>OX465378.1:14459135-14913087 GCA_950004255.1 Mesopsocus fuscifrons
ATGAGTGATCTCAGATAGATGCTCGTGCATGGGTCACTTTCAACCGATTTTCGATTGCTTAAAAATTACGCCCGCAAAAAAATCTCAAAAAACCCCCCCAAAAAAAAAATCATTCTGGGCGAGAAAGTTAAGTGCGACCCTTTATTTATTTTCATCATGGCGGAGAACCTCTATTGATCTTGCCTATGATTGGAGCATGGAAGATGGAGTGGGGGGGGGGGGGGTGAGGCGGAGCTTCCCTGGGGGAAATAGGGGGGGGGGGCAGACGGCGGCCCGGGCGAAGCTATGGGCGTAAATAGGAACAGGCGCAACAGTCTCTATAGCCGGGTGGCTTAGATAGCTGTCCCTCTATAGAGGCAAACCGAGAGCAGGGTAACACAGGTTCGATCCCGATCCTATCAAAATTTTCTTATCGGTATTCACCTCTGATATGTTCAGCATCTCAAGTTGGGTACAGGGTAATTAAGACACATTTCCCGGTGGCTTTGACGAATTCAACAGTTTTGCGAAGACTACCATGGCACGATCTAATTTTTTTAAAGTGGGTACTACAGGCAAATGGGGCAATCTGCCTAGCTCTGTCCCTGACATTACTATGTGAGGCTACATCTCCTATCTGCCTAGCTCTGTCCCTGACATTACTATGTGAGCCTACATCTCCTATCTGCCTAGCTCTGTCCCTGACATTACTATGTGAGGCTACATCTCCCATCTGCCTAGCTCTGTCCCTGACATTACTATGTGAGGCTACATCTCCCATCTGCCTAGCTCTGTCCCTGACATTACTATGTGAGGCTACATCTCCTATCTGCCTAGCTCTGTCCCTTACATTACTATGTGAGTCTACATCTCCTATCTGCCTAGCTCTGTCCCTGACATTACTATGTGAGGCTACATCTCCCATCTGCCTAGCTCTGTCCCTGACATTACTATGTGAGCCTACATCTCCTATCTGCCTGGCTCTGTTCCTGACATTACTATGTGAGGCAACATCTCCTATCTGCCTAGCTCTGTCCCTGACATTACTATGTGAGGCTACATCTCCCATCTGCTTAGCTCTGTCCCTGACATTACTATGTGAGGCTACATCTCCCATCTGCCTAGCTCTGTCCCTGACATTACTATGTGAGGCTACATCTCCCATCTGCCTAGCTCTGTCCCTGACATTACTATGTGAGGCTACATCTTCTATCTGCCTAGCTCTGCCCCTGACATTACTATGTGAGGCAACATCTCCTATCTGCCTAGCTCTGTCCCTGACATTACTATGTGAGGCTACATCTCCCATCTGCCTAGCTCTGTCCCTGACATTATTCACTGTGATCGCACTTGTCGTAAGCTAAACATACGATGTAAATCCTCTCGTTATAGACACTATCGTGAGGTGCTGAAATTCAGCCTAAGGTAAATAATCCATCATGACAATTTGCAATTTACTGTGTCGTGAGCCTGACAAGGGCATACAGCAGTATCTCTCTATATAACGACAGTCAAGGGACCAATCATATTTAGTCGCTATAGAGGTTTCAAAATATATCAGGGTTGTTGAGGGACTGTAGCGCTCGCTCGTTATAGCAAGGTTTTATTTATAGACAGTCGATCGACTGTATTAACTTCACAGTTTTCCCAAATTCACTAGAGAATGTAAAAGGCTTATTGGACCCTGTATTTAGACTCACCCCTCCTAATCCACCCTCTTTTGTGAAGAGCCCCTGCAAATCATCCCACCCTAATGAAATCCCTTGTAACCATAGCAACAAGCTCGGAGGGAGACGTATCCTTTGTCAACGCTGCTTTCAACGGGTTTCCCCTCGTCAGGACCAGTCTGCTACCTGGGGTGTGCGCATATATCCCAGGGACATCACAAAATAAAGAAGACGTCTCCTCTTCACTCTGCGGATGTATTTCTGCCTCACTGAAGATGAACAATGTACTGAGAAAAAAAAATTAAGACCCGATATATACATCTGCTATTTGTTTTCGTTGTTTTTCCCGCACTTTTTCCAGAAACCACTTTTTTGGACTCAGGGGACCCCCAGCATCATGGGAAACCCAAAATCTCAATTTCGCAATTTTGCACGAAAACAATACTTTCTCGCCATATATGGCTAGCGAGAAAGTAAAAACCTGTCGTTCGGGATCTCACTCCTTGCCCGGCTACTGTGGGGGGTTCTAAAGTTTCGGATTATTATTGTTTATATGTTTGCTAATTTTAAAATTTATCGTATGGCGTAAAGCTGGTTTTTTTATGTGGGGTTTGAAATCACCCATGCCATGACGGGCTAATTTAAAGAAGGGCATGGGGTGAGGCCCCGAGCGGCAGGGGCGCCTGGAAACTGCATTTTTTTCGGTATAACTTTGAAATTTCCCTGTACCTACTTTACCTTCACTTCCTATATTCCTCCAATCTCAAGATCTTTCCTGGAAACGGAGTAGGCGATTATAAGACGGAGCTAGAAACAATGCTTAAAGAACTCTGCCAAACACTTCTTACTAATGACGAATGAACTGAGAATTTTAAACTGGAATGCCAATGGCCTCAGCAAACATGGGGACGAACTGAAAGATCTGATCTCTAGGAAAAACATCAACGAAACGCACTTTACAGAGAAGCGTAGCCTGAATATCCCGGGTATGCACTGCTATAAGACAAACCGAAAAAAAGTGTAAGGAAAGCCTCAGGGGGTACAGCTGTATTCATTAAAAATAAAGGGTTCGACAATGGTCGCACTTGACTTTCACGCAATTTTTATCGAAAATTTCATTTTTTTTTTACGTAAATAATTGTCAAAATTTTAACTTTTTCAAAAAAGTATTTTACCTCACAATGCGCGATGCTTTTAGGCACCTGCATACCGAATTTCAAATATACCCGTCAAACAGTGAAGTGTCGTTCGACGCGCAAAGTATAATGTTTTCTATTTTGCATGTCACCGTCTTAATTTTTAAGTAAATGAAAATCTATTGAAAACGCCCTTGAAGCATCTATCTGAGACCACTTTCACCAATTTTGAAGGAAATCTGTCGATTAGAGTGTTTGCAAATCCGCCTTAACCAATCAAAAACGCTATTTCCATTTTTGGAAAATTTTTCCTACGATAATGCCAGTATTGGCCCAAATTTTTGGCCCATCTCAAAAAGAATAAAACTGATCCTGTAGCATCTACTTGGGAACAGTATTGCGAAATTACAAGGATATAACTTAATAACTGTAGTGCCAAATCCGTCTTGACCAATCAAAAACGAGATTCTAGTTTTTTTTTCCTATTTTTGACTTTATTTTGCCTATATTGGCCGCAATTTTGAATTGATTGAATATTGCTTCAACAAACCTTTAAGTAATGTTATTAAGCACAAGTTTATTGATTTTTGTGAAATTCCGGCTAATACTGTTCATGGGGCCAAGATTTTCACGTATGGGCCAATTTTGGCCCAAATTTTTGGCCCATCTCCAAAACAATAAAACGGATCCTGGAGCATCTATCTGGGAACAAGACTGCAAAATTTGAAGGTTCTGACTTTATTACCGTACCGTGAAATGCGTCTTGAGTAGACAAAAACACGATTTTGAATTTTTTTTGACACTTTTTTGACAATAGTGGGCGCAATTTTTGAGTAATCATAATTAAATTAAAAATGTATCTCGGAACTGATTTTAGACATCTATATTCCAAATTTGAGCCAAATCGGTTGACTGGTGTTACCTCTAGCCGCGCTACAGACAAACGGACGGACCGGACGGACGGACGTACGTACGTACGTCGGACGGACATGACCTAAAACAATTTTTTTGGTATCTAGGACATCTGATACGCCTTTTGCAATGAAAATCTCAAAATCGAAATTTCGCACGATAACATAACTTTCTCAGCCCATGTATTACATACGGGCGATATATGGATAGGATATGTTTGAAATTCGGTATGCAGGTGCCTAAAAGTATCTTCCAGTGTGAGGCAAAATACTTTTTAGAAAAAGTTAAAATTCTGACAATTATTAACGTAAAAAAAAATCAAATTTTTGATAAAAATTGCGAGAAAGTCAAGTGCGACCATTGTCGAACCCTTTATTGTTAGTTAAGGGGGCGGAGGAACCCCGAGGCACTTGGGCAGGAGCCCATTGTGCCTCCCCGCATTACCTACCTTACTATAGGAGCTGACAGATGTTTTTGTTGTTTGCTCCAGCTGAAGATAAATTTTTGGCACAAAGGGGAACTGGAAATTTGATACAATAGGTTCTCTTGTCGGGATCTTTTCTGAAGAATCTTGCAAGGCCAGGGTCTGCCCAGCCCTAATGGATACATCGCCTTTGCCTATACTGGCAGGGGGAATACTCAAGTGGCTGCCGTGCTTGTGAACAAATCACCCCATTTGAAAACTGAGCTCCTTTATCCCTGTTACATAGACGGGGTAAATCAAAGTGTCCGCTGACTCGTGTCATGAGAGGTCGGGGCTCGAAACATGGTGTAAGCAAGCAGGTTTCTCTTTGCGAAGGTACTGAAGTCACACGCCTTATCTTCGGCTTCGGCCTGATCACACCTACACCTATTGCACATATTGTCTCACCTCTACAAGTTTTAGTAATGCCCTAGCGAAATATCCAGAGATACCTCAATGTTTTTTGAGATTCCTTTACTTTTAAATTCAAATGTTAACAAGGACCCTGAAAGAACCACTGGAAAATTGGGACATCTACTGGAATATATCGCATGGACATTCTAGGGTTCGGATATGTCCTAAAAAGACCTATTCTTCTCCTTACGTTTGATTTCAGCCAAATTTTGTATTTAGGCGTTTTGGACCTCCACGACCCCACACACCAAATCTTATCGAGACCACCTATAATGTCCTATTTCTGCTTTGAAAGTACTAAAAAATCCTATTTTGCTGGTTGACGGCCTATTTTAACCTATTCTGCAGATGACAGTACTTATGGACATACGTGTCTTACAATACGCTCGCTTCAAAAGAATCTTTCCAGAAGAAAATGTAATCAGTTTGTAGACTTATTTATTCTAAGAAGCCCGTAGACTACATTAACTTCACCATTAGAAATATATTTTCTTAGGTTCGTTGATAGTCGAGGTTACTCCCCATTACTCCCTCGCAGACCAGGTAAGTATGTACTCTATTTTTATACCAACTACCCTTATGCCTGTGACCTGTGTACATGCTTAGTGATGTAAATGAAAAAAAACCGTTCTGTTTTTTTTTGTTTTTTTTTTTCATGTTTTTTTTCTAGCGTTTTTTTTCACGAAATTTCGTTTTTTTTTCAGGACTAAGTTTCCTAACATTTTTACAGCTTTTCGACCCGAGAATTATAATTTTAGGGCCCAATTCCGTCAATCGTACCGTAAGTGCTGAGACTGCTGTTTTCAGGCACTCGACTCCGCAGCCAGTACCTACCTCCTGCTCCTGCCTAGCCGCACTGAACCTGAGTGATATTTAAATGAATTACTATAACTGGTATTCCAGGCATTTTAGATCTTCAAAAACCCAAAACTGGTTAATTATAATTAATTAATACATTCTAAAGTGAAGTACCAAGTACCTCAGCCGCCCTGAGCTGATCTAGCTGGTGTGCTACAGTGTAGGTATCATATTTGTTTGAATCCTGAAAAAAAACGTAATTCTGAAAAAAAACCGTTTTTTTCTGCGTTTTTTTCTGTTTTTTTTCACCGTCTGAAAAAAAAACCGTTTTTTTACATCTCTATACATGCTACGTGCCTATGCGCAGAGCCACAGGACACGCCAGATGCATTTGGTCAGCACCAAGCTTGCGGTAGCCCTAAAAAGAAACCCAGGCTGCCCAGGCTGGGCCTCAGCCCGAGAAGCTGCGGAGATATTAGAAGGAAAAAGTACAGAAAAAAAACGTTTGCTCAATCCATAGTCGTATCCACGGGGGGGGGGGGGGGGGGGGGTACCTAAGGGGTTAACTCCCCCCCCCCCCCCCCATGAAAGGGAAATTACATGGTAATGCCGACGTGAAGCAAAAAAATATAGGCAAAAACCCACCATGACCCCCCCATGGATACGGGCCTGGCCCGATCTTTCCCCTATCTACCGAAGTTGCCTCCTTCAAATTTCTGCCTCTCGTTTCGTGTGACATAGAAAGAAGTCTCTCTGCACTTAAAAGAACTTTGACAGAGATGCGACGTAATTTTAAGGTGGAAAATCTAGAAAAATCTGGAAAATCTGGAACGGAAAAATTTTCCGCTTCCGACATGGATGTATTGGCCTCGGCCCACTCCAAAAACTGGCTTCGGCCCACTCATATTTCGGCTTCGGCGTACTCTACTTCGGCTTCGGCCAAAAACATCCGCGCCTATTACGCACGTTAAAAAAAATGAAAATCTGGAAAAAGTTTTGGTCGGGCAATAAAACCAAATGTGAAAATTCTTCCTTTTTACTTTCTCGCTAGCCATATATGGCGAGAAAGTATTGTTTTCGTGCAAAATTTCGAAATTGAGATTTTGGGTTTCCCATGATCCTGGGGGTCCCCTGAGTCCAAAAAAGTGGTTTCTGGAAAAAGTCTGTCCGTCCGTCAGTCCGTCCGTCAGTCAGTCAGTCCGTCCGTCAGTCAGTCCGTCCGTCAGTCCGTGCAGTGCTCTAGCGCCTATACCGTTCATCCGATTTTGATGAAATTTGGTATGGACCTGTCTAAAATCACTGCCGAGGGGCATTTTCAAGGATTTTTTGATTGGTCAAAAATTGCGGCCGCTATTGTCAAAAAACCGCCAAAATAATTCAAAAATCGTGTTTTTGGTTACTTAGACAAGCGCCGACGGTACACTTTTCAATCTATAACACTGAAAATTGGTATGTGTGTTGACAAATAGATGCTTCGAGGTCATTTTCAACTAAAATTGAATTGGTTGAAAATTACGGCCGTTCTGGACCAAAGTTCGATCGTTTCGGCGCCATTCACATTTATTGACCGATTGTCATGAAATTTGGTAAATTTATGTAGAACCATGTAACTTAAACATCTGTCGAACAGAATTATGTTATCTTCAAAATTACGGCCGTTTTTGTCAAAAAAGTGTCGAAAATGAGTTGAGAATGAGAAACCACGTTTTTGAATGGTCGGAACGCATTTGGGACTACAGTAATAAAATGACAGACGTGAGATTTGGTATGAGTGATCTCAGATAGATGCTCGTGGGTCATTTTCAACCGATTTTCGATTGCTTAAAAATTACGCCCGAAAAAAAATCTCAAAAAACCAAAACAAAAAAAAAATCATTCTGGGCGAGAAAGTTAAGTGCGACTGTTGTCGGACCCTTTATTTGCTCTTACCTACCTATAATTTTAATTAGAAACCTTACCTTATTAGTTAAGCACTAGGTAAAATTGGATTTTAAGGAACCTATTCTCAGCAACCTATTTTGCGTTTTTGAGCAACCTATTTCTCGGTTTTAAGCAACCTAACAATCCGAACCCTAGACATTACTGAGGCCTTAGTCTAAGCTTGGCTTTCACCAGTTCCTTACTGTGCAGATAAAATAAGTAAATTTATCTACCGAAAACTTAATCTTGCCTTTAGAAGTTCACTAGCTAACTGTTCGCTCTCTCTCCAGCCGCTACTTCCTGTAGTCCCGCCCGAGAGGGGTAGAATTTGGATAACAGATAGTTTACATATTCTGTAGATAATACAGGGGTTCGAAAGTGCTAAGTTAATGGACCTGGATAGAGGATTAGGTAAAATAATTTCTTCACTACAGTCTAGGTAGGTATAATCAGACTGTTAATGGAACTAGGCGAGATCTCGCAAAAATTACGATATCCCTGTAGCAGGGGCGTAGCGAAGGCTTTTTGCAGGGGGGGGGGGGGGGGGGGGAGAGATTTTGCCAAGTCACTACCTTGCTTTTTTCATGGATGGTATGCATATTTGAACGGAGCTGATAGGTATACTATAGGTTACACATTCGATGGAGTATGACATCTTAGTGGCATCTTCTGCGTGGCAAAGTCTGTCTGATTATAATGTATACGTTTCATGGTGCTATCGACTCAATGTGACGCGCATTACAGGGGTGGATGGGATGGGGAGTTACGGTCGCCATGGCAACCGTCAACCCTCCCCTACTTCAACATCCGGGCGGGTGGAGAGCCGGGTACAACAGCAGCAGCAGCAGCAGATTCGATCGATAGCTCGGGCGCTCAGCTCCTAATGCTAAAACACAGGTAAAACTACGTACACCACTTCGTCGTTATCAAATGCGTTAACAGATCCGTAATAGACCTGCTGGACCGGGTTGTTTCACTAGAACGGGCATCCCCTGGACAATAGAATGCCTACTAAAAAACTACTCTGTATAGATCTGATGGATATCTCCTACTTACGTGGCGACGCACTTCTGCTGATGCTTGCTTTCCAGGACTCCTACATATTGTGGAATGGAATGCTTACCCTTTTAAATAGGGAAATCTGGTACCACTGACTCCACCATCCAGATATAGTACAGGACAGGATAGAGACCTCAATTCTCGACTGAAGTTAGCAGTGATACCGTGATACCCCTTTTCCTTGTCGACCTCTACTAAGTTGACTCCGTGACCGTTCGTCCTTTATATAGGAACTCATGAACTATCCTGAACTATTAACGATAGAAACTTTGAAAACTGGTCAACTCTGGGAACGAGTCCTCAAGACCCACGGAGGCCTATATTTGTCACTAACTAAATCTCCAAATTTCTATCTCACTGCTGTTTACGGTATAAAAGTGGAATTTTAATTCTGAGGAGATGAGCGCGGGAAAGCACATGAGCAGTCCTACAGGCAGTACCAACTTATAACCATAACTAACTATTTACACTTGCCTTCGGTGTGTAATTTTTTAATAAAATGGTCAATGTACATGTAATCTGGACTGGTGACTGCCTAATTCTCTTCTACCAAATTATAGTTAAAAATCGAACCTTAGATCGGCACATAACGTTACAGTAAGCCTGGGTTGTGAAAGGCACCAACTTTTGTTTTCGTATAGTGAACTTTTACATTTTAGGAACTCGTGAAATTCAGCGCAAGTACCTGTGCGCAGAGTGCGCCTAAGTGACGAGCCTACATAAGACAGAGCAAACTTCTGAAGGCACTAGCTACCTATCATACCAACAAAAGAACAAAACAAATCATTCGATATAAAGGTTATATTCGACAAATTAAATTTCAAAATAAAGGAACACTTTAATAACCAAATTAACATGTACATGGGGCTCCTGGAGATTCACTGATTCTCGTTTCAAAACAAGAAAAAAAATAAGAGTGCAGCAAAACACTGTATTGTGACAGTAGTTAGGTACGTACCTAATTTATTAATTTTGAAGCAACCACCGATAAGAGTTGAGTTGCTCAAGCAAATATTTTTTTATAAACAACATAACACACCTCTAGAACTACTGGGACCATGTAAATGAGTGGTGAATATACCATTAGAATGAGTCAGGGTTTTTCAAGGGAATATTCAAGTAAAAATTAATATATTCTCATTTTTTTAAACGAACGTAGTAAAACTGTTGTTCAACTAAGGGTGCGTCCCACCATACTCAGTTAACGGTTAATCTCCAGTTAAATTCTGTTTTTACCTTGCAATAATTGAATTTAACTGGAGTGTAACCGTTAACCGAGGGACGCAGCCTCAGGGTGGCTTTCATCAATTTCTTACCGAACAGATAAAGATGTTAGTAAGGGTGCGTCCCACCATGCCCAGTTAAAATTAAACTGGAGATTTACCATGTAAAATTAAACTGAAAAGTTAAATTTAACATGGTAAACATAAGACAAAATCTCCAGTTTAATTTTAACTGGGTATGGTGGGACGCACCCTAAATCTATCTTCCCAAAATCTTGCCATTGAATGTTCACTAGCGAACGTTATGACCAGGTCGCTATGGCAGGACGGTGAAAGGCATCAGCTTTTCTTTTTGGGAGGATAGCGCTGCAGTGTACTCTTAGGAGACACTACAATACACTAAGGGTGCGTCCCACCATACTCGGTTAACGGTTAATCTCTAGTTAAATTCGGTTTTTACCGTGCAATAATTGAAATTTAACTGGAGATTAACCGTTAACCGATTATGGTGGGACGCACCCTTAAGAAACTTGTGAAATCCAACCTAAGTAGATAACCTACCCTTTACTGTTACTGACCAGATTCCATAGACTTGAAATTAACTATCAACCATCACGTTATTCCCTATTACCCTAGTTACTACAGAGGGGTTGGAAAGTAAAGACAAGACCATTTTAATAATTATCCGTCGGCTCAGCTGGCATTTCTATCAAATTACCAGCTCCTCACGCATCCCATTAGTACACGATGGGGGCCTACAGTTTTAGGTGGGTTCGGAACCATCACAACCTTGATATATTTTTCACTTGACATACTGAACATATTAAAGGTGAATGCCGATCAGAATAGGTTTTGGTAGCATCGAGATCGAAACGGTGTCATCGAAACTAACCAACTTATTGCAATAATTGTGGCGTGATGAAACCGCCACTGCTCACGGAGCCTGCTGAGTACCTAGGCAGCCATCACTTAGTGCTGAGCTGACCATGGTGGTGCAAGGACGCAAGTTCCCCTGAGTAAGTGTCGCAGTCACAGTCACTGCCTCATTTCAGTTGGCAGGTTTATTTTTTTTTAAATTTTTTTAGCAGTTGTTTATTTGTTAAATTTGAGAAGTATAGGAGTTTCTTTTATTTTTCTTCAGATAAGGGGAACTAAGCTTGGGATTTTGTCTGCACTCAGCCATGAGGGGCTAATTAAAGCTGAAAAGGGGCCCTCCAGGGCGGAGCCTCTCCAACTTGCTTTCGTCTAGTTCTTCAATTTGCAGACATTGACAGCGGTTTACAAACTTCTCAAATTTCTCCTACTTCTCCAAGTTTCCAATTCGGCATTCTTTCAGATTAGGACTCAACTACGGAACAACACTTTTCCCTATTTTAAGTGAATCGTCAAAATTGAGCAAAAATAGGGTGAAAGGTAAAGGTATGGTAAAGGTAAAGATGGTAAAGGTATAAGACGGGTTTCTTTTAACTTTTCCTAGTAATAGACCGTATCCAGGACAAGTGCTCCCCCACGAAAGGAGCGTTCATTTGGGGCAAAATCATCTCTCAAGTAGTGAGTCAACAGTACTTTATGGCAAAGGTATAAGACGGGTTTCATTTAAACCGAGAAATTAGCGGAAACCAGCCCCGCTTTGTATGGGACTTCCTGCTCAACCACCACCGTATGCTCGACATGTCATACTCACTTACTAGGAAATATTCAGGCGATGTGGGGATCCTAGGACTTTCGTTCCTTATCCACGAATGGAGTGTTCATTTGGTTCAAAATTAACACGCAAGTGAGTCAACATTACTTTATGCAAGATCCTTTTCTGACAAAGCGCCAAAGGTTAAGTCGAAATGACAAAGACATTCCTGGCTATACTCCACGCGCAACTTGGATAATAGTATATTCAGACTTAGCGCATGGTCGATAGGTAACTTCTGGTTCTGAACCAAAACATCAGTCTTCATCAGCTTAAGCAGATGCACAGAATGTGGGAGGATGTTTCGTCCACACTAGAGTATGTATAAAGGTAAAGGTAAAAGACGGGTTTCTTTTAAACCGGCTATTACAGCAAGAAGAATTTCCCGAACACGCAGTTAGTTTTGAGAAAATCGTGTCTTCCAGTAATGAATTGAACAAAGTTAATTGGAAAATACGAAGTCATTGAAAAGAAAGCGTTCCTTGTTGGACCACAGGAAAGCCATTCACGAATTATCGTTAGAGAATGCTGGAATGCTGTTGCCAAACTGCAACCGGAGCCACTCTCACCAAAATGGAAATCAAGTATGACAAATTAACAGAGCGGCCATCACCGCGTCGATAGCCAGGCTAGAGTAGCTTTGAATAGTTGTCTAAAATGCTGATTTCTGATTAAGAAAAGCAGGTGGCCGAGGCACCTAAGCTGATATGATAGTATTTAAGGTAACAGCAACAGGAAAGTAGTAAATAATTCATCCATTCTACTCGGGACGTGGATGTCACCGACGTCAATGAGGAGTTAAGGAAAATGTAAAGTTGTGGAGAAACGAACAGGTCATGTGATTAGATCACGAAGGGATTTAGGGGAAGTGTCGTACGCGACACAGTTCAGGCTCAGCTTTACCGCCCTCACCCCACAGCTTCACTTCTGAGTCTCAACTAACTAAAGGAACTTCTCTTTCAAACATACAAGACAATCTTAACTACTGCTGAGAGTAACGATAGGTTTTACTGTAGGTTTTGTGTTGCTGCTTATGTCACTGTTGAGTTACGTTTAGGGTACCTGAATACCCACGCTGGCGATGAGGTTGAGAATTTTGAGTGTGGTCATTGTCTAACGAGTCTTCGATCTTTCGAAGTACTGTTTCTGATAGTAACGCTTTCTATATAGATTCTGGCGCATGCAAGCTTTCATTTGTGTAAAGAAAAGAAATTTTTTCGAAATATGTCACCGGATTCTACTCAAATTACAATTGCAGACAAACGTGTACTAGAAACTCAGGAAAGGGAAGTATTAATATTACTGTACCTTTCCACGTGTTTTCCACGTAAGCCTTGGAAACTTTTCCGATACTTTTTCTTTTTGTTTAATTATGTAAACAAATCTATTTTACGCTTGGCTGAAGAGCCATCTTGTAACGACACCTAGCTGACAATCTTTCCTCCAGATAACGCTACTGGTAATGTAACCGACGAAGATTCTGGGGAAGAGGCTGTTACGTTGAACAATGCTCCGGGATCACAACTGCGAGTATCAGTCGACGTAAATCATGATTCTAACGCTGGTAACGATTACGTTCAGACCCCCCCCCCCCCTCCCCCCCCCCTCCCGATATTTCGGAACACGAAATGGGGATTTTTGACGGGGTTCTTTTACTTAAGTGGCCACATCGAAGTATGTACTGGAAAGATATTATTATGGAAAAAGCTCAGTGAAATTGCCATCGTCATTTTACCACAGCCATAGGATGAGAAAATGAAACCTCTGGGTCTGATGCCAGTGAGACCGGCAGGACCAGTGTAGGTCAAGATCTTAAGTTGGCAACACCATCTCAAAGTTCGAAAAAAAAACCGAGCAAGGCGAAAAAGAATAGTCGCTACCTGGTTTGTTGTAATAAATAAAACCTATCATGTAAATATATCATCTAAATAGTAAATATCCATCGAGAAATCGAAGAAATCACCAGCAATCGCGGTTACCGGATATAGACATTTTCATTTTTTATGTTTTATGGAATAACCTCCTCGAAATTGCCATCGTTGTTTTACCACATGGTGAACAGCACTTTTATATTTTAGTATTGCGGCTAAAATATTGCATACGTTAATTTTTACATCTTCTAGACTTTCAGCTTTCTGGTGGAGATCTGTGAAACTTATTCTAGGGATGCATGCACGGATCTGACAAGCCGCAACTATATTTTTCCTACCAGATTGTCCGAGACCTGCTATCAGCGTGTTTACTTTTACGTTATTTTAACAAATTAGTGATCTCCATGGTGGAGGCTCCAGTTTTCGAGTTTTGAGTATCCAGTTTGAAGTTTCAAGTAGAGATGGGTTTAGAACAGTTTTTTATTCAAGTCAATAAAAAACCGTTTTTTTTAAACAAAAAAAAAACAGTTTTTTTGTTTTTTATTGTTTTAAATCAATTTTCAACGATGAATAATATACAATTCGGGTTTGTTTACGTTATTTATTTTATTCATGAAGGAACCGTTGAATATTTATTTGTTCTGAAGTATAATGCATCTTTTTAACGTCAGAAACTAATGCAGGTGCCTAAAGTTCCTCAGAAACCAATGCAGGTACCTAAGTTCCTAAGTACCTCCCAATAGAATAGTGACTACACGATCGGGTATTTTTGCCAATAAAAAAATTGTCCAAAATCACTCGATCGCAAAATCGCTATTCAAGCCACTGAGGGGGACAAGACTGAAAGCGAGGAGGAACAAGATGCGATGAGTGTTGTATCGGTTGATTATTCATCAGACTCAGACTCTTCTGAGTCTTCTGAATAAAGATTTAAAAAAATTTGTTCGAAATTTGTTCTTTTCATTCTGTTAGGTAAGTGTTTTATCAATATTAACTATCATTTAGTGACTCCGATCAAAAAACAAAAAAAAACAGAACGGTTTTTTTATTACCTCCCATCTCTAACGGTTCAGGTCTAGGGCACTGAGAAAACTCCCTGCTCTACAGTGGAGTTTCGGGCTGTCACAGTTCAACGTCTTGTTCTTTGAAGTACTTATATATAGGTACTAACACAAATTCTGTTGGCTCTGTAAGAAGGAATTACGATAGGTAGGTGACCGTTGTTGGTTAATGGCTAGACCACGAGACCGGTTATCAAATCCCGGTGCCATGGTGAGCATGAATAATTCTGCTTGTATTTCTGACATAAAAACTTATTAAATCCTACTCAGTGAGTCGATACTGTTGCGGTTACAGACTGTGTGAAGCGAGAAGACCAGGAGCAAGAGGAGACACCATCAGTGAGTTTAGTGACGGGAGAGGAGACATGAGAGACAACGTCACACTCGTCACAGACATGTTATCCCTCTGATAACCCTACCACGTCACAGCCATGCTATCCCTCTGATAACCCTACCACGTCACAGCCATGTCATCGCTCTGATAACCCTACCTCGTCACGTCAACACCAGGCCAGGGTAAAACATCCCGTAGGAGGATTGTCATGTCACCACTGCGGGAGAAGGTTTAAGGGGAAATATCACATTCGTCTTCATATGATGACTCACACAGGTGACAGGCCTTTTACCTGTGTGCAGTGTGGTAAGGGGTTTATTCAATCAGGTGACCTTAAAAATCATATGATGATTCACACAGGAAAAAGGCCTTTCTCCTGTGCGAAGTGTGGCAAGTCTTTTATTCAGACAGGTGACCTTAAAAATCATATGATGACTCACACAGGAGAAAGGCCTTTCTCCTGTGTGCAGTGTGGTAAGGGTTATATTCAATCAAGTAGCCTTAAATATCATATGATGATTCACACAGGAGAAAGACCTTTCTCCTGTGTGCAGTGTGGTAAGGGCTTTATTCAATCAGGTGACCTTAATCATCATATTGTGAGGATTCACACAGGAAAAAGGACTTTCTCCTGTAGAAAGTGTGGTAAAGGTTTTATTCAATCAGGTGACCTTAAGTATCATAATATGATGACTCACACAGGAGAAAGGCATTTTTTATGTAAGGAGTGTGATAAGAGGTTTCCTCACTCAAGTAGCCTTAAACGTCATATGATGACTCACACAAGAGAAAGGCCTTTTTTATGTAAGGAGTGTGATGAGAGGTTTACTCACTCTAGTAGCCTTAAACGTCATATGATGACTCACACTGGTGACAGGCCTTTCTCTTGTGATGAGTGTGGTAAGGATTTTACTGTTTCTTTTCACCTTAAACGTCACATTATGACTCACACAGGAGAAAGGCCTTTTTTATGTAAGGAGTGTGATGAGAGGTTTACTCACTCTAGTAGCCTTAAACGTCATATGATGACTCACACTGGTGACAGGCCTTTCTCTTGTGATGAGTGTGGTAAGGATTTTACTGTTTCTTTTCACCTTAAACGTCACATTATGACTCACACAGGAGAAAGGCCTTTTTTATGTAAGGAGTGTGATGAGAGGTTTACTCACTCTAGTAGCCTTAAACGTCATATGATGACTCACACTGGTGACAGGCCTTTCTCTTGTGATGAGTGTGGTAAGGATTTTACTGTTTCTTTTCACCTTAAACGTCACATTATGACTCACACAGGAGAAAGGCCTTTTTTATGTAAGGAGTGTGATGAGAGGTTTACTCACTCTAGTAGCCTTAAACGTCATATGATGACTCACACTGGTGACAGGCCTTTCTCTTGTGATGAGTGTGGTAAGGATTTTAATGTTTCTTTTCACCTTAAACGTCACATTATGACTCACACAGGAGAAAGGCCTTTTTTATGTAAGGAGTGTGATGAGAGGTTTACTCACTCTAGTAGCCTTAAACGTCATATGATGACTAAAACTGGTGACAGGCCTTTCTCTTGTGATGAGTGTGGTAAGGGTATTACTGTTTCTTTTCATCTGATAACCCTACCACGTCACAGCCATGCTATCCCTCTGATAACCCTACCACGTCACAGACATGTCATCCCTCTGATAACCCTACCTCGTCACGTCAACACCAGGCCAGGGTAAAACATCCCGTAGAAGGAGGATTGTCATGTCACCACTGCGGGAGAAGGTTTAAGGGGAAATATCACATTCGTCTTCATATGATGACTCTACAGGTGACCTTTCTCCTGTGTGCAGTGTGGTAAGGGGTTTATTCAATCAGGTGACCTTAATCATCATATTGTGAGGATTCACACAGAAAAAAGGCCTTTCTCCTGTAGAAAGTGTGGTAAGGGTTTTATTCAATCAGGTGACCTTAAGTATCATAATATGATGACTCACACAGGAGAAAGGCATTTTTTATGTAATTAGTGTGATAAGAGGTTTCCTCACTCAAGTAGCCTTAAACGTCATATGATGACTCACACAGGAGAAAGGCCTTTTTTATGTAAGGAGTGTGATGAGAGGTTTACTCACTCTAGTAGCCTTAAACGTCATATGATGACTCACACTGGTGACAGGCCTTTCTCTTGTGATGAGTGTGGTAAGGATTTTACTGTTTCTTTTCACCTTAAACGTCACATTATGACTCACACAGGAGAAAGGCCTTTTTTATGTAAGGAGTGTGATGAGAGGTTTACTCACTCTAGTAGCCTTAAACGTCATATGATGACTCACACTGGTGACAGGCCTTTCTCTTGTGATGAGTGTGGTAAGGATTTTACTGTTTCTTTTCACCTTAAACGTCACATTATGACTCACACAGGAGAAAGGCCTTTTTTATGTAAGGAGTGTGATGAGAGGTTTACTCACTCTAGTAGCCTTAAACGTCATATGATGACTCACACTGGTGACAGGCCTTTCTCTTGTGATGAGTGTGGTAAGGATTTTACTGTTTCTTTTCACCTTAAACGTCACATTATGACTCACACAGGAGAAAGGCCTTTTTTATGTAAGGAGTGTGATGAGAGGTTTACTCACTCTAGTAGCCTTAAACGTCATATGATGACTCACACTGGTGACAGGCCTTTCTCTTGTGATGAGTGTGGTAAGGATTTTACTGTTTCTTTTCACCTTAAACGTCACATTATGACTCACACAGGAGAAAGGCCTTTTTTATGTAAGGAGTGTGATGAGAGGTTTACTCACTCTAGTAGCCTTAAACGTCATATGATGACTCACACTGGTGACAGGCCTTTCTCTTGTGATGAGTGTGGTAAGGGTATTACTGTTTCTTTTCATCTGATAACCCTACCACGTCACAGCCATGCTATCCCTCTAATAACCCTACCACGTCACAGACATGTCATCCCTCTGATAACCCTACCTCGTCACGTCAACACCAGGCCAGGGTAAAACATCCCGTAGAAGGAGGATTGTCATGTCACCACTGCGGGAGAAGGTTTAAGGGGAAATATCACATTCGTCTTCATATGATGACTCACACAGGTGACAGGCCTTTTACCTGTGTGCAGTGTGGTAAGGGGTTTATTCAATCAGGTGACCTTAAAAATCATATGATGATTCACACAGGAAAAAGGCCTTTCTCCTGTGCGAAGTGTGGCAAGTCTTTTATTCAGACAGGTGACCTTAAAAATCATATGATGACTCACACAGGAGAAAGGCCTTTCTCCTGTGTGCAGTGTGGTAAGGGTTATATTCAATCAAGTAGCCTTAAATATCATATGATGATTCACACAGGAGAAAGACCTTTCTCCTGTGTGCAGTGTGGTAAGGGGTTTATTCAATCAGGTGACCTTAATCATCATATTGTGAGGATTCACACAGGAAAAAGGACTTTCTCCTGTAGAAAGTGTGGTAAAGGTTTTATTCAATCAGGTGACCTTAAGTATCATAATATGATGACTCACACAGGAGAAAGGCATTTTTTATGTACGGAGTGTGATAAGAGGTTTCCTCACTCAAGTAGCCTTAAACGTCATATGATGACTCACACAAGAGAAAGGCCTTTTTTATGTAAGGAGTGTGATGAGAGGTTTACTCACTCTAGTAGCCTTAAACGTCATATGATGACTCACACTGGTGACAGGCCTTTCTCTTGTGATGAGTGTGGTAAGGATTTTACTGTTTCTTTTCACCTTAAACGTCACATTATGACTCACACAGGAGAAAGGCCTTTTTTATGTAAGGAGTGTGATGAGAGGTTTACTCACTCTAGTAGCCTTAAACGTCATATGATGACTCACACTGGTGACAGGCCTTTCTCTTGTGATGAGTGTGGTAAGGATTTTACTGTTTCTTTTCACCTTAAACGTCACATTATGACTCACACAGGAGAAAGGCCTTTTTTATGTAAGGAGTGTGATGAGAGGTTTACTCACTCTAGTAGCCTTAAACGTCATATGATGACTCACACTGGTGACAGGCCTTTCTCTTGTGATGAGTGTGGTAAGGATTTTACTGTTTCTTTTCACCTTAAACGTCACATTATGACTCACACAGGAGAAAGGCCTTTTTTATGTAAGGAGTGTGATGAGAGGTTTACTCACTCTAGTAGCCTTAAACGTCATATGATGACTCACACTGGTGACAGGCCTTTCTCTTGTGATGAGTGTGGTAAGGATTTTACTGTTTCTTTTCACCTTAAACGTCACATTATGACTCACACAGGAGAAAGGCCTTTTTTATGTAAGGAGTGTGATGAGAGGTTTACTCACTCTAGTAGCCTTAAACGTCATATGATGACTCACACTGGTGACAGGCCTTTCTCTTGTGATGAGTGTGGTAAGGATTTTACTGTTTCTTTTCACCTTAAACGTCACATTATGACTCACACAGGAGAAAGGCCTTTTTTATGTAAGGAGTGTGATGAGAGGTTTACTCACTCTAGTAGCCTTAAACGTCATATGATGACTCACACTGGTGACAGGCCTTTCTCTTGTGATGAGTGTGGTAAGGGTATTACTGTTTCTTTTCATCTGATAACCCTACCACGTCACAGCCATGCTATCCCTCTGATAACCCTACCACGTCACAGACATGTCATCCCTCTGATAACCCTACCTCGTCACGTCAACACCAGGCCAGGGTAAAACATCCCGTAGAAGGAGGATTGTCATGTCACCACTGCGGGAGAAGGTTTAAGGGGAAATATCACATTCGTCTTCATATGATGACTCACACAGGTGACCTTTCTCCTGTGTGCAGTGTGGTAAGGGGTTTATTCAATCAGGTGACCTTAATCATCATATTGTGAGGATTCACACAGAAAAAAGGCCTTTCTCCTGTAGAAAGTGTGGTAAGGGTTTTATTCAATCAGGTGACCTTAAGTATCATAATCTGATGAATCACACAGGAGAAAGGCATTTTTTATGTAAGGAGTGTGATAAGAGGTTTCCTCACTCAAGTAGGTAAGTACTTCTTAAATGTATTTTTCCAATTCTTTTTTTTTCCAGTTTTGGCAAAACAGGAACCAGATCACAACCCAGGAAGCAGGAAGGAGATAATCACAACCCAGGAAGCAGGAAGAAGAAGATCACAACCCAGGAAGCAAGAAGAAGATAACAACCCTCCTCCCAGGAAGCAGGACGGAGGGTTACGGAAAGGTGGAGATCAGAAACCATCCGTTTCAAATCAGCTTACACATTCCCGTATTCCAGAAGAATACGTAAAGGAAACAGCAGATTCCAAGCGACGGAAAGTCATTGGTAGAGGCACACACCGACGAGCCCCCGCAACTGTCGTGATCCAACAATAACAACAATCACTCAGTCGCTAACCTCCCCCTGCACTCTCCTCACCTTCTCGACATTAATCTGTCCAATCAAGGAAGGTAGTATGGAAAGAATAACAATAGGAGCATACTGATATAGTTTGTGCTGGCCATGATACGCGTAACTGACAATACAGCGTCTTCGAAAGGAGACCAAAAAATCAGGTCTACTAAATATCTAACTGGCACAGTACCTGCTGCCTGTTTCATCCAACACATGGTGACACCTAGTCAACGTAATTGTTTCAGATACAAAATGGCCACTGACATGAACAGCGTGCTGAGAGAGATCCAGGACCTGGATGTCAGCGTCAACAGAGAGGAGTCGGGTGATTTACGTGACCTCCTCTCTCAGTTGACGATAAAGAACATCAATCGGAGAAAAATATACAAATATAGATGGACGTACGACCTTTCATGGAAATTGCTGTTGAAATACGATGGCCGCAGCTCCCTACAAGCTGCTACAGTTGTTTTCAGGCATTTCCTGGAACAGTCTGCGGAATTTTACGCATACGGTGGTGACACAATAAAAAAGTTGGTTATATTTGTAAATATTCGCTGGACTTCATAAATTATGATGAGTGGGAACCCCGCATTCGATTCCCAGGCAATGATTTTTTTCTGCCTAGGTGTATTTGCAATACCGCCCTTATGGGCATGGTGGGACGCACCCTAAGTAGACCGCCTTAACCGGGCATGGTGGGACGCAGCCTGAGAGTCAACATAATGTTTCAGATACAAAATGGCCACTGACGTGTACAGCGTGCTGAGAGAGATCCAGGACCTGGATGTCAGCGTCAACAGAGAGGAGTCGGATGATTTACGTGACCTCCTCTCTCAGTTGACGATAAAGGACTTCAATCGGAGAAAAATATAAAAATATCGTTGGACGTACGACCTTTCATGGAAATTGCTGTTGAAATACGATCGCCGCAGCTCCCTGCAAGCTGCGACAGTTGTTTTCAGGCATTTCCTGGAACGGTCTGCGGAATTTTACGCATACGGTGGTGACACAATTAAAAAGTTGGTTATATTTGTAAGTATTCGCTGGACTTCATTAATTATGTTGAGTGGGATCCCTAAGGGAACATAGGTATGCATGAATGAGTCAATTAGTACACTTAGATTTTTGGGATTATTTAGATTGTGGTAAGTAATAGTTGCTTCGGCTTCTTCAATATCTTCCAAAACTGCTAGGCCGAGCTTGTGCCGTCTCTCCATAAACTGCTCGTACTGTACCGGGGTAAATTTGGAAACAACAGAACATGTAAAACTGTTTTTCCAGTTTTACACAAATTTCGAAAACCATAACTCAGCCTATAGGATGGGAAAGTATGTGCGACCACTGTCGTACCCCTTTTTTCTTGTCTTGATCTAGTTTAATGTTTGCCAACGTAAAAAAATAAAAATATTCCTTATGTCTATAGTTAGACATGTGCTGTCCAAGATAAATTTTAACTTATTTGTTAACTCAACGGAACATGTAAATACTAAAAAAAACTATATAAAGAAAAATATGGTTATAAAGTTAGGCCCTAAATTTTGTATTTCTTGTTACAACAGCACAATTTTTCTACAGTTAGACATGTGTCAATCAGCAGAAAAAAATTGTCCAAGATAAATGTCAACTTATTTGTTAACTCAACGTAACATTTAGAAAAACTGTACTTATCAAGAAAAATATGGTTATAAAATTAGGTCCTAAATTTTGTATTTCTAGTTACATCAGCACAATCGGGCTAATAGCACCACACGCCTGCTCGCTGAGGGGCCTTTTACATGCAGCACAACTGCCGTCCGTCACGTGTTACAGCGAAACAACGACAACGTGTTGGCAATTGTTGAGGCTGAGTTAGAGCTTTGGCAGTTGATGGATCTGCCGCGAGCCCTGCCTTCGAGACGAAATAACAGCATCAGCGTAACGGTTAGTTTTTGTTAGATAGGTAGGTAATATAGACAGGTTCCGAAGAACATATATTTAAAGTCAATAAGACACCTGGTTTCCGGTCTGGTTGATATAGGTAAGGTAATGCCTGCTATGGTAGAGCGCGGCTATAGGGACAGTGACACCAGCTAATAGAGCACGGTGTGGGGTTCAAATTTCACAGCTAGGTGAGCACGTGAAATAGGGACCAGAAGAGGTAACCATATGCATTTACCATGCGAGACCAACCTCGCATGGTTACAGACTTGGTAAGTCACAGTTATACATTGCTAAAGTAGAACATTACTACCTACCTACTCATATATGTACACAGACACATATTTATAGTACACATTTACACAATTAACATGGTCCTACCTACAATAGCCTACCTACTGGTCAAGGTTGAGGTACGAGAAGCTGAGCGGGCTCACTATAGCGCCCTCTGATGGCTATAAAAATAGAAGTGAACTACTACCCTGACGTCTACAGGGAGTAGATTATGTAGCTCTGCTGGGTGTCAGCAACTATGTAGGGTGTTGGGTAGACCCCAACAGGTACTACAAAAATTATTATTTCTACAGGGCTTTCAAAGATTCCGAAATATATCCAGATTCACGTGGAATCATCTGACAATAGCAGAAGGAAACTCAATCAGGCTTTGAACGAAATCAGTTCAGTGGTGCGACCAATGTGCGCGCTTCAGATAAAACTAGGTAAGTTAGACCATTGTAAATTTCCTAGACTACGGGGGGGGGGGGGGGAGGAGGGGGGAGGAGGGGGGAGGTGACTATTTCCTCAAACCATTCCAGCCCAGGGCTCGAAAGTAAATCGTTGTCTGATTTTCAGGTATTTCGATGAAGAATTAATGAAAATGGAGGCGAGACCTGGTTATCGTAAGACAAGAGCGGAGGTGACATCTGGCACGTGAATGACGTTCTCAGGATGACGAAGACGTACGAAAAGTCGCAGCTTTGCAGGATATGCACTGGTAAAGGCCCAGTCTCATATTTATATTGTTTTTGTAGGTACCAACTTTTCCAATAGTTTACTCTTTCAGAGAAATTCTAATTTGCACATTACCATTTCTTCTTCCATCTATCTGAGATCACTCATTCCTAATTTCATGACTGTCATTCTATAACTTACTGTAGTCCCAAATCCGGGGGGGGGGGGGGGGGGGGGGGGGGTCGAAAACCATAGCTCAGCCCATAGGATGGGAAAGTATGTGCGACCACTGTCGTACCACTTTTTTCTTGTCTTGATCTAGTTTAATGTTTGCCAACGTAAAAAATAAAAATATTCCTTATGTCTATAGTTAGACATGTGCTGTCCAAGATAAAGGACCTGGATGTCAGCGTCAACAGAGAGGAGTTGGGAGATTTACGTGACCTCCTCTCTCAGTTGACGATAAAGGACATCAATCGGAGAAAAATATACAAATATAGATGGACGTACGACCTTTCCTGGAAATTGCTGTTGAAATACGATGGCCGCAGCTCCCTGCAAGCTGCGACAGTTGTTTTCAGGCATTTCCTGGAACGGTCTGCGGAATTTTACGCATACGGTGGTGACACAATTAAAAAGTTGGTTATATTTGTAAGTATTCGCTGGACTTCATAAATTATGTTGGGTGGGAACCCCGCATTCGATTCCCAGGCAATGATTTTTTTTTTTTTCCCTAGGTGTAATTGCAATACCGCCCTTATGGGCATGGTGGGACGCACCCTAAGTAGACCGCCTTAACCGGGCATGGTGGGACGCAGCCTGATAGAGTCAACGTAATTGTTTCAGATACAAAATGGCCACTGACATGAACAGCGTGCTGAGAGAGATCCAGGACCTGGATGTCAGCGTCAACAGAGAGGAGTCGGGTGATTTACGTGACCTCCTCTCTCAGTTGACGATAAAGGACTTCAATCGGAGAAAAATATACAAATATAGATGGACGTACGACCTTTCATGGAAATTGCTGTTGAAATACGATGGCCGCAGCTCCCTACAAGCTGCTACAGTTGTTTTCAGGCATTTCCTGGAACGGTCTGCGGAATTTTACGCATACGGTGGTGACACAATTAAAAAGTTGGTTATATTTGTAAATATTCGCTGGACTTCATAAATTATGATGAGTGGGAACCCCGCATTCGATTCCCAGGCAATGATTTTTTTTTGCCTAGGTGTATTTGCAATACCGCCCTTATGGGCATGGTGGGACGCACCCTAAGTAGACCGCCTTAACCGGGCATGGTGGGACGCAGCCTGAGAGTCAACATAATGTTTCAGATACAAAATGGCCACTGACGTGTACAGCGTGCTGAGAGAGATCCAGGACCTGGATGTCAGCGTCAACAGAGAGGAGTCGGATGATTTACGTGACCTCCTCTCACAGTTGACGATAAAGGACTTCAATCGGAGAAAAATATACAAATATAGATGGACGTACGACCTTTCATGGAAATTGCTGTTGAAAAACGATGGCCGCTGCTCCCTGCTCCCTTCCGCCACACTGACAACACCCGATTTGTCTGTGACTTCTGTGGAGTTGATTTTGCTTGTAAAAGTTTAATTGAGGAGCACATGTGGACTCACACTGGCGAGGAGTCGGGTGATTTACGTGACCTCCTCTCTCAGTTGACGATAAAGGACATCAATCGGAGAAAAATATAAAAATATCGTTGGACGTACGACCTTTCATGGAAATTGCTGTTGAAATACGATGGCCGCAGCTCCCTGCAAGCTGCGACAGTTGTTTTCAGGCATTTCCTGGAACGGTCTGCGGAATTTTACGCATACGGTGGTGACACAATTAAAAAGTTGGTTATATTTGTAAGTATTCGCTGGACTTCATTAATTATGTTGAGTGGGATCCCTAAGGGAACATAGGTATGCATGAATGAGTCAATTAGTACACTTAGATTTTTGGGATTATTTAGATTGTGGTAAGTAATAGTTGTTGGGTGTTCGTGTAATTACGTTCATTATTGAATATCAAGGTGGTAGAGCGTATGAAAGTGTCATGATAATTCCTGGTAGGATTGGTGCAGCAACCACTCAGGGTGGTGATAGGGTGCCGGTCCCTTGTTTTCTTCGCAGGGACTCTCCTTTTTGACCTCAACCGGAGACTCATCAAAGACCTTATTTTCTTCGCAGGAAGTCTCCTTTTTCACCTCAACCGGAGGCTCCTTCTGAAGAAAAAGGAATGTCTTTTCAAAAGTGGGAGGTTCCCCTTTAGCTTCGGCTTCTTCAATATCTTCCAAAACTGCTTGGCCGAGCTTATGCCGTCTCTCCATAAACTGCTCGTACTGTACCGGGGTAAATTTGGAAACAAAAGAACATGTAAAACTGTTTTTCCAGTTTTACACAAATTTTATAAGTTATATATATTTTTTTTTTTCAAAACAAAACGAAAAGATTATTTTTTTTCCTTTTTAACTTTGAACTCGGCTTCAAATGGAGACTCTTTTTTGATTTTAAATGGGGGCTCCATTTCTTTTTCAAATTGAGGTTCTTCCTTCACTCTGATATTTGATTTATTTTTCACCTCGACCGGTCCCTTGTTTTCTTCGCAGGGACTCTCCTTTCTGACCTCAACCGGAGACTCATCAAAGACCTTATTTTCTTCACAGGAAGTCTCCTTTTTCACCTCAACCGGAGGCTCCTTCTGAAGAAAAAGGAATGTCTTTTCAAAAGTGGGAGGTTCCCCTTTAGCTTCGGCTTCTTCAATATCTTCCAAAACTGCTTGGCCGAGCTTATGCCGTCTCTCCATAAACTGCTCGTACTGTACCGGGGTAAATTTGGAAACAACAGAACATGTAAAACTGTTTTTCCAGTTTTACACAAATTTTATAAGTTATATAATTTTTTTTTTCAAAACGAAACGAAAAAATTATTTTTTTTCCTTTTTAACTTTCAACTCGGTTTCAAATGGAGACTCTTTTTTGATTTTAAATGGGGGCTCCATTTCTTTTTCAAATTGAGGTTCTTCCTTCACTCTGATTGTTGATTTATTTTTCACCTCGACCGGTCCCTTGTTTTCTTCGCAGGGACTCTCCTTTTTGACCTCAACCGGAGACTCATCAAAGACCTTATTTTCTTCGCAGGAACTCTCCTTTTTCACCTCAACCAGAGGCTCCTTCTGAAGAAAAAGGAATGTCTTTTCAAAAGTGGGAGGTTCCCCTTTAGCTTCGGCTTCTTCAATATCTTCCAAAACTGCTAGGCCGAGCTTATGCCGTCTCTCCATAAACTGCTCGTACTGTACCGGGGTAAATTTGGAAACAACAGAACATGTAAAACTGTTTTTCCAGTTTTACACAAATTTTATAAGTTATATATTTTTTTTTTTTCAAAACAAAACGAAAAAATTATTTTTTTTCCTTTTTAACTTTGAACTCGGCTTCAAATGGAGACTCTTTTTTGATTTTAAATGGGGGCTCCATTTCTTTTTCAAATTGAGGTTCTTCCTTCACTCTGATTGTTGATTTATTTTTCACCTCGACCGGTCCCTTGTTTTCTTCGCAGGGACTCTCCTTTTTGACCTCAACCGGAGACTCATCAAAGACCTTATTTTCTTCGCAGGAAGTCTCCTTTTTCACCTCAACCGGAGGCTCCTTCTGAAGAAAAAGGAATGTCTTTTCAAAAGTGGGAGGTTCCCCTTTAGCTTCGGCTTCTTCAATATCTTCCAAAACTGCTAGGCCGAGCTTATGCCGTCTCTCCATAAACTGCTCGTACTGTACCGGGGTAAATTTGGAAACAACAGAACATGTAAAACTGTTTTTCCAGTTTTACACAAATTTTATAAGTTATATAATTTTTTTTTTCAAAACGAAACGAAAAAATTATTTTTTTTCCTTTTTAACTTTCAACTCGGCTTCAAATGGAGACTCTTTTTTGATTTTAAATGGGGGCTCTATTTCTTTTTCAAATTGAGGTTCTTCCTTCACTCTGATTGTTGATTTATTTTTCACCTCGACCGATCCCTTGTTTTCTTCGCAGGGACTCTCCTTTTTGACCTCAACCGGAGACTCATCAAAGACCTTATTTTCTTCGCAGGAAGTCTCCTTTTTCACCTCAACCGGAGGCTCCTTCTGAAGAAAAAGGAATGTCTTTTCAAAAGTGGTAGGTTCCCCTTTAGCTTCGGCTTCTTCAATATCTTCCAAAACTGCTAGGCCGAGCTTATGCCGTCTCTCCATAAACTGCTCGTACTGTACCGGGGTGATTTTCTCCTGGACGTCAAATTGTATGATACTATACAGGGTGTTTCCGGATGAAGGGGCAAAAAAAATATGGCGGGTAGGTAGGTACACCCCCATAGACCATTTTTGGCTAATACATGTGGGGTCGCAGGTCCTTCTTAACTGATATAGGGCCGGAACCAGTCAATTTGACAAATGGTTTTTTGCCCTTTTCTCGCTAACGACTTATAATAGCGAAAAAATAAGTGCAGTTTGGAAACCATTTTTAAGGATGCCGCATCGAATGGTGGCATCAGTTTTTCAAAATTCAGTTTCAAAATGGCAGATTCAAGATGGCGGCTATCATTCTTTTCTCCGATCTCAATGAAAATTGGTGGTAAGGGGTTTTCAGGCATGCTGAAAATGAATCTGAAAAAAGTTTTTGAAAATTCGAAAACTTTTGTTTTTCTGCCACTCTTATAATTTCATGAAACTCATTCGATTTGCATGAAATTTACAGTGTAGTAACTGATAGACCTACTTATTGAAAATCTGTAAAAAGTTTTCAAAAAATCGCACGTGTTTCAAAATGGCGGTGTCGTGATAGTCGTTTCATGGTTCCGATCAGCATGAAATTTATAGCACAGTAGTTCGTAGACTTACTTATTTAAAATCCGTAAAAAGTTTTCAAAAAGTCGCACTCGTTTCAGAATGGCGGCGTCCTAAAATTTCCCTAAAGTTGTCATAGACTCATCAGATTTGCATGAAATTTGACGAGTATTGTTATTAAATTCTTATTATTTCATGATTAAACACATTGCTGGACAATCTCACACAACATTTTGTAACGGACCCAACTTTCTGATTAATTTGATTATTTCACGTTATCCAGGTACCCATGTACGAGGTACCCACCTAATTGCCTACCCTAACTTTATTTCCGTGAATTTTTACATAATTATTTCAGATTATTGTTTGTAATTCCTACATACAGTAAATTAAAAAATTTTGCGAAAATCGGACAAGGTCTACTTCACCTTAAGAGTAACTTCAGGACGCCGCCATTTTGAAACACGTGCGATTTTTTGAAAACTTTTTACAGATTTTCAATAAGTAGGTCTATCAGTTACTACACTGTAAATTTCATGCAAATCGAATGAGTTTCATGAAATTATAAGTGGCAGAAAAACAAAAGTTTTCGAATTTTCAAAAACTTTTTTCAGATTCATTTTCAGCATGCCTGAAAACCCCTAACCACCAATTTTCATTGAGATCGGAGAAAAAAATGATAGCCGCCATCTTGAATCTGCCATTTTGAAACTGAATTTTGAAAAACTGATGCCACCATTCGATGCGGCATCCTTAAAAATGGTACCCAAACTGCACTTATCTTTTCGCTATTATAAGTCGTTAGCGAGAAAAGGGCAAAAAACCATTTGTCAAATTGACTGGTTCCGGCCCTGTATCTCAGTTAGGAAGGACCTGCGACCCCACATGTATTAGCCAAAAATGGTCTATTTGGGTGTACCTACCCGCCATATTTTTTTTGCCCCGTCATCCGGAAACACCCTGTATAGGTACTTCCTCACTTAAATACGACTAGACTGTGTAAAGGTGATATAGCCCAGTAGCTAGCGCCATATAATTCCAATTGAAAAAAACAAAAAAAATTAAGGGTTCGACAATGGTCGCACTTGACTTTCTCGCAATTTTTATCGAAAATTTGATTTTTTTTTTTTACGTGAATAATTGTCAGAATTTTAACTTTTTCTAAAAAGTATTTTGCCTCACAATGGACGATACTTTTAGGCACCTGCATACCGAATTTCAAACATATCCGTCAAACAGTGAAGTGTCGCTCGACGCTCAAAGTATATGTTTTCTATTTTGCATGTCACCGTCTTAAATTTTAAGTAAAAGAAAATCTATTGAAAATGCCCTTGAAGCATCTATCTGAGACTACTTTCACCAATTTTGAAGGAAATCTGTCGATTAGAGTTGTTGCAAATCCGTCTTAACCAATCAAAAACGTGATTTCCATTTTTGGAAAATGTTTCCTACGATAATGCCAATATTGGCCCATCTCAAAAAGAATAAAAATGATCCTGTAGCATCTATTTGGAAACACTATTGCGAAATTACAAGGATCTAACTTAATAACTGTAGTGCCACTTCCGTCTTGACCAATCAAAAACGAGATTCTAGTTTTTTTTTCCTATTTTTGACTTTATTTTGCTTATATTGGCCGCAATTTTGAATTGATTGAATATTTCTTCGACAAACCTTTAAGTGATGTTATTAAGCACAAGTTTATGAATTTTTGTGAAATTCCGGCTAATACTGTTCATGGGGCCAAGATTTTCACGTATGGGATAATTTTGGCCCAAATTTTTGGCCCATCTTCAAAACAATAAAAATGATCCTGGAGCATCTATCTAGGAACACGACTGCAAAATTTGAAGGTTCTAACTTTATTACCGTACCGTTAAATGCGTCTTGAGTAGACAAAAACACGATTTTGAATTTTTTTTGACACTTTTTTGACAATTGTGGGCGCAATTTTTGAGTAATCAAAATTATATTACAAATGTATCTCGGAACTGATTTTAGACATCTATATTCCAAATTTGAGCCAAATCGGTTGACTGGTGTGACCTGTAGCCGAGCTACAGACAAACGTACGGACGGACGGACGGACGGACGGACGTACGTCGGACGGACATGACCTAAAAACCACTTTTTTGGTATCTAGGACCTCTGAAGCGCCTTTTGCAATGAAAATCTCGAAATCGAAATTTCGCAAGATAACATAACTTTCTCAGCCCATGTATTACATACGGGCGAGAAAGTACAAAATGTGACAAACGAAAAAAACTTCTATTAGTCCACTTCAGATCCTCTTCTCGTAGACAACTATTTTGACGTGTAAACAACAATGTAAAACTGTTCCTCCAGTTTAAACAAATAAAAATGAAAAGTTCATTATCAGAAAAAGTATGAGGAAGAGAGCGACGCTTACGCTCTTACGCACGTAAATTTGGAAACAACAGAACATGTAAAACTGTTTTTCCAGTTTTACACAAATTTTATACGTTATATATTTTTTTTTTCAAAACAAAACGAAAAAAACATTTTTATTTTCAGGAAAAGCGCCATTTCGGGGAAACTGAACGCAACTCGAGTGACTCGGGACACACAGCCTGTTCCCAATCGAGTCCCCAGTCCAGTCCTTCCTCTTCTGCCCTGCTGCCGTTTCAAATACAAATATCGTTGGACGTACGACCTTTCATGGAAATTGCTGATGAAATACGATGGCCGCAGCTCCCTGCAAGCTGCAACAGTTGTTTTCAGGCATTTCCTGGAACGGTCTGTGGAATTTTACGCATACGGTGGTGACACAATTAAAAAGTTGGTTATATTTTAAGTATTCGCTGGACTTCATAAATTATGTTGGGTGGGAACCCCGCATTCGATTCCCAGGCAATGATTTTTTTTTTTTTTTTGCATAGGTGTAATTGCAACACCGCCCTTATAGACATGGTGGGACGCAGCATGATAGAGTCAACGTAATTGTTTCAGATTCAAAATGGCCACTGACATGAACAGCGTGCTGAGAGAGATCCAGGACCTGGATGTCAGCGTCAACAGAGAGGAGTCGGGTGATTTACGTGACCTCCTCTCTCAGTTGACGATAAAGGACATCAATCGGAGAAAAATAAACAAATATAGATGGACGTACGACCTTTCATGGAAATTGCTGTTGAAATACGATGGCCGCAGCTCCCTGCAAGCTGCGACAGTTGTTTTCAGGCATTTCCTGGAACGGTCTGCGGAATTTTACGCATACGGTGGTGACACAATTAAAAAGTTGGTTATATTTGTAAGTATTCGCTGGACTTCATTAATTATGTTGAGTGGGATCCCTAAGGGAACATAGGTATGCATGAATGAGTCAATTAGTACACTTAGATTTTTGGGATTATTTAGATTGTGGTAAGTAATAGTTGTTGGGTGTTCGTGTAATTACGTTCATTATTGAATATCAAGGTGGTAGAGCGTATGAAAGTGTCATGATAATTCCTGGTAGGATTGGTGCAGCAACCACTCAGGGTGGTGATAGGGTGCCGGTCCCTTGTTTTCTTCGCAGGGACTCTCCTTTTTGACCTCAACCGGAGACTCATCAAAGACCTTATTTTCTTCGCAGGAAGTCTCCTTTTTCACCTCAACCGGAGGCTCCTTCTGAAGAAAAAGGAATGTCTTTTCAAAAGTGGGAGGTTCCCCTTTAGCTTCGGCTTCTTCAATATCTTCCAAAACTGCTAGGCCGAGCTTATGCCGTCTCTCCATAAACTGCTCGTACTGTACCGGGGTAAATTTGGAAACAACAGAACATGTAAAACTGTTTTTCCAGTTTTACACAAATTTTATAAGTTATATAATTTTTTTTTTCAAAACGAAACGAAAAAATTATTTTTTTTCCTTTTTAACTTTCAACTCGGCTTCAAATGGAGACTCTTTTTTGATTTTAAATGGGGGCTCTATTTCTTTTTCAAATTGAGGTTCTTCCTTCACTCTGATTGTTGATTTATTTTTCACCTCGACCGATCCCTTGTTTTCTTCGCAGGGACTCTCCTTTTTGACCTCAACCGGAGACTCATCAAAGACCTTATTTTCTTCGCAGGAAGTCTCCTTTTTCACCTCAACCGGAGGCTCCTTCTGAAGAAAAAGGAATGTCTTTTCAAAAGTGGTAGGTTCCCCTTTAGCTTCGGCTTCTTCAATATCTTCCAAAACTGCTAGGCCGAGCTTATGCCGTCTCTCCATAAACTGCTCGTACTGTACCGGGGTGATTTTCTCCTGGACGTCAAATTGTATGATACTATACAGGGTGTTTCCGGATGAAGGGGCAAAAAAAATATGGCGGGTAGGTAGGTACACCCCCATAGACCATTTTTGGCTAATACATGTGGGGTCGCAGGTCCTTCTTAACTGATATAGGGCCGGAACCAGTCAATTTGACAAATGGTTTTTTGCCCTTTTCTTGCTAACGACTTATAATAGCGAAAAAATAAGTGCAGTTTGGAAACCATTTTTAAGGATGCCGCATCGAATGGTGGCATCAGTTTTTCAAAATTCAGTTTCAAAATGGCAGATTCAAGATGGCGGCTATCATTCTTTTCTCCGATCTCAATGAAAATTGGTGGTAAGGGGTTTTCAGGCATGCTGAAAATGAATCTGAAAAAAGTTTTTGAAAATTCGAAAACTTTTGTTTTTCTGCCACTCTTATAATTTCATGAAACTCATTCGATTTGCATGAAATTTACAGTGTAGTAACTGATAGACCTACTTATTGAAAATCTGTAAAAAGTTTTCAAAAAATCGCACGTGTTTCAAAATGGCGGTGTCGTGATAGTCGTTTCATGGTTCCGATCAGCATGAAATTTATAGCACAGTAGTTCGTAGACTTACTTATTTAAAATCCGTAAAAAGTTTTCAAAAAGTCGCACTCGTTTCAGAATGGCGGCGTCCTAAAATTTCCCTAAAGTTGTCATAGACTCATCAGATTTGCATGAAATTTGACGAGTATTGTTATTAAATTCTTATTATTTCATGATTAAACACATTGCTGGACAATCTCACACAACATTTTGTAACGGACCCAACTTTCTGATTAATTTGATTATTTCACGTTATCCAGGTACCCATGTACGAGGTACCCACCTAATTGCCTACCCTAACTTTATTTCCGTGAATTTTTACATAATTATTTCAGATTATTGTTTGTAATTCCTACATACAGTAAATTAAAAAATTTTGCGAAAATCGGACAAGGTCTACTTCACCTTAAGAGTAACTTCAGGACGCCGCCATTTTGAAACACGTGCGATTTTTTGAAAACTTTTTACAGATTTTCAATAAGTAGGTCTATCAGTTACTACACTGTAAATTTCATGCAAATCGAATGAGTTTCATGAAATTATAAGTGGCAGAAAAACAAAAGTTTTCGAATTTTCAAAAACTTTTTTCAGATTCATTTTCAGCATGCCTGAAAACCCCTAACCACCAATTTTCATTGAGATCGGAGAAAAAAATGATAGCCGCCATCTTGAATCTGCCATTTTGAAACTGAATTTTGAAAAACTGATGCCACCATTCGATGCGGCATCCTTAAAAATGGTACCCAAACTGCACTTATCTTTTCGCTATTATAAGTCGTTAGCGAGAAAAGGGCAAAAAACCATTTGTCAAATTGACTGGTTCCGGCCCTGTATCTCAGTTAGGAAGGACCTGCGACCCCACATGTATTAGCCAAAAATGGTCTATTTGGGTGTACCTACCCGCCATATTTTTTTTGCCCCGTCATCCGGAAACACCCTGTATAGGTACTTCCTCACTTAAATACGACTAGACTGTGTAAAGGTGATATAGCCCAGTAGCTAGCGCCATATAATTCCAATTGAAAAAAACAAAAAAAATTAAGGGTTCGACAATGGTCGCACTTGACTTTCTCGCAATTTTTATCGAAAATTTGATTTTTTTTTTTTACGTGAATAATTGTCAGAATTTTAACTTTTTCTAAAAAGTATTTTGCCTCACAATGGACGATACTTTTAGGCACCTGCATACCGAATTTCAAACATATCCGTCAAACAGTGAAGTGTCGCTCGACGCTCAAAGTATATGTTTTCTATTTTGCATGTCACCGTCTTAAATTTTAAGTAAAAGAAAATCTATTGAAAATGCCCTTGAAGCATCTATCTGAGACTACTTTCACCAATTTTGAAGGAAATCTGTCGATTAGAGTTGTTGCAAATCCGTCTTAACCAATCAAAAACGTGATTTCCATTTTTGGAAAATGTTTCCTACGATAATGCCAATATTGGCCCATCTCAAAAAGAATAAAAATGATCCTGTAGCATCTATTTGGAAACACTATTGCGAAATTACAAGGATCTAACTTAATAACTGTAGTGCCACTTCCGTCTTGACCAATCAAAAACGAGATTCTAGTTTTTTTTTCCTATTTTTGACTTTATTTTGCTTATATTGGCCGCAATTTTGAATTGATTGAATATTTCTTCGACAAACCTTTAAGTGATGTTATTAAGCACAAGTTTATGAATTTTTGTGAAATTCCGGCTAATACTGTTCATGGGGCCAAGATTTTCACGTATGGGATAATTTTGGCCCAAATTTTTGGCCCATCTTCAAAACAATAAAAATGATCCTGGAGCATCTATCTAGGAACACGACTGCAAAATTTGAAGGTTCTAACTTTATTACCGTACCGTTAAATGCGTCTTGAGTAGACAAAAACACGATTTTGAATTTTTTTTGACACTTTTTTGACAATTGTGGGCGCAATTTTTGAGTAATCAAAATTATATTACAAATGTATCTCGGAACTGATTTTAGACATCTATATTCCAAATTTGAGCCAAATCGGTTGACTGGTGTGACCTGTAGCCGAGCTACAGACAAACGTACGGACGGACGGACGGACGGACGGACGTACGTCGGACGGACATGACCTAAAAACCACTTTTTTGGTATCTAGGACCTCTGAAGCGCCTTTTGCAATGAAAATCTCGAAATCGAAATTTCGCAAGATAACATAACTTTCTCAGCCCATGTATTACATACGGGCGAGAAAGTACAAAATGTGACAAACGAAAAAAACTTCTATTAGTCCACTTCAGATCCTCTTCTCGTAGACAACTATTTTGACGTGTAAACAACAATGTAAAACTGTTCCTCCAGTTTAAACAAATAAAAATGAAAAGTTCATTATCAGAAAAAGTATGAGGAAGAGAGCGACGCTTACGCTCTTACGCACGTAAATTTGGAAACAACAGAACATGTAAAACTGTTTTTCCAGTTTTACACAAATTTTATACGTTATATATTTTTTTTTTTCAAAACAAAACGAAAAAAACATTTTTATTTTCAGGAAAAGCGCCATTTCGGGGAAACTGAACGCAACTCGAGTGACTCGGGACACACAGCCTGTTCCCAATCGAGTCCCCAGTCCAGTCCTTCCTCTTCTGCCCTGCTGCCGTTTCAAATACAAATATCGTTGGACGTACGACCTTTCATGGAAATTGCTGATGAAATACGATGGCCGCAGCTCCCTGCAAGCTGCAACAGTTGTTTTCAGGCATTTCCTGGAACGGTCTGTGGAATTTTACGCATACGGTGGTGACACAATTAAAAAGTTGGTTATATTTTAAGTATTCGCTGGACTTCATAAATTATGTTGGGTGGGAACCCCGCATTCGATTCCCAGGCAATGATTTTTTTTTTTTTTTTTGCATAGGTGTAATTGCAACACCGCCCTTATAGACATGGTGGGACGCAGCATGATAGAGTCAACGTAATTGTTTCAGATTCAAAATGGCCACTGACATGAACAGCGTGCTGAGAGAGATCCAGGACCTGGATGTCAGCGTCAACAGAGAGGAGTCGGGTGATTTACGTGACCTCCTCTCTCAGTTGACGATAAAGGACATCAATCGGAGAAAAATAAACAAATATAGATGGACGTACGACCTTTCATGGAAATTGCTGTTGAAATACGATGGCCGCAGCTCCCTGCAAGCTGCGACAGTTGTTTTCAGGCATTTCCTGGAACGGTCTGCGGAATTTTACGCATACGGTGGTGACACAATTAAAAAGTTGGTTATATTTGTAAGTATTCGCTGGACTTCATTAATTATGTTGAGTGGGATCCCTAAGGGAACATAGGTATGCATGAATGAGTCAATTAGTACACTTAGATTTTTGGGATTATTTAGATTGTGGTAAGTAATAGTTGTTGGGTGTTCGTGTAATTACGTTCATTATTGAATATCAAGGTGGTAGAGCGTATGAAAGTGTCATGATAATTCCTGGTAGGATTGGTGCAGCAACCACTCAGGGTGGTGATAGGGTGCCGGTCCCTTGTTTTCTTCGCAGGGACTCTCCTTTTTGACCTCAACCGGAGACTCATCAAAGACCTTATTTTCTTCGCAGGAAGTCTCCTTTTTCACCTCAACCGGAGGCTCCTTCTGAAGAAAAAGGAATGTCTTTTCAAAAGTGGGAGGTTCCCCTTTAGCTTCGGCTTCTTCAATATCTTCCAAAACTGCTAGGCCGAGCTTATGCCGTCTCTCCATAAACTGCTCGTACTGTACCGGGGTAAATTTGGAAACAACAGAACATGTAAAACTGTTTTTCCAGTTTTACACAAATTTTATAAGTTATATAATTTTTTTTTTCAAAACGAAACGAAAAAATTATTTTTTTTCCTTTTTAACTTTCAACTCGGCTTCAAATGGAGACTCTTTTTTGATTTTAAATGGGGGCTCTATTTCTTTTTCAAATTGAGGTTCTTCCTTCACTCTGATTGTTGATTTATTTTTCACCTCGACCGATCCCTTGTTTTCTTCGCAGGGACTCTCCTTTTTGACCTCAACCGGAGACTCATCAAAGACCTTATTTTCTTCGCAGGAAGTCTCCTTTTTCACCTCAACCGGAGGCTCCTTCTGAAGAAAAAGGAATGTCTTTTCAAAAGTGGTAGGTTCCCCTTTAGCTTCGGCTTCTTCAATATCTTCCAAAACTGCTAGGCCGAGCTTATGCCGTCTCTCCATAAACTGCTCGTACTGTACCGGGGTGATTTTCTCCTGGACGTCAAATTGTATGATACTATACAGGGTGTTTCCGGATGAAGGGGCAAAAAAAATATGGCGGGTAGGTAGGTACACCCCCATAGACCATTTTTGGCTAATACATGTGGGGTCGCAGGTCCTTCTTAACTGATATAGGGCCGGAACCAGTCAATTTGACAAATGGTTTTTTGCCCTTTTCTCGCTAACGACTTATAATAGCGAAAAAATAAGTGCAGTTTGGAAACCATTTTTAAGGATGCCGCATCGAATGGTGGCATCAGTTTTTCAAAATTCAGTTTCAAAATGGCAGATTCAAGATGGCGGCTATCATTCTTTTCTCCGATCTCAATGAAAATTGGTGGTAAGGGGTTTTCAGGCATGCTGAAAATGAATCTGAAAAAAGTTTTTGAAAATTCGAAAACTTTTGTTTTTCTGCCACTCTTATAATTTCATGAAACTCATTCGATTTGCATGAAATTTACAGTGTAGTAACTGATAGACCTACTTATTGAAAATCTGTAAAAAGTTTTCAAAAAATCGCACGTGTTTCAAAATGGCGGTGTCGTGATAGTCGTTTCATGGTTCCGATCAGCATGAAATTTATAGCACAGTAGTTCGTAGACTTACTTATTTAAAATCCGTAAAAAGTTTTCAAAAAGTCGCACTCGTTTCAGAATGGCGGCGTCCTAAAATTTCCCTAAAGTTGTCATAGACTCATCAGATTTGCATGAAATTTGACGAGTATTGTTATTAAATTCTTATTATTTCATGATTAAACACATTGCTGGACAATCTCACACAACATTTTGTAACGGACCCAACTTTCTGATTAATTTGATTATTTCACGTTATCCAGGTACCCATGTACGAGGTACCCACCTAATTGCCTACCCTAACTTTATTTCCGTGAATTTTTACATAATTATTTCAGATTATTGTTTGTAATTCCTACATACAGTAAATTAAAAAATTTTGCGAAAATCGGACAAGGTCTACTTCACCTTAAGAGTAACTTCAGGACGCCGCCATTTTGAAACACGTGCGATTTTTTGAAAACTTTTTACAGATTTTCAATAAGTAGGTCTATCAGTTACTACACTGTAAATTTCATGCAAATCGAATGAGTTTCATGAAATTATAAGTGGCAGAAAAACAAAAGTTTTCGAATTTTCAAAAACTTTTTTCAGATTCATTTTCAGCATGCCTGAAAACCCCTAACCACCAATTTTCATTGAGATCGGAGAAAAAAATGATAGCCGCCATCTTGAATCTGCCATTTTGAAACTGAATTTTGAAAAACTGATGCCACCATTCGATGCGGCATCCTTAAAAATGGTACCCAAACTGCACTTATCTTTTCGCTATTATAAGTCGTTAGCGAGAAAAGGGCAAAAAACCATTTGTCAAATTGACTGGTTCCGGCCCTGTATCTCAGTTAGGAAGGACCTGCGACCCCACATGTATTAGCCAAAAATGGTCTATTTGGGTGTACCTACCCGCCATATTTTTTTTGCCCCGTCATCCGGAAACACCCTGTATAGGTACTTCCTCACTTAAATACGACTAGACTGTGTAAAGGTGATATAGCCCAGTAGCTAGCGCCATATAATTCCAATTGAAAAAAACAAAAAAAATTAAGGGTTCGACAATGGTCGCACTTGACTTTCTCGCAATTTTTATCGAAAATTTGATTTTTTTTTTTTACGTGAATAATTGTCAGAATTTTAACTTTTTCTAAAAAGTATTTTGCCTCACAATGGACGATACTTTTAGGCACCTGCATACCGAATTTCAAACATATCCGTCAAACAGTGAAGTGTCGCTCGACGCTCAAAGTATATGTTTTCTATTTTGCATGTCACCGTCTTAAATTTTAAGTAAAAGAAAATCTATTGAAAATGCCCTTGAAGCATCTATCTGAGACTACTTTCACCAATTTTGAAGGAAATCTGTCGATTAGAGTTGTTGCAAATCCGTCTTAACCAATCAAAAACGTGATTTCCATTTTTGGAAAATGTTTCCTACGATAATGCCAATATTGGCCCATCTCAAAAAGAATAAAAATGATCCTGTAGCATCTATTTGGAAACACTATTGCGAAATTACAAGGATCTAACTTAATAACTGTAGTGCCACTTCCGTCTTGACCAATCAAAAACGAGATTCTAGTTTTTTTTTCCTATTTTTGACTTTATTTTGCTTATATTGGCCGCAATTTTGAATTGATTGAATATTTCTTCGACAAACCTTTAAGTGATGTTATTAAGCACAAGTTTATGAATTTTTGTGAAATTCCGGCTAATACTGTTCATGGGGCCAAGATTTTCACGTATGGGATAATTTTGGCCCAAATTTTTGGCCCATCTTCAAAACAATAAAAATGATCCTGGAGCATCTATCTAGGAACACGACTGCAAAATTTGAAGGTTCTAACTTTATTACCGTACCGTTAAATGCGTCTTGAGTAGACAAAAACACGATTTTGAATTTTTTTTGACACTTTTTTGACAATTGTGGGCGCAATTTTTGAGTAATCAAAATTATATTACAAATGTATCTCGGAACTGATTTTAGACATCTATATTCCAAATTTGAGCCAAATCGGTTGACTGGTGTGACCTGTAGCCGAGCTACAGACAAACGTACGGACGGACGGACGGACGGACGGACGTACGTCGGACGGACATGACCTAAAAACCACTTTTTTGGTATCTAGGACCTCTGAAGCGCCTTTTGCAATGAAAATCTCGAAATCGAAATTTCGCAAGATAACATAACTTTCTCAGCCCATGTATTACATACGGGCGAGAAAGTACAAAATGTGACAAACGAAAAAAACTTCTATTAGTCCACTTCAGATCCTCTTCTCGTAGACAACTATTTTGACGTGTAAACAACAATGTAAAACTGTTCCTCCAGTTTAAACAAATAAAAATGAAAAGTTCATTATCAGAAAAAGTATGAGGAAGAGAGCGACGCTTACGCTCTTACGCACGTAAATTTGGAAACAACAGAACATGTAAAACTGTTTTTCCAGTTTTACACAAATTTTATACGTTATATATTTTTTTTTTCAAAACAAAACGAAAAAAACATTTTTATTTTCAGGAAAAGCGCCATTTCGGGGAAACTGAACGCAACTCGAGTGACTCGGGACACACAGCCTGTTCCCAATCGAGTCCCCAGTCCAGTCCTTCCTCTTCTGCCCTGCTGCCGTTTCAAATACAAATATCGTTGGACGTACGACCTTTCATGGAAATTGCTGATGAAATACGATGGCCGCAGCTCCCTGCAAGCTGCAACAGTTGTTTTCAGGCATTTCCTGGAACGGTCTGTGGAATTTTACGCATACGGTGGTGACACAATTAAAAAGTTGGTTATATTTTAAGTATTCGCTGGACTTCATAAATTATGTTGGGTGGGAACCCCGCATTCGATTCCCAGGCAATGATTTTTTTTTTTTTTTTTGCATAGGTGTAATTGCAACACCGCCCTTATAGACATGGTGGGACGCAGCATGATAGAGTCAACGTAATTGTTTCAGATTCAAAATGGCCACTGACATGAACAGCGTGCTGAGAGAGATCCAGGACCTGGATGTCAGCGTCAACAGAGAGGAGTCGGGTGATTTACGTGACCTCCTCTCTCAGTTGACGATAAAGGACATCAATCGGAGAAAAATAAACAAATATAGATGGACGTACGACCTTTCATGGAAATTGCTGTTGAAATACGATGGCCGCAGCTCCCTGCAAGCTGCGACAGTTGTTTTCAGGCATTTCCTGGAACGGTCTGCGGAATTTTACGCATACGGTGGTGACACAATTAAAAAGTTGGTTATATTTGTAAGTATTCGCTGGACTTCATTAATTATGTTGAGTGGGATCCCTAAGGGAACATAGGTATGCATGAATGAGTCAATTAGTACACTTAGATTTTTGGGATTATTTAGATTGTGGTAAGTAATAGTTGTTGGGTGTTCGTGTAATTACGTTCATTATTGAATATCAAGGTGGTAGAGCGTATGAAAGTGTCATGATAATTCCTGGTAGGATTGGTGCAGCAACCACTCAGGGTGGTGATAGGGTGCCGGTCCCTTGTTTTCTTCGCAGGGACTCTCCTTTTTGACCTCAACCGGAGACTCATCAAAGACCTTATTTTCTTCGCAGGAAGTCTCCTTTTTCACCTCAACCGGAGGCTCCTTCTGAAGAAAAAGGAATGTCTTTTCAAAAGTGGGAGGTTCCCCTTTAGCTTCGGCTTCTTCAATATCTTCCAAAACTGCTAGGCCGAGCTTATGCCGTCTCTCCATAAACTGCTCGTACTGTACCGGGGTAAATTTGGAAACAACAGAACATGTAAAACTGTTTTTCCAGTTTTACACAAATTTTATAAGTTATATAATTTTTTTTTTCAAAACGAAACGAAAAAATTATTTTTTTTCCTTTTTAACTTTCAACTCGGCTTCAAATGGAGACTCTTTTTTGATTTTAAATGGGGGCTCTATTTCTTTTTCAAATTGAGGTTCTTCCTTCACTCTGATTGTTGATTTATTTTTCACCTCGACCGATCCCTTGTTTTCTTCGCAGGGACTCTCCTTTTTGACCTCAACCGGAGACTCATCAAAGACCTTATTTTCTTCGCAGGAAGTCTCCTTTTTCACCTCAACCGGAGGCTCCTTCTGAAGAAAAAGGAATGTCTTTTCAAAAGTGGTAGGTTCCCCTTTAGCTTCGGCTTCTTCAATATCTTCCAAAACTGCTAGGCCGAGCTTATGCCGTCTCTCCATAAACTGCTCGTACTGTACCGGGGTGATTTTCTCCTGGACGTCAAATTGTATGATACTATACAGGGTGTTTCCGGATGAAGGGGCAAAAAAAATATGGCGGGTAGGTAGGTACACCCCCATAGACCATTTTTGGCTAATACATGTGGGGTCGCAGGTCCTTCTTAACTGATATAGGGCCGGAACCAGTCAATTTGACAAATGGTTTTTTGCCCTTTTCTCGCTAACGACTTATAATAGCGAAAAAATAAGTGCAGTTTGGAAACCATTTTTAAGGATGCCGCATCGAATGGTGGCATCAGTTTTTCAAAATTCAGTTTCAAAATGGCAGATTCAAGATGGCGGCTATCATTCTTTTCTCCGATCTCAATGAAAATTGGTGGTAAGGGGTTTTCAGGCATGCTGAAAATGAATCTGAAAAAAGTTTTTGAAAATTCGAAAACTTTTGTTTTTCTGCCACTCTTATAATTTCATGAAACTCATTCGATTTGCATGAAATTTACAGTGTAGTAACTGATAGACCTACTTATTGAAAATCTGTAAAAAGTTTTCAAAAAATCGCACGTGTTTCAAAATGGCGGTGTCGTGATAGTCGTTTCATGGTTCCGATCAGCATGAAATTTATAGCACAGTAGTTCGTAGACTTACTTATTTAAAATCCGTAAAAAGTTTTCAAAAAGTCGCACTCGTTTCAGAATGGCGGCGTCCTAAAATTTCCCTAAAGTTGTCATAGACTCATCAGATTTGCATGAAATTTGACGAGTATTGTTATTAAATTCTTATTATTTCATGATTAAACACATTGCTGGACAATCTCACACAACATTTTGTAACGGACCCAACTTTCTGATTAATTTGATTATTTCACGTTATCCAGGTACCCATGTACGAGGTACCCACCTAATTGCCTACCCTAACTTTATTTCCGTGAATTTTTACATAATTATTTCAGATTATTGTTTGTAATTCCTACATACAGTAAATTAAAAAATTTTGCGAAAATCGGACAAGGTCTACTTCACCTTAAGAGTAACTTCAGGACGCCGCCATTTTGAAACACGTGCGATTTTTTGAAAACTTTTTACAGATTTTCAATAAGTAGGTCTATCAGTTACTACACTGTAAATTTCATGCAAATCGAATGAGTTTCATGAAATTATAAGTGGCAGAAAAACAAAAGTTTTCGAATTTTCAAAAACTTTTTTCAGATTCATTTTCAGCATGCCTGAAAACCCCTAACCACCAATTTTCATTGAGATCGGAGAAAAAAATGATAGCCGCCATCTTGAATCTGCCATTTTGAAACTGAATTTTGAAAAACTGATGCCACCATTCGATGCGGCATCCTTAAAAATGGTACCCAAACTGCACTTATCTTTTCGCTATTATAAGTCGTTAGCGAGAAAAGGGCAAAAAACCATTTGTCAAATTGACTGGTTCCGGCCCTGTATCTCAGTTAGGAAGGACCTGCGACCCCACATGTATTAGCCAAAAATGGTCTATTTGGGTGTACCTACCCGCCATATTTTTTTTGCCCCGTCATCCGGAAACACCCTGTATAGGTACTTCCTCACTTAAATACGACTAGACTGTGTAAAGGTGATATAGCCCAGTAGCTAGCGCCATATAATTCCAATTGAAAAAAACAAAAAAAATTAAGGGTTCGACAATGGTCGCACTTGACTTTCTCGCAATTTTTATCGAAAATTTGATTTTTTTTTTTTACGTGAATAATTGTCAGAATTTTAACTTTTTCTAAAAAGTATTTTGCCTCACAATGGACGATACTTTTAGGCACCTGCATACCGAATTTCAAACATATCCGTCAAACAGTGAAGTGTCGCTCGACGCTCAAAGTATATGTTTTCTATTTTGCATGTCACCGTCTTAAATTTTAAGTAAAAGAAAATCTATTGAAAATGCCCTTGAAGCATCTATCTGAGACTACTTTCACCAATTTTGAAGGAAATCTGTCGATTAGAGTTGTTGCAAATCCGTCTTAACCAATCAAAAACGTGATTTCCATTTTTGGAAAATGTTTCCTACGATAATGCCAATATTGGCCCATCTCAAAAAGAATAAAAATGATCCTGTAGCATCTATTTGGAAACACTATTGCGAAATTACAAGGATCTAACTTAATAACTGTAGTGCCACTTCCGTCTTGACCAATCAAAAACGAGATTCTAGTTTTTTTTTCCTATTTTTGACTTTATTTTGCTTATATTGGCCGCAATTTTGAATTGATTGAATATTTCTTCGACAAACCTTTAAGTGATGTTATTAAGCACAAGTTTATGAATTTTTGTGAAATTCCGGCTAATACTGTTCATGGGGCCAAGATTTTCACGTATGGGATAATTTTGGCCCAAATTTTTGGCCCATCTTCAAAACAATAAAAATGATCCTGGAGCATCTATCTAGGAACACGACTGCAAAATTTGAAGGTTCTAACTTTATTACCGTACCGTTAAATGCGTCTTGAGTAGACAAAAACACGATTTTGAATTTTTTTTGACACTTTTTTGACAATTGTGGGCGCAATTTTTGAGTAATCAAAATTATATTACAAATGTATCTCGGAACTGATTTTAGACATCTATATTCCAAATTTGAGCCAAATCGGTTGACTGGTGTGACCTGTAGCCGAGCTACAGACAAACGTACGGACGGACGGACGGACGGACGGACGTACGTCGGACGGACATGACCTAAAAACCACTTTTTTGGTATCTAGGACCTCTGAAGCGCCTTTTGCAATGAAAATCTCGAAATCGAAATTTCGCAAGATAACATAACTTTCTCAGCCCATGTATTACATACGGGCGAGAAAGTACAAAATGTGACAAACGAAAAAAACTTCTATTAGTCCACTTCAGATCCTCTTCTCGTAGACAACTATTTTGACGTGTAAACAACAATGTAAAACTGTTCCTCCAGTTTAAACAAATAAAAATGAAAAGTTCATTATCAGAAAAAGTATGAGGAAGAGAGCGACGCTTACGCTCTTACGCACGTAAATTTGGAAACAACAGAACATGTAAAACTGTTTTTCCAGTTTTACACAAATTTTATACGTTATATATTTTTTTTTTCAAAACAAAACGAAAAAAACATTTTTATTTTCAGGAAAAGCGCCATTTCGGGGAAACTGAACGCAACTCGAGTGACTCGGGACACACAGCCTGTTCCCAATCGAGTCCCCAGTCCAGTCCTTCCTCTTCTGCCCTGCTGCCGTTTCAAATACAAATATCGTTGGACGTACGACCTTTCATGGAAATTGCTGATGAAATACGATGGCCGCAGCTCCCTGCAAGCTGCAACAGTTGTTTTCAGGCATTTCCTGGAACGGTCTGTGGAATTTTACGCATACGGTGGTGACACAATTAAAAAGTTGGTTATATTTTAAGTATTCGCTGGACTTCATAAATTATGTTGGGTGGGAACCCCGCATTCGATTCCCAGGCAATGATTTTTTTTTTTTTTTTTGCATAGGTGTAATTGCAACACCGCCCTTATAGACATGGTGGGACGCAGCATGATAGAGTCAACGTAATTGTTTCAGATTCAAAATGGCCACTGACATGAACAGCGTGCTGAGAGAGATCCAGGACCTGGATGTCAGCGTCAACAGAGAGGAGTCGGGTGATTTACGTGACCTCCTCTCTCAGTTGACGATAAAGGACATCAATCGGAGAAAAATAAACAAATATAGATGGACGTACGACCTTTCATGGAAATTGCTGTTGAAATACGATGGCCGCAGCTCCCTGCAAGCTGCGACAGTTGTTTTCAGGCATTTCCTGGAACGGTCTGCGGAATTTTACGCATACGGTGGTGACACAATTAAAAAGTTGGTTATATTTGTAAGTATTCGCTGGACTTCATTAATTATGTTGAGTGGGATCCCTAAGGGAACATAGGTATGCATGAATGAGTCAATTAGTACACTTAGATTTTTGGGATTATTTAGATTGTGGTAAGTAATAGTTGTTGGGTGTTCGTGTAATTACGTTCATTATTGAATATCAAGGTGGTAGAGCGTATGAAAGTGTCATGATAATTCCTGGTAGGATTGGTGCAGCAACCACTCAGGGTGGTGATAGGGTGCCGGTCCCTTGTTTTCTTCGCAGGGACTCTCCTTTTTGACCTCAACCGGAGACTCATCAAAGACCTTATTTTCTTCGCAGGAAGTCTCCTTTTTCACCTCAACCGGAGGCTCCTTCTGAAGAAAAAGGAATGTCTTTTCAAAAGTGGGAGGTTCCCCTTTAGCTTCGGCTTCTTCAATATCTTCCAAAACTGCTAGGCCGAGCTTATGCCGTCTCTCCATAAACTGCTCGTACTGTACCGGGGTAAATTTGGAAACAACAGAACATGTAAAACTGTTTTTCCAGTTTTACACAAATTTTATAAGTTATATATTTTTTTTTTTTCAAAACAAAACGAAAAAATTATTTTTTTTCCTTTTTAACTTTGAACTCGGCTTCAAATGGAGACTCTTTTTTGATTTTAAATGGGGGCTCCATTTCTTTTTCAAATTGAGGTTCTTCCTTCACTCTGATTGTTGATTTATTTTTCACCTCGACCGGTCCCTTGTTTTCTTCGCAGGGACTCTCCTTTTTGACCTCAACCGGAGACTCATCAAAGACCTTATTTTCTTCGCAGGAAGTCTCCTTTTTCACCTCAACCGGAGGCTCCTTCTGAAGAAAAAGGAATGTCTTTTCAAAAGTGGGAGGTTCCCCTTTAGCTTCGGCTTCTTCAATATCTTCCAAAACTGCTAGGCCGAGCTTATGCCGTCTCTCCATAAACTGCTCGTACTGTACCGGGGTAAATTTGGAAACAACAGAACATGTAAAACTGTTTAACAGTTTTACACAAATTTTATAAGTTATATATTTTTTTTTTCAAAACAAAACGAAAAGATTATTTTTTTTCCTTTTTAACTTTGAACTCGGCTTCAAATGGAGACTCTTTTTTGATTTTAAATGGGGGCTCCATTTCTTTTTCAATTTGAGGTTCTTCCTTCACTCTGATATTTGATTTATTTTTCACCTCGACCGGTCCCTTGTTTTCTTCGCAGGGACTCTCCTTTCTGACCTCAACCGGAGACTCATCAAAGACCTTATTTTCTTCACAGGAAGTCTCCTTTTTCACCTCAACCGGAGGCTCCTTCTGAAGAAAAAGGAATGTCTTTTTAAAAGTGGGAGGTTCCCCTTTAGCTTCGGCTTCTTCAATATCTTCCAAAACTGCTTGGCCGAGCTTATGCCGTCTCTCCATAAACTGCTCGTACTGTACCGGGGTAAATTTGGAAACAACAGAACATGTAAAACTGTTTTTCCAGTTTTACACAAATTTTATAAGTTATGTCTGGGTACCACCCAGTTATATTTTTATTTTGGTAATAGTGGACTGTATATATTTTAATGGAGTTTTGTAGGTATACCTACTAATGGGAAATATGAATCACAACTTACCCTCGTTGACCGTAAAGGTGCATAGGACAATTAGGTTCGTAGGGTAGGTATAATGATAATGTAGAAATAAGGGAGGATATGGGAAATACAACAGAGATAATCAGTGGAAAGGACGAACCAACTCGCAGTGTTCCTCTTAAGTATTCCGGTATGGATGTCACGAGAATAAGCACTCGAAAATATCCTAATCAAAACATGGCTTACTAAGCCTGATAGAATAATTATAGCCGCAGTATTATATTGTCGCGGGAGCCTCTGTACCTACGTCTAATAGCGAGGGCGGTACACAGAGCACTGAAGTAACAACAACGCCCGTAGCGCTACTTATCGGTACATTATACAACTAACAATAATAATGAATTAATATCAAAGTTATGTTCGAACTCCGACATCCCGACCACCATGATTGACCAAGGGAAATCATTGATTAAAGAGTAAGAACATGCAGTTAATAAAAGAATAGTGAATAGATAATCAGATAATAATGGGTTAAGATTAGTGAATATTGAGCATAAATAGGTTAATGAATAATGAGATGAATGTAAATAGTAAAACATTATACCCATGATATAAAAACAAAGGATATTATAATAGATTAGTAATTAATAATTAACTTAAGAACGTGCTACTTAAGCGTGCACAATCGGGATTAAATATGGATGCTTGGAATTTTTGGGGAGAGGGGCGTTCTCTAACCTACCACCAACTCGCACCAGTCCAGAGTTTGGGTCCACATAGGGAGTAAGGGATCGCAAATGTTTAGGAACTTTGCTCCCATTGAACAGTTCAGGAAAATATGCCATCTGAACCTTTAGTAGTATTTTCTCCGAAGCTGCCTGAAGCTCGCTAACGGTAAGAGGACCATTGTTCCGAGGAGTACCATTTGTTTTGGCTTTCGCATTGTTTATAAATCTTCTCGCCCAAGCGAGAACGCGTTTTAATTTCAATAAGGAGCTGAATTTCTCAAATAGCTCGTGGTCTAAGCACGGTGCAGCGTCGGTGCAAACCAATGCAGTTTTTCTTAACTCGGGCAACTCTGAGGGCTGCACTGATGTAGGCTCAATAGATGGCCACTCAATCGGTTCTTTCTGTAAGAATTCAGGACCTGCCCACCACAGCTGGTTTTCAACCATCGCGGAAGGGTTTAAACCGCGGGATGCCGGATCAGCACAATTATTTTCCGAATTAACATGCCTCCATTGTTCCACATCGGTCACACTAAGAATGTGGGACACTCGATTCCCAACAAACAACTGCAATTTGTGCGGGGGAATCCTTAACCAGGATAGGAGAATGGTCGAGTCAGTGCAAAAAATAGTTTCTGCGATGGGGAGGTTCGCCAGTCTGGGCAGAACACTTTTGTACAAATCGACGAGTAATTTTGCTGACTGAAGCTCTACTCGGGGTATGGTCAATTGTGGCTTCGAGGGGTTAACACGCCCTTTAGCACGAATCAGGTATATTCCAACCTGCTTTTCCTGTATGCAACGCAAATAAATGCAGGCAGCATGAGCAACAGCTGACCCGTCACAAAATCCAATCAGTTCCAGTCGATTGCATGAAAATACTGGAATGTATCTAGGAATTTTCAGTAGTTGCAGTTTCGGCATTTCCTGTGAGTAATGACTCCATTCTTCACAGAGCGAGGTGGGGAACCTATCGTCCCATCCCAAATCACTTTCCCAGAGTCTCTTGATAAAGGCTCGAATTGCGACTGTGATTGGCGTTAAAAGTCCCTTGATATCGAAGAGACGTGCAGCATAGCCGAGGACACTTCTCTTAGTCATTGATCCATCGAATTCTCGAACATTATATCGAAAATCATCACTGGATGGGCTCCAACATAATCCTAAAATCTTCAAGGTGGCGTCCTGGTCACCGAAGTCAATATCTTCGCAGTGCTCAGACGGCAGATCACTAGTAAGCTCAGAATTGGCGCTAGCGAATTTGCGCAGCTCAAAGCCGCCCCTTTTCATCAAGTCAATTAACTCATTCTTTGCTTCACACGCAATCTCTATACTAGGGTAAGAACATGCCAGGTCATCTACGTAGATCTGATTCTGCAAAGCATGAGAAGCGAGAGGGTAGGCTGTACCATCGTCCTCTACTAACTGTTGGATGGTTCTTTGGGCTAGGTACCCACTTGGAACCATGCCAAATGTAACTCTCGTCAAGGCGAATTCTTGAATTTCCTCCAACGCGGAAGGTCGCCACAAAATGTGCTGGAACTTCCAATCGTCCTGATCGACAAGAACCGAATTGTACATTCGCTTTACATCGCATACGAATGGTACAGGCTGAAATCGGAACGACAGTAACACATCGAAAATGTCAGAGTGCAGCGACGGTCCACACAACAGCTGCTCATTGAGTGAGTAGCCGTGGATATCCGGGCTACTCGCATTGAAGACGGGCCGAACCTTCGTAGTGGTTGAACTTTTCACCACAGCGTGATGAATTAATTTATATTCGACTGCATTTTCAGCAGGCACCATCATTCCTGTCTTACGATATTCGTCGAAGAATTCATTGTACAATTTCGAAACTTCCGGCGTTTTCTCGAGCTTTTGCTCCAACTTTTCGTAAGCCTTTTTCGGGGGATACTTGTTTGCATGGAGTTCAGTAACGTCTGAACGAAACGGTAACTTGACTACATAACGCCCATCTGGGTCACGCTTAGTGGTCTCTTTATAAAATGTCTCAGCTGCCTGTTCTTCAGGACTTAATATAGGTGCTTCGGGAAACTCCTCTAGTTTCCACATTTTCTCTACAGCACGGGTAAGAGTGTCATCTACTGATAGCAATGAAGTAGTTTGCAGGATACTGGCATCTGCACTACCTACGAGGACATATCCCAGTGAAGTGTACTGAGCTACCAAGCTGTTGGTTACGTTGACTATAGGACGTTCAGCTGACAGAATTTGGGCATAGACTTCTGCTCCTAACAACATATCAACAGGCCCTGGTCTTCCCCAAGATGGGTCCGCGAGTGGAAGGTCTGTTGTCTGTGAGATGGCTTCCTCACTCACTAAGCAACTAGGCAAATCGTTGCATATTTTTGGTAACACCAATGCTGAAACGTTGAATCTCTGATAACTGAATCGTGATTCACAATGAAGATTGACCTTTCCCTTTGAAGAGGTGGTACCTGAGATTCCATTAACTATTGTGCGATCGCACGTACGTGCACATCCAAGTTTTTGTACGGCTCGCTCAGTGATAAAATTGAGATGTGAGCCTGAGTCAACAACACACCTAATTAGAACAGGACAGTTAGAGGTATCCCGGACCTCAATGATAACAGTAGCAAGTAACGCTTGAGCATTCCTTGAGTTGCATGATAGGGCTTGCGTATTCAGCGAATTACTTGGCTGGTCGCCAGAGTTCCGCGTCTGATTAAGGTTGGGTGCACCATGCACCTTTATCTCGGCATTTTCATTTGGACTGAAGCTTCTTTGTCCTTTGCACAACAATGAATTATGATCACCACCGCAGGTTCTACAGCTGAATCTAAAAGTACAGTTGCCTTTGTGCGCCTTTAGGCACTTATAGCATAAATGCTTTCCCTTTGCACAAGCATACCTTTCTTCCACAGGAATGGTTTTAAATTTCTCACACTGGTAAATAAAATGATCACCAGAACAATAACCACACTTTTTCTGTGAAGGAGAAGTAGTGTCGTCCTTGATAAGAAGTGCAGACTTGGCGAAAGGTTTTCTGATGGGAGCTGACTTTACACCGTCAGGCTTAAGAGTTTCCTTAGCATCCCTTTTAGTATTCAAGGAAGCGATGTCATTCAGATCTGACATTTGAATTTGATCCTTAAGAAATTTTAGAAGATCTGCAAGGGTAGGAATCTTCCTGCTATCTTCAAGCGATCGTTCGTAGGCCATACGGAGCCTTTTCTCCAATTTCGAGTAGAGAATTTGGAACAATAAAAAATCTCCTAAGTCCTCCATCTCCACTTTCTTAACGGAAGAAACAGTATTCTGGAAATGATTGACAAGACTGGCTAATTCTGCTGGCTTGTGGTTGCCGGGCAGAGAATCGTAGTTCAGTAGGCTGGTAACATGTTTACTGGCCTGCCGACGAGGATTTCGGTAATGAGAAATCAATGCTTCTTTAGCAAGTGGGTAATTTTCCGCTGATATGGGTAAAAATCCCGAAATGATTGCTTTTGCATCTTCTGACAATGCATTGGATAGATAATGAAACTTCAAGATTGCATTTAGGCTAGGATTTTTATCCACAAGAGATTCAAATAATCCCCAAAAATATTCAAATTCATCAGCTGAGAATTTGGGAAGCTCAATTGGCTTTAGGTAACTTCGGACAGATTCTTGACCTGCCACTGGCTGAGAGGGAGCTGTGGGAGGAGCTTGACCATTTTGGAGTTTAGCTTGAGCAGTAATCGCTGCTGTATTGATGAAATCCACACAATCCGCAAACTCTTTCTGAAGATCATCCTCGAGAGGAATTTTCTGGTTCTTCCTAACCGAACTGTTATACAGAAAACATTGATTTTCCACCTTATCCCAAGTAGGCTGATAAGATACATCTACTCGCTTTGCTTTAGAGAGGATCTCCCTAGCATGAGTTTCCACGTTTAGCTCTTTGATTTGTGCTACAACTTCACGAACTCTTCGCACGAGGTACTGTCTCTGCTCAGACAGAGCCTTCGCATTTGGACCTTCGTCACACATTCTGGACTAGGTAGGTATAGTTAGTTACCAATGACAATAAACCCATAAATAGAGATAACAATTCTTAGAGATTACGAATCCCACGCAATTATGCCGACAGCGACCAAGCAAACTTGGCAGCGGCCCAACGATAAGAAAGTACAGTGTCAGCAAACCTGCCTGACGTTTGAGGCAAAATGCTCAATTCCTGATGCTCGACTTTTTACCTCAATGTATAAGGAATAAAATAGAGTATATCGATAATACAAGCTAAGAAGACGGGTTCACCCATGCACATTCTATAGGAAGGCAAATCTTCTTAGTCTGGAGTCCGAACGAACCCCTCAATATTAATTCAATAATTAATTAATTAAATAATTTGACCAGTTCAAATATCTGGCTCGTAAGGACCTTTTGTCTGGGTACCACCCAGTTATATTTTTATTTTGGTAATAGTGGACTGTATATATTTTAATGGAGTTTTGTAGGTATACCTACTAATGGGAAATATGAATCACAACTTACCCTCGTTGACCGTAAAGGTGCATAGGACAATTAGGTTCGTAGGGTAGGTATAATGATAATGTAGAAATAAGGGAGGATATGGGAAATACAACAGAGATAATCAGTGGAAAGGACGAACCAACTCGCAGTGTTCCTCTTAAGTATTCCGGTATGGATGTCACGAGAATAAGCACTCGAAAATATCCTAATCAAAACATGGCTTACTAAGCCTGATAGAATAATTATAGCCGCAGTATTATATTGTCGCGGGAGCCTCTGTACCTACGTCTAATAGCGAGGGCGGTACACAGAGCACTGAAGTAACAACAACGCCCGTAGCGCTACTTATCGGTACATTATACAACTAACAATAATAATGAATTAATATCAAAGTTATGTTCGAACTCCGACAAGTTATATAATTTTTTTTTTTCAAAACGAAACGAAAAAATTATTTTTTTTCCTTTTTAACTTTCAACTCGGCTTCAAATGGAGACTCTTTTTTGATTTTAAATGGGGGCTCCATTTCTTTTTCAAATTGAGGTTCTTCCTTCACTCTGATTGTTGATTTATTTTTCACCTCGACCGGTCCCTTGTTTTCTTCGCAGGGACTCTCCTTTTTGACCTCAACCGGAGACTCATCAAAGACCTTATTTTCTTCGCAGGAACTCTCCTTTTTCACCTCAACCGGAGGCTCCTTCTGAAGAAAAAGGAATGTCTTTTCAAAAGTGGGAGGTTCCCCTTTAGCTTCGGCTTCTTCAATATCTTCCAAAACTGCTAGGCCGAGCTTATGCCGTCTCTCCATAAACGTACGGACTTACGTCACTCTGTCGCGCAACTGGACGTCACACCGTTCGTCCGATTTTGCTCAAATTCGGTATGTAGGTACCTTATGTAAATATCTGGACATGTTTTTTGATTAATTTTGATAACTCAAAAATTGCGCCTGCTATGGTGAAAAAAAAGCAAAAAATCGTGTTTTTTGACAGTTAAGAAGGGCTGGAAGCTACGTATATCAAGTTGGAGCCTTGAAAATTTGCGAAAGTGTTTTTGTATAGATGCTTTTAGGTCTTCTACAATCATTTGGAGGTGGGCCAATAACTTGACCCCAGTTTTGGCCCAAACGCGTTGGTCGTCACTCCGGTAGCACTATTCCATCGATTTCAATAAAAATTGGTAGGGAGGTGTACTTTAACCTAGTTTGATGTTTTACCGAACGAAATTTATGCAACATAATAATTATGGCCAATAGTGGCATTATCGTAGGAAAATTTTCCATAAATGGAAATCAAGTTTTTGATTGGTTAAGACGGATTTGCAACAACCCTAATCGACAGATTTCCTTGAAAATTGGTGTGCGCTGCGTGTTTTGAAGGCAGCCACCTTTAAAGACGATGTAAGAACTGTGTAGATCTTTTTATGGTTTTTGGAAATTTCCCCATTGGCTGGTTACAGAAATAAATTTCCCTATTTATTTACACCTATACTTTTATTCGAGGGGGGATTTAACAGCTTACTGGTCTAGATGGCTGCATGTCTTTGGAGTTTAGACTCTAATACTCTAAAGGAACACTGATCTATCAAAGTTTTTTCTGATTGGCACGACTGAGCTGATATTTGATAGTGGCATGGTCTAGTTGCTGGGCTTGTCCCCCCTCCAGTCTGCTAAGGGATAATTTGGGGGGGGGGGGGGGGGGGTACCAAACTCTCCCTCCTCAGGGAGAATTACTTATACCTATACACTAGGTAGAGTCGCCTTCTGATTGAATACTACTAGATTCCTAACATGGGCTTGACACCCATGCGCTTTGCAAATCCGACATTTTAACGTCGCAAGCTGCGACAGTTGTTTTCAGGCATTTCCTGGAACGGTCTGCGGAATTTTACGCATACGGTGGTGACACAATTAAAAAGTTGGTTATATTTGTAAGTATTCGCTGGACTTCATTAATTATGTTGAGTGGGATCCCTAAGGGAACATAGGTATGCATGAATGAGTCAATTAGTACACTTAGATTTTTGGGATTATTTAGATTGTGGTAAGTAATAGTTGTTGGGTGTTCGTGTAATTACGTTCATTATTGAATATCAAGGTGGTAGAGCGTATGAAAGTGTCATGATAATTCCTGGTAGGATTGGTGCAGCAACCACTCAGGGTGGTGATAGGGTGCCGGTCCCTTGTTTTCTTCGCAGGGACTCTCCTTTTTGACCTCAACCGGAGACTCATCAAAGACCTTATTTTCTTCGCAGGAAGTCTCCTTTTTCACCTCAACCGGAGGCTACATCCCCATAGACCATTTTTGGCTAATACATGTGGGGTCGCAGGTCCTTCCTAACTGAGATACAGGGCCGGAACCAGTCCATTTGACAAATGGTTTTTTGCCCTTTTCTCGCTAACGACTTATAATAGCGAAAAAATAACTGCAGTTTGGGTACCATTTTTAAGGATGCCGCATCGAATGGTGGTATCAGTTTTTCAAAATTCAGTTTCAAAATGGCAGATTCAAGATGGCGGCTATCATTTTTTTCTCCGATCTCAATGAAAATTGGTGGTTAGGGGTTTTCAGGCATGCTGAAAATGAATCTGAAAAAAGTTTTTGAAAATTCGAAAACTTTTGTTTTTCTGCGACCCCACATGTATTAGCCAAAAATGGTCTATGGGGGTGTACCTACCCGCCATATTTTTTTTTTTGCCCCGTCATCCGGAAACACCCTGTATAGTAGTTTCTTGTATAATAATTACCGGTGAGAAGACTGCTTTGTAAATATTGGAATTCGTTCCACCTGAGGTCTAGTACCATAAGGCTGTTATTGTTAAAAACGTCAGAAGGAAGTGCAGTTAACATATTAAGTCTCAAATGTAACCTCTGTAGCTGAGGTAACTCCGAAAAGGTTTCTGTCCAAACGTGAGTGACCCCACAGTCTACCAAATTTAAACGCAGAAGTGTCGACGATTTTAAAAAAGGCTTTCCATAAGGGATGGTTAGGTTACTGTTGCCAAATAGGGACAAAGCCTCCACAGGAGAATCATACAAAAAGTCTTCATCAAGATTAGTTATTTCGTTGTACCCCAGGTTCACATGAGGCTTCGAAAAGAGCCACGGGTTGCCAAGGGACCGTCGCGTTCGTTCGTATAGAACGTGTTGTAATGGAGAGTATTTAAAATAACGCAACCAAAAGAATTTTTCACGATAATATTTTTATTCATAGATAGGGTGGTCGTCGAATGGTATAACTTTACCAAAAATTGTAGTGTGTGTTAATAACGTTATCAATCTGCTATTTGGGCCATCCGGGTAATAACTCACATTCAATGCGTTCCACCAGGTTACTCCTTCAGGTACGGCACATATTTTTGTATTAATTCCACTGAGTCTGGCTGCCAAAATAGTTGGCATGAGAGCATCGTCACAGATCCACGGGTTCTTGTTTATATAGTAATTTCTTGTATAATAATTACCGGTGAGAAGACTGCTTTGTAAATATTGGAATTCGTTCCACCTGAGGTCTAGTACCATAAGGCTGTTATTGTTAAAAACGTCAGAAGGAAGTGCAGTAAACTTATTAAGTCTCAAATGTAACCTCTGTAGCTGAGGTAACTCCGAAAAGGTTTCTGTCCAAACGTGAGTGATCCCACAGTCTACCAAATTTAAACGCCGAAGTACCGTCGAATTTAAAAAAGGCTTTCCATAAGGGATGGTTAGGTTACGGTTGCCAAATAGGGACAAAGCCTCCACAGGCGAATCATACAAAAAGTCTTCATCAAGATTAGTTATTTCGTTGTACCCCAGGTTCACATGAGGCTTCGAAAAGAGCCACGGGTTGCCAAGGGACCGTCGCGTTCGTTCGTACAGAACGTGTTGTAATGGAGAGTATTTAAAATAGCGCAACCAAAAGAATTTTTCACGATAATATTTTTATTCATAGATAGGGTGGTCGTCGAATGGTATAACTTTACCAAAAATTGTAGTGTGTGTTAATAACGTTTTCAATCTGCTATTTGGGCCATCCGGGTAATAACTCACATTCAATGCGTTCCACCAGGTTACTCCTTCAGGTACGGCACATATTACTCTTTTTGTATTAATTCCACTGAGTCTGGCTGCCAAAATAGTTGGCATGAGAGCATCGTTACAGATCCACGGGTTCTTGTTTATATAACTACAGATAAATGAGGAGGCGGCACAGGTCATGGCCTATTGCCTTCATTCTTACTAACCATATTGTATATTATTGTACTGCTTTGTGTTGTATATGTGAAATGTGGCTAATAATAGTATAATATATCATATCATATCAATTATCGAAAAGTCGGGGTCCGATTGACTGTGCGTATTTTTTCAGATACACCTCATGAAAGGTGGCATATTACTCCCACGTCCTCTCACTCCCGAAATGGTAAATCAAAACTCTTTTTGTTGTTAATCTAAACTGTTCCTGTGATTTCGTTTCTCGAACATGATCATCAGACTTTGTCCCTGATGACGAAAGCTTCACAGCCTGAGAAATTGTTGATGAGAATATCCGGCTGTGCAAATGCGCACGTGTGTCTAATATTCTGATCGTATTCAATTTTTCAGCCACACCCACTGAGCTCATCCCCCTCCACTGTGTTCGAGCCCTGGATTTTGGAGCAAAACCAGCAGTGCCGGAAATAGGTGAGTGCAAAGTACAGGCAAGTCATGATGGACTATAATTTTAAGGGTGACCACACAATAATGTTTATTTACATTTCATACTGGCAATTTTTTTTAGGAAGCTGTTAGACATCTACATGTTCTGAAATGTCATGTGTCTTTTAAAGCCCCAAATGAACTGAATTTAAACAACATTGTAAATTTGGATAATTTTTTTATTGACAAGACTCACTTGATCGTGAAATCAAAACATGGCCAGAGAATAAAATAACACTCGAGCAGCAGAATGAGTTTTCTTCCCAATTTTTTAGAACACTTTTCGAAATTGAAATGTTATGACTATATGGTATAACTTATCTTTCTGACGACAGAATCAAGTTGACTTACTGTCATTTTAAAATCGAGTAATTATGGACAAAATTTTTATTGGCAAAAATCACTCCGGCTGCGTCTCCATACACAGGTTAAGTGAAAATCGATTTTCTGTTAAACGAGTATGGGGTGACTCAGCCTACCTACGTAGTAGGTACATAAGTACTGACAGGGCACTGAGGTATGAAGCAAGATGACTAAGGATCTAATCCCGACTTGTCAAGATTTTTCCTGATGAATCTTGTTCTGATGGGTACCTAGCCGTCACTAGCGGGGGGCTCGACTGTCGGGCGTGATTGTGACCAAATGACCCCCTTGTGTACAGGGTGTACCCACTTAGCCCTCCCCCTCCAAGGCCTGTGGTGTCAAGCAGTTTTTTTTTATAGGTAACTGTAATGGGTGTTTATTATTTCAGTTCCTGAAACTTCCTACATTATCGTGCACAGTTTTCCCACACCATCTCGGGGGCAGAGCGGTAAGTAGGTACCTTATTAATCCAGGTAGTGTTCAAATTAAACCGTGTTTGTTTATGTTTTCTTCCGACCATTTTTTGATGACACTATTGGATATTTATAAATGTTCTGAAATACAATATGCATTTTTAGACTTAAAAATTATGTGGCTATGTTGTGATTTTACGATCAAGTAATTTTGAAAACATTTTTTTTTTTTTTTTTTTTTTTTGACAATAATCATTCGATTGTATAATAATAACATTTCTGACGTTGAAAAGACATGTTATATTTCAAACAAATAAATAACAAAAAAGTGTCCTTAAAAAATGGTCGGAAAAACCGTAACCTAATATCATTCGTAGGTTTTTTTTAGGTAGATTTCGAAGAAAAATCTACCTATTGTAGTCGTACCAGTAGTCTCACTTTTGAAAAATTTCTTCACAGTTCTTCTTTTTATGACCCCTGGACCCCAAAACCACCGTCAGTTAAAAAGTTTGTATTTATATATATCATTTTCACTTCCTTGTGAACACGCTAGGAGCCGTATTTTTTAAAAATAATTGGTTTTGACTATTTAATAAAATATAAGGGACTAAAATCTCGGTCGAGTTCGTTAATGGGGGAAATCGGACGAAGGGGGGGGGGGGGGGGGGGGGAAATGGGGGGACTTTTTCGAAATCTGGTTTTTTGGCCATAACTCCCTTAATATTGCAACTAATGAAACGTGGTTTTCTCTGAGGGTCGTCTAACAGAACTACCTACAACTTTTCTTTGTAACGTTTTTTCATCCCACCCCTAATGGTTGAATAAGGGTGTAAATAATTGAAGAGACACTCCGATTTATGTAGTGATTGCGGTATAAGATATTCAGGCCAAAAGAAAGTAATATTCATTTTTAATATGTTGTTTTTTGTTTTAGCTGAGCCCTCAGCCGGACCTGACGACGGGGCCAAAGAAAAATGTGCCCAGAAAGCTGGTGGGTATAAAAAAAATAGATAGGCTATGAACCGTTAGTCTGGAAAGAATAATATGACAACAGTGCAGAGACCTCCTTTATGTACATTAAGTCGCAGTGGTGGCCTATACTTTGAAAACCTTCATTTAGTGCGGAATGGTAGGGTGCCTTCTGCCTTCTTAAGGCTGCCCATTGGGCAGTGGCGCGCCGAAACGTACGATATTCCATAAGGCCTCCGGTGTGCCTCTGTCCAATTAACGGATGTTCACTAGAACGGAAACAAATCACTTTTTCTCATATTATCATAGAAACTAACCTCTTTATTGAAGTAATAACACGTAAGATCCTTACTCAATGCTTATAAGAACGTAAAGTAAGCAAAAGTTAAAATGACTGTTGTTTAGTTCACAGTGTTTGAAATCCACAGACTCCAACATTTTGAACCAAAGGGTTTATTGATGTTTGGTAATTCAAGCACGTTGAATTAACCAAAAGTCGATTTAATCAATTTTTGCTTCCCTTTTTTTTCTTACAAGATGTGACTGAAAATTTAAGAAGTTTTTATTTCAATAACGAGATTAGTTTCTATGAAAATACGAGAAAAGTGCTTTTTTTGTTTTTGTTCAGGTGAAATAAACGTCAGTGCTCCCATTTCATCTTATGGGGGAATAAAAAAAATCCCTGGCAACTCCAGAAAAATTTCTTTTAGAAATTCAATGCTCTATGGTTTTTTTAAGGTGAAGCGAGGAAGGAACACTACTGTCTCTACTGCCACGATATTTACACCCGGCCAGTACTTCATATGAAGAAGCACTTAGACGAACCAAGAGTCCAAGCTTTAAATGAGAAGCCGACTCGTGAAAAACGTTACTTACTGTCGTGCATTATAAAAGAGGGAGATTTGCTATACAATCAAAATCATGCAGACAAAATAGTTACAAGAGATCCAGTAGCCAGAAGAAGGAAATATGGAGTTTGTTCCTTGTGCCAAGGCTGTTTCCAACTTTGTAATCTAAAAAAACATCAACGAAAATGCATGCGTCAAGGAGTCCCAAGCAATCCAAGCAGAATCCCCCTGACTACTTCATCTGATCAATATATTATGAAAATCATTGATCCAATCAATGGTGAGGTTGGTGAAAAAGTCCGAAATAATAAAACCATTATTAATTTCGGAAGAGACCTCTGGGAAAGGAAATGCTGCAGGAAGGACTTAAATGTCCGCCGTAGAGTTCGTGACGTTGCACTACTTGAGATGGCCCTACAGGAAAAGTTTGGCGTTGAGCGGCGACTAAAATACTTCCTATGCCCGGAATATGTAGACACTATTGTCGAGATCATAAAAAGTAAAGCCGGTTACTTAGAAACAGAGACAGGAGCAAAATTTCTCGCGCCTTCAGCAGCCCAACGGTACTGTCATGCCATCTTCGATTTTTGTCAGTACCTCATTTTACAATGTGACAAAAATGGGGATGAGACCCAGAGAGAAAGGCATTTGTCATTCGATCGATTAATGCGCGCAGACGCTGGAGCTAAAATCATCAATCTTGCCGAACTGAACTTAAAAACATCAAAATTTAATAAAACCGTATTGCTACCCCAATCCAGTTGTGTGAGCCAGATGCTTCAGTCAATGGTGGGCCGCCTGGAAGTAGTAATGGCGAAAAGTAAATGGGAGAAAACGGACTGGGTGGAGGCTTCGAAATTGACCTATGCCTGTATCATAATATTTAATAGGCGGAGAGTCGGCGAGACACATGCCCTCACGCTGGATGACTTCAAAAAAATAAAAACCCCGAAAGAAATATGCGAGGCAGGCATGGAGGAGGTGGTGACATCCCTGAGTCAAGAGGATAAGGAAATGATCAATTCGTTCTATTTACTTGAATCCCTTGGAAAAAATAATAAAAAAGTCTATACTCTGTTGAGTGTACAAATTTTTGAAGCTTTGGCCCGAATTATCAAGGAAAGGGAAACTGCTGGCGGTGTTTTGAAGCAAAACAAATACATATTCGCAAGAGGGCAGGGTGCCCTCACGCCCCAAGCGGGAACCGATATCATGCGATTAATGAGGTAATGTGTATCATTTGTTTACTCTATGAACATGAATTGGATTAACAGTGGAGAGTGACAGTCCACACAGTCCTGTTTGTGGAAATTTTTTTATCTACCCACTTTTTGAGGATTCATTCTGAAATATAACAATATATACGTAAATTTTAGTCAGTAACAAATTTGTCCAAAATCTTAAAATCACAACTTACCCAACTACTTTCTGGCATTAAAAAGACATAGATATTTTATTTCAAAATATTTAAGTATCGCAATTTTCCTCAAAAAAAAAAAAATAATAATAAATAAATAAAAAAAATAAAAAAATAAGGAAGAAAACTTTTTGCTGCCACCTTTTTTGTTTTTTGTCCTAAGAAATGTGGGGATAAAGTAGCTTTCCAGTAAAATTTGATATTGAAAAATTTGAACTATAAAATTAAATTTTCTTCGGATTTAGACTGTGTCTTAAGATCGATCTAAACCTGCTATGGTATGACTCATCTCTTCATTTTTACTCTCTTCGTTTATCACAGTTGTCTTACCACAAGAAGTAATAGGAAGCATTAACTTTCAGCACAAGATACGGGCAGGGAAGTAGAGTGACTGGGACCCTACTCAGAAAACATGCCGCCACAGTGGCACAAACGTTCAACTTGCACCCCGAAGGAGTCCATAAGTTGGCAAGCCACTTGTCACATGAGGTGGCCACCCATCTTGGATCTTATAGAATGTCGGATCGGCTGTCCGAACTGACAGACGTAAACAGGCTCCTCCATACTTTGTCTGGAATTGGTATGAATCTTACAATTTTTAGCATGCCTATGACAGTTAGGGGACATAGGGAAATAGAATTTAATGAATTTATTCGTTTCGTTTATTCTGTATTTAAATCATAGCCAGGAACGATGCTATTTCTGATTTCATTCATGAATTATTAAACACGGGCTGTCCAAATCGCATAACAAAGAAGCGTGTAAGTATCTCTGGTTACCGAGAAAATGCTCATTTGAACGATGATAGTACGGGTTATATTCTCAATGTATCATTATTTCAGTAAATAATTGATAATTACGTTACAGATTCAACAAGTGACACTTCAAACGGCCGACTCAGTCACCAGAGCCCTACCGCACCACGTCGACTCAGTCACCTGAGCCCTACCGCACTACGCCGACTCAGTCACCAGAGCCCTACCGCACTACGCCGACTCAGTCACCAGAGCCCTACCCCACCACGCCGACCGATAACGGATGGTAGGTGGTTAGGTATCCACAAATATTTTTAAAAAATTACTCGATTATAATATCACCACTCGCTTATACTTACGAAAAGTGCAATCGCAAGGCACTTGTCATAAACTAAACATACGATGTTGCACAGATCTAACGTTCGAATTTATGTTATCGTATGTTTAGCTTATGACAAGTGCCTTGCGACTGCACCTGTTACCCAGAAATCCTTGCGAAATTACTACTTGTCACAAGCTAAACATAAATCCGATAACGCTATAGTGACACTATAGTCTACAGTCTACACTATAAGTGGTGAAATTCAGCCTTTAGTCACATTGTTTGCGAATGTAAAGTAGAGTAAACCGAAATCATCAAAATGACTTCAGTTTACTTTACAATGCTTGAATTATCAAACATCAATAAACCAGTAATTTAATTCGTAATTATACGTTACAGACTCAACAAGGGACGTTTCAACGACCCGAAGTAGTCACCCGAGCCTTTCCACACCACGCCGGCCAATGACGGATGCCACCTGCTTTGGTATATATTTGTCCAAAATTATCGATCATAATATCACCTCTTACTTAAGATGGAATGGGAGCAGTGATGTGACGGTTACCCTAACAACATCTACTTTACACTCAAGAAAAATATCTGCTTAGCCCATTTATTTTTAGAGTTTCTAGAAGACCCAAAACTGTTCCTTCCTCATAGTATCTGTAGTGTCTGTCTTCTACCACATTAGAAAGAGATGAGAAGTATTGGTCCAACTGTGACCATTAAACTGGATTTTTGAATCAATCTTAAATATTGAAATTCTGGTAAGGTCAATAATTTTGCTTCAAATTTGCAGGAAGTCCTGCCGAGAAGGAAGGAGTCTCCCCTCACTCACAGATTCCACAATTTGATGATCAGTACCCCTCCTCTTCCTCTGATTCATCAGGTGATTCCTGATTTTCACCATATTTATAACCACAGCCAGACATAAGATAGGTATATAGGTACATAGAGAGCGTCAACAATTTAGATTTTTTATGCACCCGTGCATGTCCAGGTAGATATTTCCATGGTGGTGCCTGGCTCAAGGGAGCTGCCCGGTTCGAATGTGAGGTAAGCACTCGAGCACCTCCATTACAATGAGGTACCTGAAAGAGCTCCCCTACTACCACTTTGCTGTTGCAATCTATCTGGCCTTAAACCACATTCGCATTTTTGTCGTGAGTTTGCGCTTCCGTTGGTTATCTCAGTGGTTTATTACTTCCCCTTACCGATCACTTTTATTTCAGTTGAGACAGGGAAGCGAAAGAGGAAGAGGAAGAAAACCACCGCCCAGGGCAGACGAATGTGGTCGACGCCGACGCAGATAATCGCGAATCGGCATTTCCGAACAAACATAATCTCACACATACTGCCAAAAACCAAGGAAATACGGGACTTCCTAGCTGTGCAGGGCTCACCAATAAACCGGAGGTCCGAAGGATCGGTGAAGCTTTACGTCTCAAGACAAATTGCACGGTTTAAAAACGGAAGCAGTGTCCGTGGACTACAGTTCACGGACACTGCCACCGCGGGTCGCTAGGCGCAGGCACAGCGCGGCCAGTCTCTCAGTCCAGCTCCATTCTATAAAAAACGGCGGCGCCGCTGCGCGGCTAGGTGTGGGGACCTTCAGGTCAAGGACATACTTCCCACAAATATTACGACCTTCAAACGTTACGCAACATATTCGGACTATTGTTAATAAAGGTCATTGAATACATGTATAAGTAATGAATTATCGAGTATTATTTTCCTGTATAGAAAACTATAGGTAGGTAGGGCTAGATTTCACCAGCCAGTTCAACGATAAGATAAACTGTAAAATTATTATAAGCATAGGTATTGTTTACCTTTTCACATGGTTTAGTGAACGGTTAGCCTCTTCCCGTAAGTTAAAAATATGCGTCACTTATTCAAAAATTTTATCTTGTCGTTAAACTGGTCTGGTAAAATCCACCCTTAGTATCATGGGCGTATCAGGACCAAAAACCTGGGCAGCCCTCCCAGGCTTTCTCATGCATGGCTTTATGTGACGTTATATTGTGTAGGTCAGAAAAATCCTGAGGGTGGCTAAGCCCCCCCCCCCCCCCCTTGCTACGCCTGCGCCTATGCTTACTATTTTATCTTTATTGTATGTTTACCTTACGACCGCGCTATTCACCATAAGTAAGGAAATCAGAGCGATCGCACTAACCATTCATCAAGAACCTAAAAGGATGTGATAAGTCTTCTTGTGGACCATCCCATAACACTAATTTGAATTTTAGTGGGAACATTTTATTTTATATCAATGGCCAGTGAACCATTGACCGCAAACCTTTGAATGAGGCCATGGCGCGTAATTTAAACACTTCACTCTCGCATCTTACCAACTATTACTTAAGTTCAAAAGAAAACACTTCTGAATGTCAAATAAATGTTAATACTGCTTCAAAATTGTTATAAAACTTAATATCAGTTCAAGAGGTAGATCGCCTTCCATCAGTGTTAAAATAATGGAATACCTATACCTAATCTGAGCTCTGCGGTAGGGCTTGTAGAAAGTCACTAGTCGAAGAGATTAAACTAAAATTTTTTTTTACATTTCCTTCACTAACACTGTTGGGCATGTTGGTGGTTTCAAAGTGTTGCACTGAGCTTTGAAATACTACCTTTTGTGCTACAGAAGTCAAGAAGTAACAAAAATGAGGATCCAGAAATCGCAAAAAAACTGCCAATCACTTTTTTGCCCATAACGTTACTAGCCTCGATAATGAAAAGAAAAACTCGAAAAGTTGAAATAAAAATGTGCTGTGAAAGTATTTAATTAAATTAATTTAAAGTAAGTATAAAAACCTCTATCTCATGTAGCATTACCGCCAGTAAAAAGCAGCCAATCACGTTCTTGTTCTTCAGCGCATGCGCCAGTCGCCAAAACATTTCACAATGAGCGACAAGGCGCGTAATTCAAACATCTCTTTCACATATTTTAATCTAGGTACTATAAATCTTTAAATGAAAAAAGAACTCATTTGATGTCAGATAAATGTTAAAATATCTTCAAAATGTTGTAGAACTTATTTGTGAAACGAAAAAATAGATTGCCTTCAATCAGTGGTCAAATAGTTGAATATATCTGAGCTCTAGGGAAGGACTTGTAGAAAGCCACTACTTGGAGGATGAAACTAAGAATTATTTTACAGTTCCTTGAATTTTAATTTTTTTTGGGTATGTTGATGGTTCCAAAGTGTTGTACTGAGCTATGAAATACTAACTTTTATAACAGAAGTCAAAAAGTAACAAAAATGAGGATCCAAAAATCGAAAATAAACTGTTAATTACGTCTTTGGCTATAACGGTAACTAGTTTCGATAATGAAAAAACAAATTCCAAAAGTTGATATAAAAATGTTAAGTGAAAGTATTTAATTCAATTAATTTAATGTAAGGATACGTACACCGGACAAAACTACGGGTCTTACCGCCCAATGTTAATCGGCCATAAGCTTTACCGCCAGTGGCGATAAAACGTTCGTATGCAAAAACGATCGTAAGAGTGGCGGTAGTATATGGGCGCATATCCCTACGTATAGAGTACGTACGTACGTACGTACGTCGGACGGACATGACCTAAAAACCATTTTTTTGGTATCTAGGACCTCTGAAACGCCTTTTGCAATGAAAATCTCAAAATCGAAATTTCGCACGATAACATAACTTTCTCAGCCCATGTATTACATACGGGCGAGAAAGTAAAATGAAAAAAATTGAAGAACTGGACTGCCAACATGAAGAAGGTACGGTGTCCTACAACCGAAGAAGAAGCAGAAGACAGCCGTCGCAGAAGGAGTTTGATGAAGCAGGCTGAAGTGTACAAGAGCTGCACATCTGGTACAACTGACGTGCTAGTAAAAGCCATATAAAAGAAATATGTTAGTGTATGTCTCTTACACGAACCTCACACAGGCGGTGAGAATAAGAGAGGAAGATGAAAGGATAATGTGTATCTGAGCTGAGCTCGGGGCGGGCAAGAGAGTTGCTGTAGAAAGGCCGAGGAAAAGCTCGCCGTAAGACCCTGTGGAGGGAGAGCCTGGAGCACCTTGGATTCGCCATTGGTGGAGGGAGAGGAAGCCATCGAGCTGTGGCTTGGACCGGTGCTCCGATTTGCGGTCGGTCAAGTTGCAGAACTGAGCGAAATATGTTAGTGTATATCTCTTACACGAACCTCACACAGGCGCTGAGAATAAGAGAGGAAGATGAAAGTATAATGTGTATGTCTCTTATACGAACCTTACACAGGCGGTGAGAATAAGAGAGGAAGATAAAAGGATAATGTAATGTGTATCTGAGCTGAGCTCGAAGCGGGCAAGAGAGTTGCTGGAGAAAGGCCGAGGAAAAGCTCGCCGTAAGACCCTGTGGAGGGAGCGCCTGGAGCACCTTGGATACGTCATTGGTGGAGGAAGAGAGGAAACCATCAGCTGCGGCTTGGATTCTCCGATTTGCGGTCGCTGTCGATTCGAGCGATGCGCCGTTCGCTCCGGCAAACCAAAGGATGAGGCACGGGAGCTCTGGCGGGACTGGTAGCGGAGGTGGGACCAGTCATCCCATGGATGGTGGACTTACCCTTTTAATCCCAGATGTCCGAATTTGGGTGGAGCGAAAGCATGGCGAGGTCAGCTACTGGCTGACGCAGACCTTGACTGGACATGGTGCGTTTGGTACCTTTCTACACCGAATTCAGCGTGTGGATGACGACGGTAGTGCAGCTTGCGGTGCCTCCGATTCGCCCAAGCACGCCGTCGTCTCGTGCCGCCGATGGGTGGTAGAGCGACAAAGCTGTTGGGCAGATATGGGTAACCAGACACCTGCGACTTTGGTAGCTACTATGCCGCAGACTGAGGCGCTGTGGGAGCGTATCGAAGTGCTGAGTGCTGACCTAGTAGCCAGGACTTCGGCAGCAGCTCCCAGCTCAAACTGCAAATCACCCCACCATGAAAAAAAGCCTGTATGAGTCTTGATATTTTCCGTACTCGTAATGTTGTAGTAGGACTATCTAGTAATATAACAGCCATAACAGTAACTTGCATGTAGCGGTGTCAAAGACCGGAGAGCAGCGTCTCTTAGGAAGTCGGGACGAGCGACACTGCGTCACCCCACTATAGGTATATAGGAGAAGAGGAAACCTTCGCCTAGCCTACAGGTGGGGATAAGGATGTCACCTGTAGGGGCGAAGGGAAGATTTAATAAAACTGTTTCCAGAGGAAAATAAGGGGGCATTCTCTCTCAGATCGTGTCGCTGAAGGGATTGGTCGGGTGGTGATTTGAGTGTTCGGAATTTATATAAGTTTAGTACTGTGGAAGGTCGTATTTTGTTGGTGTAACGTAAGAGGGTGTGATTGTGTGTGTTAGCTATTAATAAACCTGTGCAATTTGTGGAACCGGTCTTGTCCCTACTGCCAGACAAATCCTTCCTCTATTCTACAAAGGGGACGGGGAGAAGACCGGAAAGACGTGTCAACCTGCGGAGGGCCGCTCGGTGGAGATTTCCGGGGTGACAAAGTACTTGCGCGGAAATGGGAGGCACCTACAGGCTGTTGGCGATGCCAGAAGAAGGTTGCAAGAAGAAAACCAAGAGGATGAAGTTAGAGTGTATGAAAAGAAGAGCATCAGTCATTTCGTGACATATATGTGAAACCTTGAAGAAAGAATAACAATCCCAGTAAGGGACGTCCTCCTTGGAAAAACATTTCGATGAATTTTATATTATGTATTCACACATTTCGTGGTTAAAATAATTTTCGTAGGTAACTACACACAGATTGCCGAGACCCTGCTGACGCACTGGGTAGGATAATGGCATGGCAACCGTAAAAGGAAATACGAAAAAGAGAGATTTGCAGCAGTAAATTGGGTCTATCAGATCCAGACGGTTTTTTTAAGAGGAAAAAAATCGAAAAGTGCTATCCTCGCCCCGGCGTAGGCAGCTATGTGTCCGAGGACTGACGAGCATAACGTGAGCAGCATATAACATGAGCTTGGGATGCCGCAGCCTCCTCAGCGAATCTGCTCAAGAATGCCAGCAATCCGGACTGTTCGTCCAACTGATTCTCCAATAAAAAAATGAAAAAAAAAAAAAAAAAAAAAAAAAAAAACGCTCGTGCACCCCTCTGTGTCAACTATGCGGACTGTTTGTCCAACCAGCACAAGAACAGACGGGGTGAATGTGCATGAGAAGGAAAGGACGGAATATAATAGAAGTAGGTATCCGTGGCCACGTAGGCAGCTTACGGACAAATGCGCAGCTACTAGTTACAGACTCGCTGACGCTGATGCTGCTGGGATGTCAGTCGGGATCCCGGACCAAAAGTTTTGCCCCAAGTTGTGAATATTATAGGGGTGCCTGTTGGTACTCCAGAGATTCGTTTCTTTCAAGATGCGTACCTACTAGTAAACAATTCTGGGTGACAATGGTGCTGATGATGGTGGGAAATGAGACTGATCACCCCAAAGTCGTGGATATTTTACGGGTACCTGTTGATACTCCAGAGATTCGTTTCTTTCAAGATACGTACCTACTAGACTAGTCAACAATTCTGGGTGACACTGGTGCTGATGATGTTGGGAAATGAGACTGATCACCCCAAAGTCGTGGATATTTTACGGGTACCTGTTGGTAATCCAGAGATTCGTTTCTTTACAAAGGAATCCGAAATATGCCATTCCAGTTCCCGAGGATAAAAGGCGACCCATATGACAATAACGAGTGTAACACTAAGGAGATAGTTATTATGACAGATGTACTGCGCAAACGCAAGACAATATATCTCTAGCAAAATAGTCCAGAAGGAAAAATGAATAGCTTTAAAAAAAAATTTACTTGCGCGTCTGCGACGAGAATTACTAATAACGCGCAAAAGGTTGTTTTACGTGACGTTTATTTTTTAAGCTCTGATACTTTTGGCCCCATATGAGGCAAGATATTGTTCATTTAGTCTCAACCAGAAGCAAATCAAAGAGGACCGCAACTACAAGCTGAGAAGACTCGGAACAAAGCTAGTCGACGAGGAACGCAGGTACCCTACAACGGAAGCTCAAAGGGATCAACCCTCAATTTCCAAATTTTCTCTACTAAAACTACTAACGTCTTCTCCATTACGACAGGACAAGCGTCTCAAACAGCAACTCATGCATCAAATACCAATTCACATACGACGTCAGTAAACATTTTACTTAGCACGTCCGCGATTACTGATTCAAGAAATAGCCAAGTAAACTGAAAAAATTTAAATGTGGTGGTTCGGAACACACCCGAGTAGAATATTTTCCACGGGAAAGAATTTGATCCATATATGCGCGATTCAACAGAATCGAGAAATCAGTTGGTGGTTCAGAACCCACAAGGGCAGATGTCTCCAGCACCCAATACTGTTGCCTCGAAAGTCAATTCGAACGCACTGTCGCGTCGGTCAAACCTATTTTACTTACCTACTCTCCTTTTAAGACCACTTCGGTGCTATGACTGCCTACCTACAGTTATCAAACTGCCTCGATAGCCGAGTGGTCTACATGGCTGTCTTCATACAGGTTCCATCCCGACCCTGCCAATGTTTTTCTGATCGGCAATCATCTATGATATGTTCAGCATGTCATTTGAAAAATATACCGAGGCTGTGGTGGTTCGGACCTCACCTAAAACTGTAGATAACCATCGATGGCAGGGCAGCTGGTATTTGTAGTTCCACCAGATGAGCACGACGGATAATTCTTGAAATGGACTAGTTCCCTCACACCATCCCTCTAGTACAACTACTACCATGTCCATTATTGTTGTTTCAATTTTTAAAAAAAGGGTCCGACAATGGTTATCGAATTTTTTGCAATACTGAAAAACAAAAAATTTGAAGATATTTTGCGCTACAGACAAACGTACGGACGGACATGATCTAAAAACCATTTATTTGCTATCACGGACCTCTGAAACACCTTTTGAATTGATAATCTCAAAATCGAAATTTCGCATGATAACATTTTCTCAGCCCATGTATTACATACGGGCGAAAAAGTTAAAAAAATGTGGTGGTTCGAAACCCAGCTGACTACAGCAATGATTTGATGATCTCGTAGCTAAACTTGTCCCCTCCCCCTACTTCACCAGGTTGAGTACACGCATTGACTACTTTCCCCCCCAAATATAATCTGGCCAGTATTACACATCCTAACCACAACATTCACATGGTCACCAACAAACAAATGACAGAAGTAGAGGGGATGGCTGCGCGCAACGGTACCTACACCTACCCCACCTACCATTCACGTAACTCTTACTGTTACCGAATTAAGTTGTGCAGAATTAGGGGTCCGGCAACAGTCACACTTAACTTTCTCACCCAGTATGAAGTAGGGACTGCTGCAATAGTTTATCAATATTTAGATTATCTATCGGAATGAGCAGGATCATGATTTTCTTTTTGGTTGTGGAAAACCCCGTAAACTGTTAATAAGACAGAGAAAAACTGTTAATATTATTTTATAACTTCTTAAGAATCATTATTAGATTTTACTTGATTTGTATGCGCGCAGCCAAACCATCTCACGCAATGGAGATATGCAGAGAATACACAACATACTCACTAACCTAGGGTTTAGGTCCAAGTTAACTGAGGGTGTCAATCTCACCACTGCCGTAGAAGCTGCCTACCAGCGGTAGGTGACTATTTGTGCATGATCAGCTTATATACTCGCTGTCACCCTCTATAACGACCAAACGCTACGTTGACCCTCTGTATAACGAACTCTCTTTAGAGCGAAACGAATTTACATGATCCCAGAGAGAGAGAGTACTGTACGTTGTGTATTCTCTGCAGGTATGAGGAAAGAATTGCTACGTCTACAATCCTACCGTAACGGTCCCACGAAGCGATGAACTTGAAGCCCACTTGCACCACTCCCTCGAAGGTCGCTAGTAGCTCCTCTGCTCCCAGCTCTGCTCTCCTCTTGTAATGGCCAATGGCCTCTCTCCTGTAAGCAAAAGAAACAACAGCATCAGCGTCAGTAAACTTAAATGTTCGTTTAAAATGCCGTTATCGTTGTTTAAAATAACAAATGAAAAGTAGCGGTGCCATAGTGCCATAGGGTGCCAAGGAAAGTGTTGAGATATTTTTTTCTGAAATACAATGAATTTTTTTATCTTTGGAAAATATTAAGCCAAAATCACAAGTGTTTGAAATTAAAAAAGGATTTTTAACATCCCAAATTATTTAATCAGTTTCTGAACATTATATTTCAGACGAAAAAAAATTAAATCCAGTTAAGAAACGCCTAAGTTGGTACGATTTAATCGCTCTCTTAAGCCAAATGTTTTTCTCTTTTAAAAAACATTTATGTTCTGGCTGTATAATGCGTTATTGGTTGCTGCTTTACCATGGTTCCTGTAGTGCTGAACTGGTTGCTGCGTTGCCATAGTCCCTGTAATGTGCCACTGGTTGCTGCGTTGCCATAGTCCCTGTAGTGTGCCACTGGTTTCTGCGTTGCCATAGTCCCTGTAGTGTGCCACTGGTTGCTGCGTTGCCATAGTCCCTGTAGTGTGCCACTGGTTGCTGCTTTGCCATAGTCCCTGTACTGTGCCATTGGTTGCTGCGTTGCCATAGTCCCTGTAGTGTGCCATTGGTTGCTACGTTGCCATAGTCCCTGTAGTGTGCCACTGGTTGCTTCATTGCCATGGAAGTAACCTTCCTAGTGAACATCAGCTTCGAACTAGCTTCTTCCTAAAAATGAACATGAAATAATATCAACTGGATTTAAACAGCCAGAAAGAATAATACAGAACAGCAGAATAGCAAGCGCGCTCACAGATTTAATACTACAAGGATTCAAACCCAGGACGTTCAACTTGTGAGACAGCGAGGTAAGCTCTTGTTTATTTTTGTTCACCAGAACCAAAACAAAGCACCTGTTCTCATATTATCATACAGACGTGCGTATGTGAAACTGGATTGGAAATGTACTGGTTGGATTTTATTTTGATTTGACGATGAAACGGGACAGTTGATTGCTGTTAACCTGAACTAGAAACCAGGACGGAGTATTTTTTCTCAAAGTATAATAGAAAATAACTTCCTTGTAAAACATGTGAGCTATCAGGGCAGCACAAGCGATGCACCTGCTGCTGGTGCAGTTCCCTACACCCCCCGCACGTACTACCTGACTTACCACAAGGTTCTTTCATCATCAATGCCCCGTCAAGAATGTCCACACAATGCTGTTTGTTGACGAAACTGGTGGACGTGAGGACGTGTATTTCTTCTGAAATAGAGTACGTATTTAAAAAATATTTAGTCTGCCCCTGGCATGTCTGATTGCCCACCTGTTACCAATCGTTCTGTTCGTATTAATCACCAGCTCAAGTTCAAACATTATGACTAGGGTTCGGAAAAGATATATAATGCATCTTTTTTTCCTTAGCTTCGAATACTTCAAATTTTAGTATTTAGGTGTTTCAGAAACTATGGACCCCACCCACCAAGTTTTATAGGGAATATAAATATATATTTCGAGGGAAAGGGAATATTTTTGCATATTTAAGACTTTTTGTAGTTTTTGGGAATATTTAGGTGTTTTTGAACAAACTGAGTGCAAGAAAAACAAAAATTGATAAGTGAAAAGCAATGTCAGAGGTCAGTGTAGCGAAATTAACATGAGATTAGGCCATTGTCACTCTGACATGGCATGGATGTAAGGTTTAAGTGCGGCCAATGAACTCCGCCAGGGGTAGGTAGGCACGCTGGCCGTACCAGCAGGTAGGTCCAGTTACGTTTAAAAATAGAACTCGCCTCAACCACCCCTTGTCAACAAGGCGCATTCGCATTTCGCATTCTGACTCTTGAAGTGGTAGCTTGTTGATTAAGTTTATTTATTGCGTTTTTTAAATAATACCTAAAGAAAAGTCGAGCCGCTCTGCACTCCTACGACAGTGGATTATTGGAGAAACTAACAAATTCCGATTTTTAGGAGAATATTTTAGGGAATATTTAAGGCAATTTTAGGGAATATATTGAGAATATTTAAGGGGTTGAAAGAGAATATTCTAAGGGTTTTAAGGGAATATAATTCCGAACCCTAATTATGACTCACGGTTCGCGGTACCTACGACCCCAAGATTTCGCTGGGTTCTCCCCTGTTCTACTCACACCCCGTGAGGAGCTGGCAGCCTCCCTGGCAGCGCATCACCACCTTAACACAATATCCACAGCCTGCATTCCCGAATGGAAGGGGCCAGCAACAACCCCAGTGATATCCCGCCATAGACGAAATTACGTGCAGAATAACGAGCAATGGTTAAGTGTTTTTAGGCTCCGGCCCACTCCTGTCTGGATTCAGCTCACTTTCCTATGGTTTGGGTCAAAGTACCTACACCTGATACTTCAAGGCTCTTACTTGTGCTCGTCTTGTTCTGAACTTGCTCCTCCAAGTACGGCGGCTTCGAGGTGGACGAGGAACTGCTTCCTCTCCATCGTTGGGCTCTGGGTCCAGTTCCGCTCCTGTCGGTCCATTCTGACCATCTGCCGGCCAAGGAAATTCCTTTAGTGACACCCCTGCAAGCGGTCGCTGTATAAACGACCCTTGGCCAGAAGGTCACACTCTGCTCAATCTACCTACCACCTGACCTCCAGCTTCAGTTGCACGACTTGGAGGTCCTCATTCAAAAACTACCCACCCCTTACATCCTGTCAGGTGACATGAATGCTCACAGCCCACTATGGGATAACAATAGGCTCAACAGCGACGTAAGAGGTAAGGTTTTTGAACATATTGTACAGAATCACGCCTTGCAGGTTCTTAACGATGGGTCCCCTACCCATTTTTCGACACGCGGCACATTTACAGCTGTCGATTTAACCTTATGCATGGATCGTCTTGCCTGTGACCTAGAGTGGGAAGCTAGTATAGATAGGAGAGGCAGTGACCACTCCCCGATTTTTATACATTACCTGTCACCCTTGCCCTCTGTTTCCTATCAGCAGGCACGGTGGAAAATCCTCCCTGAGGACTGGCCTTCGTTCCTCGCTGCTCTGCGTACCCCAGAACCAACAATTACTGATATTGATCTTACTCTAAGGGACTTCACAACAATTATAACTGATGCAGCCGACTCTGCGTTCCCCCGCAGTCGTGAGTCCACTAAAAAACAGGTCCCGTGGTGGAACCCCGAGTGTGCCCTAGCGGTGAAGGAGCGAAGACGCCTCTATAATCGGGCAAACCGATTTCCTACTCTTGAAAATATCATAGCTTTAAAAAGGCAGTCAGCTATCACTTGCAGAATTCTTAAGACTGCCAAAACACATAGCTGGCAGACGTACATCTCCTGATTCCCGCGTCCTCATCCGTTTGGAACAATGTCGTTCTCCGGGATAAACTTAGTCGTTGTACTTGCAGGCGTAGCCTTCTTCAGCGTTCTCGAGAGCGACATTTTGGTTGGTCTGTGCGGTTCCTTCCAGTGGAGTGTTATCCGGAGAGGTATCTGCCGGTGCAGCGTTCGTCGGAGTGTCGTCAAGGGATTGTTTGCCACGATCCACGTAGTCGCCGAGGAACAGGTAGTTGGACTCAGGGGGGAAACTCCCATACTCGAAGAGACGAAGGAAGTCGTAATACTGGCCATGGATATCACCTAAAACCCAAACTGATTGTTAAAGAGGACACGGGAGAGGTCGTGTTTGTTTGTGTTCAGCTCAAGCGAAACAAACAACTTCTCATATTACTATAGGAACTCCTTTGTCAAATAAAAACATTGTACATCCTTATTCAATTCCTTTAAGAACGGACAGTAAGCTAAACAAAACTTCATTAAAACTCTTAGCTACTACAGTGTTTGAAATAACAAACATCAAAGAACTCCACATTTTGGATAAGTGGATTTTAAGCACAGTGAAGTAATGAGTCAGCTTAATATATTTTGTCTTCCTTTTGGTTCTTAAAAGAATTGACAAAGGATTAAGTACCTATGTGCTTTCAATGTGGCCTAGAGAGCCTTCAATTGTAATGCCTCAGATACATTAGGGGGATCTCAGCCCGTGTAAGCCGTCGCCATTACGTAGGCAGTTGAGCTGGCTGACGCTGCTGCTATATCGCCCTGCATGGTCCTATATGGCCCACTGTGTATGGGGTAGGGTGGTAGAGTCCATTGTGTGGGCAGCAGCACTGCTGAAGGCTGCTTTCGTGGACCGGACTGGTATTGAGACCTATGTGTGTTCTATGATAGGACTTACCGCAAATTTTGAGAGGAGCCTCCAACTCAAGAAGAATGGGCTGTGAGAGGAAAATTTCACGTGATTTCAGACAGAGACCCTTGATCTCTGCTTCAAGGAGTTGGACATTCTTGCCAGGTCGAGCGCCACGGACTGAAACAATCACCAAAAAATTAAGGTGTTGCAGCAGCATGAGATGCATTTCTGCTACACATACGAAACACAAAACTGGGGTACAAGTTAACAATGAAGGGGCTATTCTAGTTGTCAACACAATATTAACGTTGTTCTGCTGACATTTAATACCTAGAAGAGACCCTTCATTGCTAACTAGTTCAACCAAGCCGAGATTTGCTTATAGTGGATGGTTTTGGTTCCTATTATGACAAGAGCTACTGAAGACAAAAAAAAACTCAACACTACAGCTACAGCCCTAGCTGGATACAGGGTGCCACCTTTCCTGAGCTCTGTAAAGAAGGAAGTGATTGGTTTCTAACAGTTGAGTTTCGCTCAGCCGGTGACGGTCAGGCACCCGTCAGGGCTGGGTAGACCTAGGTCCGGTCAAGATTCACCAGGAAAAATCTTGAAGAGACGGGACTCGATCCTGGCTCCGAGGTACAAATGTCAACGAGGTAGGAAAAGCCAACGTTGTCCAACCTTATTTCTCCACTCCTCTCACTACCATCGCAAACATTAAAAAATTTGTTCCAGAATATTTTAGTATCCTTAATTTGTTTTGCAGAGAACGGGAAATAATTTACAGATAACTAAAAACGATTGAGAACAGACGGTATTCCAACAGTTCAGTTAAAGTTATACCAACTGCTCTCAGTTGTTTGTTCTTTCCTAATATTCACTCCTCTGAAAGACACCCGAATAGTAAGCCCTAGTCGCAGGTCAAAAATGGAATAGCCATCTTTACCCACAAACGATACGTCCGGAACACCAATCCGTATGTGGCAACATAAAAAAAGAAAAGAAAATATGGTCATTGTGACACCACAAAATCCTTAGATAATTCTAGAACAAATTATTATTGACAAGACACTATCTCATAAAAAATATCATATCTTTTTCCTCCGGTTAAGACGACATTTGATAAGAAGTTATCTTTGACACAGCTAGAAAGTTCTTTCGTCTACTAATCGGTAAGTTCCAATGTGCCCAATTAGGAAATATATATGCACTATTACCTACGCAACATTCGCGTTCGAAGTTTAATTATTTTCCTTATTTGAACACCAATAGTGTAATAAGGTAATATAACCTTTCTGAAGGCGGCCACTGTAGTCTGGTGGTCTAAAACAGGACTTGTATACGGAAAGCCCCGGTTTTATATTCTGGTACCAGAAATTTTCTGTCAGAAGCATGTCCCAGTAACCATCAATGGTTATTAAGTTGAAATAAAATCTTGAAACTGGTCAAGATACAGCGAGCGGCCTGTGGGTGTACTATCGATAAGCAGTCTGTATTGCGGTAGGTGTGTAGACAATGCAATAAAAATAAAACTTTAAAAAAATTTACAATAAAAAACGTTCACTAACCGCGATAGTGTTCAAGTGTGATTCACCTAACTGAAGTCTAGATAAAGCTAGAATGACTAAGTACATGGGCTTACTATCTCTCAGGCCCTGACACTGAGCTTTGATGCAAGAAGGGACAAGTTCGAGTCCCAGTCTCATTACATACAAAACGTGAAATAAAATTAAAATATGAAGTCGCCCTTTCAAGAAAATCTTAAAATTTAAATATATATAATTAGGGGCTTTAGAATCAGAACGTCAACAAAATAAAAATTTGAAAATGGCCTATTACCCTTTACCCCCCCCCCCCCCCCCAACGAATTTTTTGTAAGTTTTTTCGTCAAAGGGAGATTATGATATTGAGTCTTGGGGGTTATTGTATTGGACTTTCATGTTCGTCTCACTACCTAAAAAAAAAAAAAAAAAAAAAAGACGGATAAGAAGATTTTCAGTTGATCCAATTGCATTATCTACAATAACAAACGGAGGGATTGAGTTTTGAAATTTTCCCCCCCCCCCCCTCACCTTTACAAAAAAATGAAAGTGATTTTACAAAAAACTTTTTCAGACAAAAGTTGTAGATATTATATTAATAGAAACTCATAGCAAAAAGATAAAACTCAATATCTCACCAAATAAGTGAGTTATGACGTTTTGAAAATTCAACCCCCCACCCCCTGCCTTAACGGTGCGTCGGACGAAAAACTTTTTCAGACAAAAGTTGTAGGTAATATTGAGGCAAATGAATTACAAAACAAAAGAACTCGATAACACCCCTAGGACACAAGTTATGAATTTTTTTGTGCGCAAAACCCTCTTTTTCCACCCCTATTCAACCATTAAGGGTGGGATCAAAAAACGTTACTAAGAAAAGTTGTAGGCAGTACTGTTAGACGACCCTCAGAGAAAACTACGTTTCATTAGTTGCAATAGTTATGGCCAAAAAGCCAGATTTAGAAAAAGTCCCCCCATTTCCCCCCCCCCCCCCCCCCCCCCCCTTGGTCCGATTTCCCCCATTAACGAACTCGACCGAGATTTTAGTCCCTTATATTTTATTAAATAGTCAAAACCAATTATGTTTCAAAAATACGGCTGCTAGCGTGTTCACAAGGAAGTGAAAATGATATATATATATAAACTTTTGAACTGATGGTGGTTTTGGGATCCAGGGGTCATAAAAAGAAGAACTATGAAGAAATTTTTCAAAAGTGAGACTACTGGTACGACTACAATGAAAAAATTCGGTGTCCCCTATCCCTGACCCCAATCGCGTTTTCTATTCACCTGCACTCAGGGCACACTAGGCAGTGAGGCGGAACTCGTATATGCTAGACTCGACCAGGTAGAGCATTGCCCTCACGCAAACAAAACACACTACACTCCCGCAGTGCTATTCAAATTAAGTAAACAGAAAGCGTTGGCATTCCCTACATCATTACATAAAAAAGCTACATCGAAATTCAAAGTCTTTTCAACTAAGGGAACATGTTCAGAATAATTAGCCGAACGCTATGTTTATCTTATGGGTGGTGGAGCCGCATCATCACCTGAAGCTTGAACCTGTGACCTACAATACGTATTTGACGTTTTGATGGTTTAGGTACCTAACATCTAGGTTTTGATAGATGGAGCAGATGCTATTAATACTGCGTGATAGAGGTAAAACTTATTAGTGTTACTTGTGGTGCAAGGCCCGTATACGTTGGTGAATGTTCAAAACAAGCTGGGACCTACCCTACGTCGAAAAATGTTTTTTCAGGTTCTTGATTTTGTACTTATATCTGGTATTATTCATGGAATCCCTAGACTACCAAATAAACCTGAGTTATTTCCGACAAAGGTGGGAACCTGGCCAAGGCGCAAACGCTAGGTCAGGAACCTTACCGGGTAAAAGGGTGACGCCTCATTATCGAGCGCCAAAAATGTCCTGATTCTAACCCCCAAAATACAATTGAAAACTAACAACAACGCTAAATTAACAATGTCTACACAATAAGTTGAAGGCCAAAAACTTGACACTAGACAAAAACGTGAACCCAAACAAAAAATTCTTACCTTCAAGAAGTCGGGCAATAATACTGTCTATGTTCAATTTGTCAGATTCCTCCATTATTGAGGCTGTGAAAACTCAAATTTAGCGTTTAAAACGCAAAAACACCACAAGATTGTTTAATCATGGACCGATAACAATTTTTGAGACGCACTCAATCTTTTCCACACACAAAATGGCCGCGGCTTCGTTTGCGTTCAACAACAACGTGTGTGACGTCATTTCAGGTTGTAGTTCGTGAATCTGCTACCGACACGCTATAAATAATTTCTATGTTTCCCTAATGACAAATACTTTAATTTGTTTTGAACTACACTGCATTTGGCGCCAAATTTAAAATCTTCAATATTTCTGCTTTTGCTGAAATAAAAAACTTTCCTTTGTGACAACTATTACCGCGCCATATTTATATTCAAATAAAATCGATTCGAATGTTTCTGGAAATTTGAATTTTTAATTCGAAACTAATTTCTTTGAATAACAAGTACCTACCCGATTTCATTCGGTTCCAAAAGCTTCCGAAATAAGGAACCTACTATGGCTGTTTAAGAATTAGGTATTTATGGTTGTAAGTAGGTACCTAAGTCTCTAAATCAGACTGAAACAGAAACAGGGAGTCAGGAGAGGAGACAATAGATTTTAATATTTTAATTTTAATTTTTTAGTTTTAATTTTTAATATATATTTCCGCTATGAAGTCGCGTTAACACCCAACTACACCCTCTCTATCTCTATCAATTCCTCAAATAATATGCCTCTAGTAGACGCATCTGAGGGTCTCCATAGTAAATTTGTGATTCTACTTAAGTAAATCTACATAAAATTTGTGTGAAGAAAAAGACAAGTAGGATAGGTAGGTAAGTAACTAATTATTATTAAAGCAACCAGTTGAATTCATGTCATCCTCACACCTACAAATACAAGGAAGCTTAAATAGGTAGGTTTGGTTACGGCCAGGTTTAACTAAATCACAACTAATAGGCAGGTAGCAGGTACTGCCCAACACTGTGCCCTACCTTGTCCAATGACATCTGGCCATGCTACCTATAGGTAGGTAACTGAGAACACTTTTGCTTCATGTATACCTAAGTATAGGTACCCTACCTACCTCCACTCTCCTCAATATTTTCATACACCAGTGGCTGCTCGGATGATTTCCTACATCTCAGTACAACGAAAGATCCTGGCTTTTCTTAGTATAAAACCTAAATTTCGCCACGAGGCTTTTCTAAGCGCTTATCAAGGTATACGTTGGGGATTCACAAAGAAGCAGCCACTGAAAAACGAGATCCACAAGTTAACCTATTCACTGACCTGCCTAGGTATACCGCGTTCACAGAAATGTGAATTGTTGCTAAACTCTTCTCGGTCATCGTGACCCCTTCTTCTTGTTCTGAACAATAGGTGTGTGTTACTCCCATCCAAGAATGAGATAGGCTATCCCTCTTAGTACTACGCTTAGTATCTACAGTATAGTCTAATCTACTTCTAACTTCTTGAAAGAACCGACGGTAATGTCTTCTTCCATGTTGGGTCGAATTTTTCCCAGCTCACACATTTTCTTGTCCCAGTCATAGATGATCTCCTTGTTATCGCGCAGACGTTGCAACAATTTATCTGAAATATGAAAATACAAATACATGAGGAAACTCGAGAGAGTTTTGTTTTGTGTCATTAAATGGCCTCTGTTAACACGTACTGAACATTCGGAGTCTATTATTATTACAACTTGTCAGTCATGTCAGTAGGCACATATAGCTTATAGTTGAGGGTTGGGGGGGACAAGCCCAGCAACTAGACCGTTTCAAGAACTATTCATTGTGCTCAGCTGGCAGCACTAACAAATACCAGCTCCCCAGCCATCGAGTAAACGATGGGGACCTACAGTTTTAGGTGGGTTCCGAACCACCACAGCCTCGATATACATTTCACTTGACATGCTGAACATATCAGAGGTGAATGCCGAGCAGAAAAACTTTTTGGTAGGATTGGGATCGAACCGGTGTGACCCGGCTCTCACTGCTCCTCAAAAGTCGACCATTTAGTCCACTCGGCTATCGAGGCTGTTTTCAGTAGGCACATACTGCTCTAGTGGTTAGATTGGCAAAACAAATGATCTGTTTTTTCCTTCGGTAGGAAAATCTTAACAAATTAGGAACTGAGCCTTTTTGCTTTAAAGCGCCACTCTAGGCTGGCCAAGTCTCCTCAGCAGTAGTGGGATACAGAGTGACCTCTATACACAAGGAGGTGAATAAGTCAGAATCACGCGCGACAGTTGAGTTTCCCTCCGCTGGTGAAGGCCCAGCACCTGCAAGGGCTAGGTAGGCAAGGAAAAATCTCGATAAATTGGGACTAGGTCCAGGGTCCAACTTGCCACAATGCTAATCCGGCCTTTAATTATAAATGTAGGTACCTCCGAATTCGGTGCCGTCCCCCAAGGTGCCACCTAAATCACTAGGTAGAGCATAGTCAGGTACATACTCCTGAATTTCCTTATAATTCGCATGAATAAATATCTGAAACAACAAAACGTACATAATGAATTATTATCAGTAGATGGTATGCAATGTGGCGAGCCAGGGGGAATCTTTGGAGACGAGGTGACAATAGAATCGAACTCAGCAATAGCGAAATGTATGGCCTGAAAGGCCAGAACAACTTTGGATTTAGTAGGAGAAGAGAAAGAGGACCATCTCAGCAACTAGATCATTATTTCAAAGAAGTATCCATCGTGCTCAGCTGGCAACATACCATCTCCCCAGTCATCGTGTTGGTACAAGATGGGGACCAACAGTTTTAGGATGGCCTCGATATACATTTCACTTGACATGCTGAACACAAGAGATGCCTTATCAATCCTATCATATATTAGCTAATGGACTTTTGAGATAAAGTTTTGGGATACTTTTTTGGGAAGATATATTTCCTAACTTTGTCTGCATGTTAAGAAATTGGTTGGTGGAAGCCACCTTTCGTCAAATACTTACCCGATCAGCTAGCTTTTTCTTTAAGAAGGTTTTCAGGGTTTAGGTATAATACCTCGTTAGGCACAACTGGCAACATCAGAAGAAAAGTACAAGAAGATGTCGTTAATGAACTGTTATTTAGCATTGATTACCCAATCACTACCTAGCTTGTGGATGTAGAATAAACATTGCGCAAATCTGTGACATCTTCTTCATGCCTAATAGTAGATGCCTACTAGGTACCAGTCGTTAAGTATTTTTGTTGTTTGCGCGTACCTACATACCGAATGTTTTTTTAGGACTGCACCCAACAGCCTATATAGCCGAGTTGTCTTTAGGGGCCGGGTCACACCGGCTCGAAAGTGATCCTATCAAACTTTTTCTGATCGGCATTCACCTCCGATATGTTGAGCATGTCAAGTGTTTATTGAGACTGTGATGGTTCGGAACCCACCTAAAACTGTAGGTCCATACTAGCACGATGGGTGGGGAGCTGGTATTTGCTGGTAGTGCTGCCAGCTGAGCATGCTGAGAAAATAATGTTATCATGCAAAAATTTTGATTTTGAGATTTTCTTTGCAAAAGGCGTTTCAGGGGTCCTAGATACCGAAAAAGTGGTTTTTAGGTCATGTCCGTCCGACCGTACCTACTTTTGTCTGTAGTGCGGCTAGAGGTCACACCAGTCAACCGATTTGGCTCAAATTTGGAATATAGATGTCTAAAATCAGTTCCGAGATAAATGTTTAATATAATTTTGATTACTCAAAAAGTACGCCGACTACTGTCAAAAAAGTGTCAAAAAATTTCAAAATCGTGTTTTTGTCTACTCAAGACGCTTTTCACACGACAGTTATGAAGTTAGAACCTTGAAATTTCGCAGTAGAGTTACCAAATAGATGCTCCAGGATCAATTTTGGAGAATCCTGTGCTTAACGTGGTTCCACATTAGCCTTAGCTCTAGCCTTAGTTATTGTATTATTTACCTTTTCGGATTACCAGTAATGGACGGATGTATGTGATCAACGAACGACAGTGACTTGGATATATCTATCCTCATCATCACATAGAACATGGACGGCATATTCCCCAGGAGCAGTTGTGTCTCACATCAGCCACATCATTGTGGTTATCGACGCAGTCATTCTATAGCTTGGGAGGGTCCTTTGATTGTCAAACCTTAAAAAATAAACAGAGAGTCATCTTTAGTTGAAATTACTGGTAGGTAAGTAGTGGACTACATTTTATTTTCAAAACATGGGTAAGACAGTTGGGAAATCTTGTCAGTCCAATATGAAATCCGCGTAATATTAGGACAAGATGCCAGAAACCCGCAGGTCTCATTTGGATCCACGCACCTATTGGTGCTTACAGCCCGAATGCACATGTTATCTAACGAAAGTTATAGTTGGCCAAAGCCAAACGAACATTTGGTGTGACACCCATGCTACCAACAGAAAATTCCTGGTAGGTACCGGGATTCAAACCCAGGACCTCAGTCGTGCAAGTCTAGTGTTTCTCAATAGACCACGGTGAGGCAAGGAACATTCTGTTGATACTATGAACTTTCTATACCAACTATTGATAATAATGGGAAACAGTGACATACTAAAACTAAAAATAATTTCAGTGAAGTTGTTTACCTAATGCTCCAGTCTCATCGTTACTCTGATGTACTTAAATAGAGAGCAATTGTAATAGGTGCGCGTAGCCATTGTTCATTTTACTGTCCCTGACCAAAAATACCAACCTGAGCCCGGGTCAGACCTGTTCTTGCTCTCTAGAGCCAGTGTGAGACCTGTTACTGCTTTCCAGCGCCAGAATGAGACTGATACTGCTCTCCAGTATACCAGGGTGAGACTTTTATGATGTCCAAAGCAGAAGAGGGTCTCATCTTGGGTCTGGAGAGCAGTAACAGGCCTCACTTTGGCTCTAGGGAAGCGACAGGGGGAGCCCAGGGTTGCACCTTTTGGTCAGATTGCCATACCTGGCAATATGAGAATAACTTCAGGTTTGCCTTCACTACAACCATCTGTGTAGATCTGAATGTCAGCTACATCCCCCACTCTGAGACCGTTAGGTAACGCGAATCTTTTTGGGGTCACAAACTGAAACAAAAAACAATAATTAATTATTTGAGTACGCGCCTTACGTTGTCTTAGTTTTAACCTAGCAAACTATCTGAGAGACAGTTTCATATTTTGGACTACTTAATCTGTTTTCAGAAATAACTGGATCGAGTTGACGTACAGTCACCCATGATTTATCATTATCAAACACGACAACACATAATTAAGATGTATATACATGTATACCTACATGGTATATATGTATACATCACCTAATCATGTTCTGAAGTCAAGCCATGTTTGTAGAACACACTTGTCAGCCTAATGAAACCGAAATAAGTAGGTAATTTGCATATAGTAAGGTATGCTAGCCAACGGCAAGGTATGCCAACGGCAAGGTATGCCAACGGCAAGGTATGCCAACGGCAAGGTATGCCAACGGCAACACACTTAAGGGTCAGCAGAGAAACATTGTGTAGAACTGTAGGCACTCGCAACTTTGAGGTATTTTCTACAATGCATGTTTGAATTTTGTTAGTAGAACCCAATACCTTCCGTAACCAGAGTTAGTACAGGTAGAGGCCATAGAACCGAACAACTGTTTAAAGGTAACTTATTTGTGCGTGTGACAAAGTTACCTTTTGAACAGCTGTTAAGTAGTGGAGCCTCTTACTAACCTGTACTAACTCTGGTTACCTACTGAAGGTAGTGGGTTCTACGAACGAACTAGTAACACAGAAAGAAAAATGTTACCTACCTAATGTAATTTGCCAAACCTTAGAAAAGGAGACAAAACTTGTAACGCACGTTGAGCCAGTCATCAGCCAGTCCCATGGCCTCCATACCTGCTTTACCAACTCGTGAGTCAGATGTAAAATTCTTCACTGGAAGGTCTCCTGACTTATCTTGGATCCAATTTAGAAGTCTGTAAAAGAGAAAATATTTTTATTAGGTAGGTACCTACCTATACCTAAACTCAGTCCTGATGCTCACGCCTGCATGAGAGTTAATTCAGCGGTGGATAGACTACACATCATTAGACCCTTGACCTTGTGACCCTTAAGTCTACTTCTTGCTCTGAAGTCTGAACAAAAAATAACTTTGGAACCTCTGTGTTTTTCATCAAGAGTTTTTTTTTCACCAAGTCAGGTGGACTATAGGTGTCTCATCAGGCCCCTATAGGTATCACATTTGAGAGAAGAGGTAGAGGCAGCCCAAAGTTAGAAAATTTGATCAAGTGACCGTCCAGGGCCTATACCTAACCAACCATCGGTTCTCAGACGCTGTCATTGCCTACAATAGTTCATTAGTCCTCATATCAATTTATTTAATGAGTTGCTCTTTACATTGAAATTTAATTTTCTGATTTAAAATAAAGAAATAAAAAATATTTCTCTAACGTTGTATTAACAAGGTTAGGTTAACATAGGTAAACAATGATGAAAAGCAAAAGAAACTAAAATATCATGAGCGTAATTCGAAGTTTTCATATTGCTTTTTACGAGAATAAATACTCACATACAGGAAATTAAAAATCATTTTCAAACCATTAAAAGTATGTAGACAAATATAAAGAACCCCGATTCTTGTTAGAACAACAAAAAATTTAGTTGGCAGTGTTGGCACCCGTGCGACGCGATGTCGTCATTGTCGTCGCAGCCATATTGAATATTGATTATCGACCCACGGACCCAAACAAAATAAGTAAAAATCAAAGAATGTCCTTACTTGTGCGTCTGTGATGAAACCTGAGTCATTTTTAGTAGTCAGAAAATGATGGAAGTGTTTTAAAGTTTCTGTGATGGCTTACAAGCATGCTGACTTTGCAGTAACCAAATCATTTAGGCCAAAAGAACCCCAGGTAGAGCTGTTTGAAGCTGCTTGCCGGGGTAATGTTATTGTGTCTCTCATCAACGCTCCTGCAAGGAATTTTATATGCTGCAAATCTACTGAGCATTACGTCAACTATGGCGCACCAGGCAGTTTGGTACTGTTTTTGGCATCTTCGGCAGCAGCAGTAGCACGGCAGGCTGCGAATGTCCGCAGACTTACCTGTTGCGAGGTGGCTGAGGTCCAGGAATTGCCGGCCGGTCTGTCCTCGTCGACCCAAGTGGTTGTGACGACTGTAGGACAAGCACTGGGCATGGTAGAAGCCCGTGTGCTCTGCATACCTCAAATCAGTCTGGTTATTTTGCATCAGTGTCATCGCGTCGTAACGGATCTTACCATACAACAGGTATGTACCTATGTTTGAGCAGTAATGTAGCTCTGGTGAGGTGAGGAGAAACTCAACTGTTGGGAACGATTCTGACGTAATCACCCTTAGCAATTTAGTCATACGACCTCGAATGGTTGTATTCGTGTCAGTGGGTCCCGTATTACTGCTACGTTGGGCTTGTGATTTCAATTTGTAAGAAATTGACAGCCTAAAAATAGGCAAGTCCTTCACTATCCCTGCATCATTTAATAGACGAATTCCCCTAGTTCAGAAGAGTAACAAATTATTGGGCTTGTGATGTTTTTTTTTAAATAAAAAAATAATGTTACCTACCTACCTACCTACCTACAATCCTGATTCTAAAAAGCCTAATTTAGATTTTTAAATATTTCTTGTGATAATTCACAACTTCATTATTTTGAATCGGACTCGTTTGTTAACCTGTTCACAGAATTATTTGCGAAAACCCACTTATTTCAGTTTTAGCAGAGTTCATGACTGGACCTATGGGACTTTAGTTTTTTGGCAAATCAACGTTTGATCATTTGCTTGATATTTCAGTTTATCGAGTTGTGTAATGAAAATCTACCCCGTCCGCGAGTGCTCGGGCTGGCAGGGTCCCTGCTGCCTGCTGTGAAGGCCCCGTTCGCCGTCGAGACGGAGGTGGCGCTGGTTGAGGCAGCTCTAAGATGTGTGCTCGACACGGCAAGTGATTGCGTGACTGTGCTGCAGTATGGAGTTAGTCCCAAGGAGTGTTTGCTCGAGTGCGCTGAACCTCAGCTTCCTGTCAGCTCATCAGCAGCTGACGTGCTGGCACAGGTAAATATATTCCTTTGATTCTTCTTATAAGGCTCTGCTTCACCTGATGATGCATCTCTGCCACCTAGAGATCAATATTGGGAGCGGCGGGGAGTGTACTAGGAACAGTACTGGCCAGATTTCCCTGTTTCCCTGTATGTTACGAGTTGGGTTTATCTACATATTGGGTTTATCTGTTTAGATACGTCCCAGGAACACGACTAAGGCAGTTTCTTCAACCAAGGAAAACAATTGAAAATAATTTGGAGCTTGGACCTTATTGGTGACAGAAATACAGCTGAAGCAGAGCCTCAGCTGCCATCCAAATATTCTTGCTAGGTGTATAGAGCTTCCCTAACATTTCTTCCATTTATAGTTCACCTTACGCTTGGATGAGGAAATGAAATTATTTTTTGTTCAGGGCAAGAAGTAAAATTAAGAAGATCTAAAAGAGTTTAGCAATGACAATTGTGTAGTCAACCCACCACTGGATGTGACTGACGTCACACTCATCCAAGAGTGAGCTGGACAATAGGTTATATTTTCGCATATGAGCTGATTTTCGATTTCGTACAGGTGGAGGATGAGGTGGCTTCAGTTCTTGGTTTCCTGCAAGATCATGAATTTGATGTGTGTGAATATGATGGCTTTGAAGAGGACATGCTCTCCCTGCCAGATCCTACTGCAGAGCCACTTCGCGTCCTCAACAACTTCCTTGCCGCTTTGCACACTTTCGGTTAGTAGCATAACCCACTTCGGAAATGTTGAATATGCCAAGTGAAGAGAATATCGAGTCTGCGCTGGTTAGTGCTGCCAGCTGAGTACGATGGATACGTCATGAGGTGTTGTTGTTGCTGGGCTTGTGAAGGGACAGCAGTAAAAAATTGCCAATGGTAAAAACGCAACTGATATTATACTTCTGATTCTAGGTTTGTATCCCGCCGATAAAGCAGCCTACGTTATTCTGACACAATTAGAATCACTGAAAGTTCGGACGCCGTATGAACGGCACTACCTTCTCCTCTGCCTGGTGTCCACTGTCTTCGTCAAAATTCGTGCAATGTTACAAACTTTTTTCGAATCCATGACTGAAAAAGAGAAAATCTACAAATACACATGTCCAAAAATATTACGATTGTTTGAAGTGGTACGCCAGTTTCGAGACAAGTCTGAGGATGACTCGAACCAGAACATTCTACCACCAAATGATGACAAAGTGGAAATACTTCCCAGTGGCCAAGAGGAGGCCTATACGGAACAAATGGCTGTTCATTCTGGATCTCAAAATAATGGTTTCACTCATTTTGTTTGTTCTTCTGAACCTTCAACTTCTGAGCCAAGGAACGGTGATGCGATAGACATTGATGTTACCTCACAGTCACCAGGACGCGCCACAGAAGAGTGCCAAGGCAGCGGGTTCGAAAACAACAACTCCGAAACTTCGGCCGAAAACGTTGAAGAAGTTCAGAATGGAAACCAGTTTTTAGTTTTAAATTACGTCTGCTCAAGTCAAGGTGAAAGTAATTCTAAGTCTGAAGTGTTACCCAAAGAAAATAACATGCCAATTAATTTTAAGTCGCAAGCGTTACCTAAAGAAAATGTGCCAAGTCTAGCCCCGATAGAAACTGATTCGGAACAACCGACTGACGGATTTCGACGGGTCGCTGATAATACTCGACTCGGAAAGGCGAGCTCTGATTGGCCGCGTGGACCTCGAGTTTACCTACTGGACAGGAAAAAGCCAATCAAAATTCGTGAATGGGACCCTGACGCTTTGTGCGGCCTCATTTTGGTTGATGACGAATTCACTGCGCGACTCCTGTTCAGCCTCTTCAGTGTGAGTTGGTAGCTGCTTTGTTCGTTCTGGTGGGTTCGCATCCCCGGATGTATCGCTAGTGAGGAGGGATGGCAATTTCTTCGAGGGGACCCTCCATCCCTGAGTTGCCATTGGAAGCCTCCATTGCAGGACGGATCGTATGTGGCCTGGTGTAAAGCCTTATAACCTGGTTTAGTCGTTTAAGTTAGCAATGAAGGGGCTATTCTGTGATTAATTTTTAATGAGCTGTTATTGCAGCGTTTTGGTTGAGAACTTATCGCGGAACTAGATTTGATAGCATGTTTAACTTTTAACCTGTGTGCCTGCAGTTCGGTATTAGCCAGCCAATAGCAATAGACTATTCGTGAAATCTGTCGGGTCAACAGAAAAAAAAATATGTCAGGAAGAAGTGTCACTAGTCAGTTCTCAGAGAAATTGAGCTGACACAAGTTGTATCGATAAAAATACGGACGTGTAATAAGTGAATGGTTTTTCTGTTTTTCAGGATTTAAGGAGCGCGGATTCTGATTTCTCATTCCTCCGCCCTCATTTCACGGTGGCTTTGTCCGAGAATATCGTGGAAGAATCAGTTTTGGGTAATGAATGACACATTTCTGGTGATAGGTGACTTAATGAACCATAATACTTTGGAAAAGCGCCGAAAATATCATCAAATTTCGATGTTTTATTTTTAGCTTAGGATGCGACAATTGAGTTTATTTACCGTAGTCTCCCTCTATAACGACGGTCAATACGCTCGCTATATGGAGAGTTCCCTGTAGAGGGGCATTGCAGGAGGTAGGCTTTGTCTGGCGCTCACTCATTATAGAGAAGAAGGGTTTGCGTTGTAGGGAATATCCAGCAGTGATCTCAGGAACATGTCATTAACAGTTAACTCCTACTTTGCTCAACAGAACGAACGTACCGGAAACAAGAGACCGTGCTGATGAACTTCCGGATGCGAGAGTGCAACTTGCTGATCGGCACCGCCTTCTTAGAGTCGGACATCGACCTGCCGCGCTGTAATCTGGTTGTGAGATTTGACATACCGCGTGACTACCGCTCGTACGCACAGGGCAAAGCGCGGGCGCGAGGGCCTGACGCGCTACACTGCTTGCTGGCCGTCCGTGACCAGCGCGAACAGCAACAGGCTCAGCTAGCGTGCTTCCATGCTGTGGATCAGGTAAGTCACGCTGTAGTCCAACCAAGATAACGTTGTACTTCTTCAAATCTCTAATACTTTGTCCGACAAAGAAGCAATGGTCGGGTCTTCTAGAAACTACAAAAATAAACAGGATAAAATCGTTCTGGAGTAAAAGCTCGTTAATGTCATCTTACAGAGTTCAATTCATGAACGTAGCCTTGGCCACCTTCTATTTCTACTCCAGTACAATCTTCTTGGCCTGTTCTTTGTTGTGTTTTTAGAGATCCGTCAATTACTTCTTTCTCAAACAAAGTGGAGCCCCAAAAGATTTGTTGGTGCAGCCTTTGACTTCCCCTGAAGTAACTCGCTTGGAAGCCACCCGATCAAAAACACTTGGTACGGTGAACGCACAGGGGAGAACGTCGGATTCAGAAAGTTGACGTCAGTTGTCGTAACACACGTGTAACTACGATGTCTTGATTGAGACTGGTACTGCACCACCGCTACCGGCCATCTTGACGTAACGAAAGTGAAAGGTGGTGCCTCGTGCTGGCCAATGTTTGTGAACAAAACCAAATGCAAACACTCACTTGTTCAACAAACAAACACCATTTAAGGTGCGACGATAGATAGATAGATGGAAACCGTGTAGAAAATGAATGATCGATCGACAGTTGCGAGAAGATGGTAATGCACGTACCGGTGTCAATCGTGATATCACACCTACAGGTATCTATCCTAAATAATATGTTGCCATTAGATGCTGATGAAGAAAGGGAGAAACCCTGCGTTGCGGTACGACCAAGACTGTGAGGCTGACCGGTACGAGTGCCTGGTGAAAGCGTTCTGTCCCGCCGTGACCGCAGGAGCTCCTCATGTGACCCTCTCCTCTGCTATAGCGCTCCTCAATCGCTACTGCGCCAGGTTACCCAGTGACACCTTTACCCACCTAACGCCCCTATGGAACCTGGTCACATGGGCTACCCCCGATGGAGAGCTCCATATCTGCACCATTCGTCTTCCTATAAACTCCGTTGTCAAAAAGGCTGTCACTGTGAGTATTTAGAGTGGCTTTCAACAGTCCAGTGTAACGATTGGTTAAATTTATTAACACATGTTTATCTTATGGTAAGAGGCAAACCGTCCTCTAAACCTTGCGGTAACACAATTTTTCTTTTCGTTAAGTTGGACTGATGGAATCCCCCTCAGAATTATACCATTTACACTCATATTTTTAATAATTCAATTTCCCTTGCATCAACTTCAGATCGCATTGCAATAAATTAAAATAATTTCCTTGGCGCAACAGCCCTAGGAGGGTTAAGGCCTAGTGGGGTGTGCGGCTCTACCTTTAGTGAGCTCTGTAGAAAAGGAAGTGATTTCCTCACAATCACGCCCGACAGCCGAGTTTTCCTTCTGCCGGTGAAGGCCAGATACCTATCAGGTAGGCCCACGGCCAGCCAGGAAAAGTCTTGACAATTCAGGACTAGATCATGAGTCCTCTAGCTAGTCCTAATACTTCTGTTTATCTAAGGGACCTGCAATGGTGACGGCAGCGCTGGCGTGTCGGTTCGCGGCACTACAGGCCTGCTTAAATCTGCAGGCGAGTCGAGAACTGGACGATTCGCTGCTGCCCTTAACCAAGGAAACCTTCTGGCAGCGAGAAAAGAAGCTGGTATGCAACGCCGCTGAAGATCTGGAGGAGCAGGCCATCACTAACGCGGGGGTGGACGCCCGCCCCGGCAGCCACAAGCGCCGCCAGTACTACGACAAACGGGTATGTACTAGGGAGCAGCCTCCGAGTGGTGGAGATGGTTGTCTAGGATCAGTGGGTCACACCTGTTCGATCCCGACCCAATCAAAGTTTTTCTGTTCGGTATTCAACTCTATTAACTTCAACGTGTCAAGGAAATGCTGGGGTGGTTCGGAACCCCCCTAAACTCCATCGTGTACTATGGCGATGGGTGGGGAGTTGGCATTTGGTAGTGCTGCCAGCTGAGCACGACGGATACTTCTTGAAAGAGTCTAATTGCTGTCTAGTTTCTTAGTTTGTGAAACGATCAACAATTAGTTTTTTTTATTTTCAAAAAACGTGAAGGAGACGCTCACAACTGTACTAATATTCTGTTTTCGTGTCACCAGACGGCGAAAAGTTTGACAGAGTGCCGCCCAGTGCCAGGGGAGCCATGCTTCCTGTACCACATCGCTATGTTACTGACCTGCCCTCTACCGGAGGAACTGAACACACGAGGGCGGAAAATCCTTGCTCCTGAAGATTCTCCGCGCGGGTTTGGCATTTTGACAGCTCGTCATATACCCGCGGTTGGAGCGTTTCCCATTTTCACCCGCGTCGGCGAGGTTAGATATGATACATCTCATTGTTAACAGTGGATTTCACCACTTAAGTTTAACTATCGGAATATTCATACGAATATCTTCTTGTTAAGTTGGAGAGCGGTTGGTTTGTGCAGTAGGATTTTGTAAAGCCTTATAGATAGTGAAAGCGGTACATGAGACATTGATTATGAGTTCCTAAAGTCTATATAGTGTCCCCTAAAAGTTGACTATAGCGTCATCCTCCCGAAAAGCAAAGTTGGTGCATTTCACCATCTCACCGATAGCGACCTTATCGGAACATTAGCTTCTTAGTTGACTTGTAACGGTAACATAAAGTTTTTGGAAAGATAATTATTATACTATCTTTGTCTGCACGGTAAGGTCCTGGTGGAAGCCTCCCTAATGACTTACAAGTACCTGTGCCTTGTGCCTTTATTTCAGGTTGCGGTGGAACTAGCTCTTGCTTCAGACGCAGTGACTCTGACTCCGTGCCAAATTGAGAAAATCGTCGCGTTCATCAACTTCACATTCACCAGTGTTCTGCACCTCCAGAAATACCTCGTAACGTTTGATCCCGATGCATCGGAAAACTCTTACTTCATTGTTCCGACAGTACGGGGTAAATTAAACAGTATAGTAGTTTAGATTACAAGGGCGGGGGAATGCCACGCACCTCGACAATTCCAGGGATTACCCAGCGTGCTCCACTTCCAAATACCAGCTCACCACCATCATGTTCGGACACCAGTACCTCGATCTATATTCCACTTGACATGCTGAACATATCAGAGGTGAATGCAGATCAGAAAAACTTGGATAGGTTCGGGATGGAACCTGTGTGACCCAGCTCTAGCATTAGCACTCGGGTAGCTTTGCTTGCTTATTGTTCTCTTGTTTCGCAGGGCTCGATACGGGCGTGGTGTCTGTGGACTGGGAGTTTCTGGACCTGATCTTTGAGACGCGGAATCAGGTTACGCAGTTCATTCCAGACAGTGATCGAGCCAATGTCAAGTAAGCCTCCTTTCACTGACAACTGTTTCTTTTTTTTAAGTAGAATGGCTGTGTCGAAGTGGTTAGTCAGATATTTAATGGGCCTTATCCTGTATCTGGGGGATTTAATCTGTTGTTAATGTTGACTACCGTACAAATAAGAGCGGAGCGCCTTGTAGTGAAGGTAGATTGGAATAGGAGCTGCGCAAAAGTCTCCATTCAAACTGACTCGCCAGATTTGTTTCTTAACTAATATTTTGTGTATTAAAACAACTGTTTCAGGTTCGAACCTAGCAGGTACAGCGACGCAGTGGTTTTTCCGTGGTACCGAAACCAAGACCAGCCGGAGTGTTTCTACGTTTCTGAGATTTGTTCGTACTTGACACCGAAGTCTGCATTCCCTGGTACTGACTATGGCACGTTTGAGGAGTATTACCTTAATAAGTACGGGGTACAGGTTCAGAATACCGAGCAGCCTCTGCTTGATGTGGATCACACCTCGGCCAGGCTTAATTTCCTCACACCCAGGTTCGTACTCTTTCTCTCAGCATAATCCACCTCACTCTTGGATGAGTTTAAAAAAAATCAGGGTTTACAAAATTATTTTTTGTTAAGAACAAGAAGTATTGAAGTAGGGGTTTAGCAACGATAATTCCCATTTGTGTAGTCTATCCACTCCTGGATATGACTGATCTGTGGGTATAGTATATCAGATATCTATGAAGACACTCGAGTAACTACAAATGATGTGACCATTTTATAGAACATCATAATTTGGAAAATTTGAAACAACCTCAATAGCTGTTTATGCTTTCATTTGTATTTTTTGTGACGCTTTTCAGGTATGTTAACCGTAAGGGAGTGGCTCTGCCCACCACCAGTGCAGCTAAGCGCGCCCGACGGGAAAACCTGAGTCAGAAGCAAATTTTGGTGCCGGAACTTTGTAACGTGCATCCGTTCTCAGGGTCGCTGTGGCAAAAGGCGGCGTGTTTACCCAGCATTCTCTACCGTCTGAATTCACTACTGCTGGCTGACGAGGTGGGGATACAATAAATAGATAGATACAATGTAGGATTCGAACTCAGGACCTCAGGGAGTGCTAGTCGAGGGTTTTTGCACGAGACAAGACACATGGTAGTAGTAGTCCGGGGCCCCGCAGGGAAGACTTAGACTACGAAGGTGAGCCAATAGAGCAACCCCGAGTCTTAGTACTGCAGCCCGACAGCAACTGGTCCAAGCCGCAGCTCGATGGCTTCATCTCTTCCTTCACCGATGGCGAATCCAAGGTGCTCCAGGAGAAGATGTCTTGAATAGATACGTGTTTTTTTTTTTTTTTTTTTTTTTACGCAAGACCCAGGTGGGTATCCGAGCCATTGAGCGGTGTGATGAAGGGGGGGATTTAAATTTTGGACAAGAGTCCGTTGGCACTCAGGAATGCCACCAGCACCACACTCAGGGTGGACCCAAGCCCAGAGCAGGTAGGGGCCGTCTCCTTGGCCACCAGGTACCCATGGGTGAGGCGGGTATGGCCAATACGTAGGCGAGCTCCCACCACTTCTTCACTACGGCTGGGATACATTTGCGATAAGGCAGTAATGGCACTTAGGCTGTCTGTCACAATTAGTGCTCTGGGGACACATTGGTGAAGAATATGTAGCAGGCAGTAATGAATGGCGAGAAGTTCAGCTGCATACACGTTTGTGCATACCATTTGTCAGGCCCACAGGTGTAAGCAGCCCCAACTCGGCCCTGCGTGGTGTTACGTTGTACATGTCCCTCTCAGTGACTGAGCGGTCAAGGGGTCCGACTTGTGATGTAATGACTTCGGCCTGTCTCCTATTAGGCTTCGGCCGAACTTCTGTGATGTTATGCCCAACCGGGGGCTCACACCCATATAAAAATGATCTGAGCACGAACTATTTTGCAGGTCCGTCGGCTGGTGGCGTGTGATCTCGGGCTAGGGCACCCAGGTGACCCGGACGTAGAGTGGCCTCCGCTGGACTTTGGCTGGAAACTCTCCGATGTACTCAGCAAATCGCGTCAGGCGGCTGCTGAAAAGTTGAAACAAGAAGAAGCAGCTCCGAGAGGGCGTGACTCCATCCACTCTGTGGACTCGGCGCTCACTGACTCGTGTAAAACGCCCTGGGTGGAGGTGGGGACGTGGTCCAACGAACTGGTGGAGCAGACCCCATCGAGTATTGTAATGCTGAGCGGTGCCCCTGATAGCGACATGGGCTGGGAGTCGCAGCCGGTGAGTGTTATGCTCTGGTACAGTATGGTCCTCAGCTAGTGTAAGCTATCGCCGCTCAGCTACTATATTGCCCAGCATGGTCCTGTATGGCCAATTGGGTGGGCAGAAGCACTGGAGAAGGCTGCTTTCGTGGGCCACAGTGGTAAACAGTGTAGAAAAAAGGCAAGTGGTGACTTTTTTCAAAATTTCTAAACATTTGGCTCCTTTTTTGTGCCGTCTCTCCGCGGGTCCGTCCCTCCATTGAAATAAGATTCATTTTTTCAGCTGCGCTACGGGTCTCCTACGAGTTGGTTACGGGATGCAGCGTCAGGAGACGAGTTGTACGACTCTTCCTCTGAGATGTCCGATAGTGACTCAGAGTCAGAGATGTTGGACGATTCGGGCAATGACCCGGACCGCAGTGAGGATCTAGGTGGGCTGCGGATTGAGTTCAAGGGTAAGGATGTCGCTGAGGCTGTGGAAACCAACCGAAGACTGCCCTCACTGGTGAGTAAGTCACTCTCTGTATCTAGCCTGAGCCTATCTCCATAGCGAACTGTCTTTAGAGCGAATTTACCTGGTCCCTTGCAGGTCGTTACAGAGAGAGACTACTGTCAGAAAACCTCGGTGAGCAATAGTAGTTTAGGTAGCCCCTCTGTGAACGTAGCGCACTACAAGCCATGGCTTTTCTAAGTTCTGAGTTTTCACGTTTAGAAATCTGCCGTGATGCCCATCTGAGGTGACCCCTTCTGCCAACTTACGATACCTTGGAAGGGTCTGTCTCGCCAAGGTTTTGTGGAACCTACTGTAGCATGTAAATTGAATTGAATGGCCACTCTCATTATTTGTTTTTAGGGCGATATTAGCGATGACGCTGGAGAAGTTTGGGAATGCAATAGCAGCTCAGATATACCTCTATTTGAAGAAAACAAAAAGAAATTCGAACAATCTCTCAGGGAATACGTTGCCCGTATAGAAACGGATGGTGTTTTGTGTACCGTTGATGAACCGTTCACATTACCATGGGACCTTCATCAGCCATCTCCCTCAGACACCCCAACACTGCCGACTCTAGTCCCAGAAAAATTCGGAACTTCGAACAACATCGTCCCTGAACTAGCCGACGACTTTGACACGTTGGCCAAGGACCTCCCCCATGCGATGTTTATTCGCCAAAGTCTGCTCAAGTACCAAGTTATCATGGAAATTAAGCAACGCGCTGAGAAAACGTCTGAAGTGACTTGCCACTGCGAAGATGAAATTCATTACAAAGAATTGTCTGGTAAGAATGAATGTTTGTTTTCTTGAAGGGTGTGAGAACCCACGGTGGGGCATAAAAGCACTGGTGTAGAGGAGAAGAGGAGTCGGTTGAAGTCAGACAGGAGTGGGCCAACGCCTGATAAGGAGTTTTCCTTATGCCATCACTAGCGAGGAACTTGATTACATTGGGATTGGAACGCAGACCTCTTGGGACATGGGTCAGAACGGTCGGACACTATGAGGCAGCGTCTCTTTACTGTGGTCTTGTGGAGAAACACTAGACTCACACGACTGAGGTCCTGGGTTCGAATCCGAAAGCAGCACTTTTGTGTTGGTAATATGGATGCCACACCAAATATTCATTCGGCTTCGGCCAACAGTCAGTTTATTTTATCAACATCTGTGCCGTCGGCCCAAGGATATGGGTTGTAAGTACCACCTAGTGGAGACAAATTTATTAGTATTGCGTTGATTTCTGTTTTTTAGATGATCGTAAGGACGTAGAGGCAGAAAATGCGGGACAAGTATTCAGCTTTGACCATCAGCCTGTGCTGGCAGGGCATTCGGGACCCAGCCCGAGCCTTATTCTACAGGTATCAACCGATTTTTGTGTTATTATCCTCTAATCTAATGGATGTCCAAACTACTTTTTTTTTATGGGAGCACTGTGGGGCGTCACACCACAGGAGATTTGCCGAAGCCGAACAAGAGTGGGCCGAAGCCATTACGTCCACAGCGTAAGTGCAAAACCGAACCCACCCTCTGAAAACACGATTCAGGCCCCTCGACTGCTTGGCTACTTAGAGGCACATCTTTGCTACTGCTACTTATTAGAGGCACATCTTTGCTGCTGCTACTTATTAGAGTCACATCTTTGCTACTGCTACTTAGAGGCACATCTTTGCTGCTTAGAGGCACATCTTTGCTGTAACCAATATCCAACAAAAGTCCGCTTCATAAGACTGAAGGTATACCTGCTGTGCTGACTGTTTACGTTTCTTTATGGCATGTTTCTGAGAAAGCAGTTGTATGTTTATTTGTTCTGCAATGTATTATGTCATTTTTACATTATGTTGGATTCCACAAGCGTAAAGTCGACTGGGAAAAAACTAGGATGTCGGACGTGATTGTGGCCAAATCACCCCCCTGTGTACAGAGGTCATGGCAGGTGGCACCCTGTTTTTTTGCATATTCATAGCCATTATCATTATTGCTTTTTTTTTCGCAGGCTCTAACCATGTCGAGCGCGAATGATGGAGTTAACCTGGAACGCCTGGAGACCATTGGGGACTCGTTTCTCAAATTTGCCATCACCAACTTCCTGTACTGCAATTGTGAGAATGTTCACGAGGGAAAACTCAGCTATCTCCGATCCAAACTGGTATCTCCACATATTTATTTCTTGCGCCGATCACTGGTCAAGGGGATGCCGCATTACTTTCCGCTTACGGCTTGCCTGGCTGTAGTCAACTCTTTTCAGCTTCGGCCAATCTCTTGTGCTATTAAAAATATAACTAAATATGAGACATATAAAATTATAATTTTCAACTTGGCGATAACTCGGGAAGGTCCCATTGATCTTACTGAAAAAATATTACAATTATCACTAATTTTTTTGTCAACAGTAGGTATTTGTTGAACTAGAATGTTCGTGCCGAGGCTTATTATTACTCTTGGCACATTGTTTACTTCGAATTTTTAACTCAATTAAGTTTTTTTGGTTTTGTTCAGTTCACCGTTGTCAAATGGATAATCAATTCTCTGGATAACGGCAAGATAGAGCACTATCAGTTTGCTTCATTCTGAGAAGGACAACGCTATAGATAACTTTAAGGGGACTCTGTTGGACTTCAGGATCTTAATAATTTGTTGATTGCAGGTGAGCAACCTGAGCCTGTACCGGCTGGGGAGGCAGAAGGTGTTCGCGGAGTGGATGGTGGCGACCAAGTTCGAGCCGCACGACAACTGGCTGCCTCCGTGTTACTTTGTCCCGCGTGAGCTGGAGCGCGCACTTATCCAGGCAGGACTTCCAGCCAGCCGCTGGAACCGTATTGATCTCCCCGCCCTGCACAGCATGGGCCGTGAAGATGTCGCCAGACTTGTCAAGGAGCGCTCTGAACAACTAGGTAGTAGTGGGTAGACAAAATCGCCATTTTAAGAAATACCCATCGTGCTCAGCTGGCAGCACTTTAGCAGGTTTCCGAGCCACCACAGCCTCGATACTACATTTCACTTGACATGCTGAATATTTAAGACGTGACAGAATCAAACTGGTGTGACCCAGCTCTCAACAGCCATCCTAACCACTCGGCTTCTTGGTTTCAGGTCTTTCAGGAGTAGGCGGGAATACTGAGACAATGTTCGACCTGAATGGGGTGCCTACTTTCATCCCCTACAACCTAATAACGCAGCAGAGCATTTCTGACAAGAGCGTGGCTGACTGTGTGGAAGCACTCATTGGAGCATACCTGGTAGCCTGTGGCACTCGCGGCGCTTTGCTGTTTATGTCTTGGCTAGGAATAAAGGTGAGGCGTCCATCTAGCAGCGCCGCGGTTTTCTAAAGCATGTGGAAGGATAGAGAGCTTGACCGGCTGAGGCACTGCGTTCGCTATCCCTCCCCCATGCTATTAAAAACGGCTAGATGGTCCTTGAGAACCCGGCTGGACATAGACTCCGTAAGCGGAAAATATTGATTACACTGGGATTCGAACTCAGACGTCTCAGATAACTATTGTGTCGGCTCCCTTAAACGCTTGGCCACTGACAAGCATAAAGACGAAATATGAGTGTGGTTATTAATCAGGGAGTTGGGGAAAATAGCGTTTTATCTGATGTTAACTAAAAGGTTTTGCAATATTATGTCTAGAAAATTATGTGGACATAATGGGACTCTTAAGACCAAAGGAATGTTTGCTGTTCTAAGGGTTGTGGTCTATACATATAATATTCTGCAAGTATGACCGAATCATGTCTGTCGCCTTAGTTGACTGGAATGAAATGACCAAGGACGTTTGATTTAACAGGTGCTGCCCCGTGAAACGGTGTACGGTGTGACCTGTGAGGAATTACTGAAGAACCGGGAAGCTGGCCACACTGCCCCCTTGCCTACTGGTCTACCGGGAGATTTAGCGTGGTGCCAGGTAAATTGTTCGTTGAGGCATAAAAAAAGAAGTTTCTGCAGAACGGTTTATAATGGCTTCTACCAAAAAGTGGTTTTTTAGGTCATGTCCATCCAACGTACGTACGTATGTTCGTCTGTAGCGCGGCTGGAGGTTACACCAATCAACCGAATCGTTTGTTAGCTTACGCTGGAATTCGAACCCCGACCTCTTGGGACACGGGTCAAACTCTGAGAGGCACGTTTTATCGACTTTGCATCTTTGTTTTGTAGACTCGTTTTGGAGAGCTGCTTCCTCCAAAGCCGCCACTACTGCGAAACATAGCTGAGCCGGAGGGAGAACTGGCCCGCCTGCTGACTGGATTTGATGCGTTCGAGGGTGAGCTGCAGTATCGGTTTCGGGATAGAAGTTACCTCCTGCAGGCAGTCACTCATGCCTCCTACTCTGTCAATCAGCTCACCGACTGCTACCAAAGACTTGAGTTCCTTGGAGATGCTGTTCTGGGTAAGCAATATATGGGGTGGTCTAGTGAGAGAACACAAGACTCGCACAACAGTGGACATAATCAGCTATGAATCCCCGCGGTTCCACTTCACCTCCTATATGGGAGATGGGACCTGAGGCCATGCTAAGCACAAGAAGGGACTCTAGTTGAATATTTTTGGTAAGGGTTCTTCCACCATTGACCCGAAGGCACCGATGTTAACTGATGAAACTGATTGTCGGCAGAAGCCAAATGAATATTTTTTGATAGATCGGTGAGGCTTCACTTTCAAATTCCGAGGAAGACGGGAGCTGTTGCAATGAGAATCTCAAATCTAAATTCTGCACGATGGCATTTAAATCGGGCTGAGAATATAGAAATTTTACTTGTGTTGTTGTGCAATTTGCCCTTTTTAATGTTTGCGGGAAAGTTGACACCAGTTCCGTTTCCAGACTACTTGATCACGCGGCACCTGTTTGAGGATTTTCGGGACCATTCTCCTGGATCTCTCACTGATTTCCGATCCGCTCTGGTCAACAACAGGATCTTCGCCTCTCTGGCGGTGCGTCACGGCTACCACCGGTTCTTCAGGCACCTTTCCCCGGCTCTACATGATGTCGTCGACCGCTTTGTGCGGATCCAGGAAGAAAACAATCACGCCATCTGTGATGAGGTACCGTACCTTTAACTGACTCCTACTGTGTTCGTAAGCTATCTGACGGGTTGAGAGACATCTAGACCATTTCAGGAATTATCCGTCCACTGCACAATGAGGATCTGCAGTTTCAGGTGGGTTCCAAACTACCACAACCTCGATGTTCATTACTTGAGGTACAGAACATGTAAGAGGTGAATGCCGATCACAAAAATTTTGGTTGGATCCGGATAGAACGGTGTGTCCCGGCTGTCAACAACCTAAACACTCTATCGTCGCAGTATAACATAAGTTCTGCTTAGGATTCGAACGTGGACCTTTCATGACACATGTCAGACCCGTTCGGTTAGTTTGTTTTTTGGACTAATGGTAGTCTTCTGTTTGTTGCAGTGTTACTTGGTGGAAGAAGAAGAAGACTCTGAGGCGGCAGAGGACGTGGAGGTGCCGAAAGCTTTGGGTGATGTGTTCGAGTCCGTAGCGGGTGCAATTTTCCTGGATAGTGCGATGAGCTTGGACGCCGTGTGGCGAGTTTACTACCGCATTATGAAGCCTGAAATCGGTAAATTCACTTTTTCTATGCAGACCCCTACTGCTTCCACTGTATTTGTAGTTTTTCGTTCCAAAAAGAAACTAACATTCCTTGGAAGGCCGAAAGCCTAGACAAGATCCTGGATCCTCTAGTTTCAAAGCTCACTCTCAGCTTCCCAGCCATCGTGTTAGTACCAAGATGGGGACCGACAGTTTTAGGTGTGTTCTGATCCACCACAGCCTCGATATAAATTTGACTGGACATGCTGAACATATCAGAGGTGAATGAGGAACTTTGATAGGATCGTGAGGGAACCTTAGCGGCCCGGCTAGTGACTCCGCTGTCGAGGCTGTTGCTGTGTACTTACAGTACTATGTCTGTTTCAGATGCATTTAGCACCAGCATTCCTAAATCCCCAATCAGGGTACTACTCGAGATGGAGCCTGACAATGCACATTTTGGGTAAGTTACTTATGTACACGACATGCAAGTCTTAAACCAGTTTCAAATCTAATTTTCTTCCTGAAGCTGCTTACTAAATTTCGTGCCTGCGACAATCCCAGCAGCTAGACCATGTCAAGGATTAGTCATCATGCTCGGCTGCTACCCACCTATCGTACAATTTGAGGTGAATGCCGATCAGCAAAAATTCGATAGGCTCGGGATGGAACCTGTGTGACCCAGCTCTACCAGTGTTACTCAGAAGACAACCATGTAGGCCACTCGGCTGTCGAGATCGAAAGCTCTTATGGAACGTGATGTATTTCAGGATACCGGAGAAGCTTGCTGACGGGCGTCGAGTGCGCGTCGCTGTCGAGATAGTTGGGAAAGGAGTGTTCAAAGGTATCGGCCGCAATTACCGCATCGCGAAGTGCACTGCTGCCAAGTGCGCACTCACACAGCTCAAGCGGAGAGGCCTGCTGCAGCGAAATAAGCAACAACCTGTGGAAACGGTCCCCTAGTTTAAAGACATGACATGTGACATGTGAATTGATGCAAAACAAAAAGTATTATGTACTTAGGAGAGATATGGCCAGTTCCTGAAGTCTATACTGTAGTGTATAGCGTCCCCTGAAGTCTACTGCAGTGTATAGTGTCCCCTGAAGTCTACTGCAGTGTATAGCGTCCTCTAAAAGTTCGGTCGAAACTCTTTCTCTAAAAGAATAATTTGTAACTCGTGTTCTCCGTACATTTCCCGCATCACTTATTTTGCATACTTCCATTCAGTTCTAAGTTACGGGGAGGAGTAAAGCAGAATATTGAGTTGATTATAAAAATTCAAAAGAGGTGTATAGGAATCATGGCTGAAGTGCCTGTAGATTGCTTTTGAAATTTTTTTATTCTGTCTGCTCCTAGTGCTTTTATTTATCAGATCGTCCAGACAACTTCCCTCTTAATATTTTCACTTCTACTAAATTTTCAAAAAACTGCTAAAAGTGTATTTACATGAAACAGTTTTTTTTAGTCTAGACGAATTTCTCAGTACGTCACTTAACTGGAAATCCAGGGGTTTCAAACTTTAGCTTCACCTTTGTCAGAAGAGGCAAGGTCAAGGGAAGATAATTTACTGACCTTATCCTTATCAGGAACTGGTGGGAACCTCCCTTAGAGGTGCTCAAATAGAACAGGAACTTAATAAGTGTGGTATAAACCTGTCTACACAATTCCATTTGTTTACGTTTTTTTCTGCCCATTTTTTTGAGACTGTTGAATTTTTGTAAACGTTCTGGTATAAAATAAATGTTGTGAACGTCAGAGACTAGTTTACTTAATTTAAAGTTTTACTATAATGATTTGTCTCTAAACATTTCTCAAAGATGGCTTGAACTTGAGCTATGCGCTATCGAATACCTACCTGGCCGATTGCGGCCACAGACGATGCGTTTTGGACGGCCGTTCTGGCGAGTTGGCCTCCCCGGGAGTATCATTCATTAGTGGGGAGGGATGGCAGTTTTTTGTGTTGCCATTCCAGCCCCTCCATTCCAAACCGCATGGTATGTGGCCAGCTTTACGGTGCGGTCCTACATGATTAGGGTGCAAGGTATAAGGAAGTGTCTGCGGATTAGGGAATTGAGAGCAAAGAAGGTTCAAAACTAGTTTTTCTGGGTCGAGACGTCAGATATAGGTGCGTGCAGAATGGAATGTGATGAGATCGGCCACGGCTGCGGAGAGAGGAGACTCACGCTGCATGTGGTGCCATGCGACCACCATTCCTCCTGATGACTAGTCTTCAGCTGATGATACATTTCTGCCACCTTATAAGAATATATTTCCCTTGGTTGAAAAGTCATTGGCTGCGTCTCATCACGCTTGGTTCATGTTAAATTTCCGTGTAAATTGGCGTTTTTCTGTTTTAAACGAGTATGATGGGACGCAGCCTTAGATTCTTCTTAGAGTTAGCCTTAGTAATGTTCCAAGGAATCCCAACGCTGATTGCCCAGTTTCCCTGTATAGGATAATTTCGAGATCTTGTACTTCTCTGCTTAAAATGAAGCAGAGCGCGGGTATTAATTTCTAGAAATTTTAAATGAAAATACCATCTGCTCACTGGGAACGATCAATAAGAATTAGGGAACAGAAATTACGGTGTAACCATGGAACGTTCAAGACGCTATTTGGAAGCTTCCCTGGACATTTCAAATAGGTATCCGCATCAAGAACTGTGGTTGTAGAGTATATAGGTACCAGCCACTTCTCAACATTGAAAACGAACCGTTTATAGACGCTGCATGGAAGCTTCCTAAGGCATTACACTCCCACTCCTGCATATGACCGGCCTCTAAACCTTACACATGTAACACATGCGATAATCTATAGCGATATATAATATATGTTTGGAATAATTAGACAATTAATCGTTAAGTTGTACTGGTGCAACCCACCCTGAGTGTCCTTAAAACGTCTGAAGGACAACTCAGTATAAGTAGGTATTAATAAACAAAGGTCACAGAGCAAAATTCTCACTTTTGCTGTGGGAATGAGAGAAATGGCAAATAAGTGGTCTCTCTACCCCGATGACTTTCGTACCTACCAAGAAGTGATTGCACGTGTTCGAAGGTACACCTACTTACCTATAGGTGGACCTATACTGATTAGAAAAAATAAGGCTCAGAAATATTATTTTGAATTAGTTTCTGTCATAGGTACCTATACCTAAACTTCACATATACCTACCTACAGTCCTAACTGAACTACGCCAAATTTTGTAGAATAATTCCATGTCCGAGCAGTCTGACAGGCTGACTGGTGTCCTGAGAGGTCTGGGTTCAAATCCTGGATGTAAATACTCAATATCAGGCTTCGGCTACTCTGTTCTGGCCTCAATTTACTCCTCTTTGTCTTGGGCCAAAAAATACATCTGACCTACCCACCAATGCCCCACCGGGCGCTCACGACCTAGAAATAAATCGAAGCTGAAATGTCGCAAAAGTGGACATGGACAGTCCTAATCTTCATCACAGACGTAACTGTGTCATATTTTTTAGAAGAATTCCAAGGTGAAATTTGGCATCACTGGACATTGGTTCGTCACTGTTGCTGACTCATCGCATTCCTTCGTTCCTCAGCCGCCTGTCTGGTCTGCTCCTTATGATGACTCATTTAGCATTCCTTCGCCCTACCAATCAGCGGCCTGCTTGTCCGCTGACTACTGCCTTATAAGGCAAGGAATTTGATGTTGACGTTTGGCAACACCAGACAGGCGCTCACTGACTCACTACATTCCTTCCCCCTCCTAACCAGTCTTCATGCTTCTCCTGGTAACCCACTGCCATAAGTTGACGGATTTTTGCTGAGTGAAGAGGTAACGCGAGTGATCGGAAAAGTGCATGGTTCTTGGTGTCTGGATACCTGAAAATCTCCGGTTTCAGTGCGGGGTATGAAAAGGGCGATCAACTTTTTGATCTTTTTTGGTAGTGCGTTTTTCTGGGGGTTAACATTTTGAGATTTGTATTAATGACCTAGGTGGGGTGGGGTCTTCTGGTAATGAAGGGTTTGCTATATTTTCGTGGTGAGTTCGAGCCAGCCTTCGGTCATCTTTACCTGCCTTCGGTCATCTACACCTACCTTATTCGGTCATCTTCAGCCCTCTCCAGTCGTCTTTATAGTCAACCATCAGACTTCGACGCTAAGGCCTGATGATCATTTTTTCTCCGAACGGTAAGTGACAACTTTACGGAACTAGGTACTACCTACTATTGTACCTACTTTTGTTCGATATTCTATTTGTGTTGTAGGTACCCATGTTCGTTGTTGTTATTGAGTTTTTGGGTTTTGAAACAATGGGCCATCTTCTTTGGGAATTTTATCTTCACGGTATGGAACTGGCGAAAGCCACCTTAAGTAAGTATACTTAGGTATATATAGGTCCTCGTCTCAAGCAAAAAATATGTGGCAAGTAGCATATTCTCCCACCTGCTTTTACCAGCGAAAGCCAGAGTCAGAGAGCAGGATATATTTTTCCTTCGTAGGAGGGGGTGGGTGACATTAAATCGTTCCGGCTGGAGATTTTCTTGAATTCTCAGTCGGGTTCTATTTGTACGTGTAGGCAGGAACGTCATATCCTTCTGATTAAGTGCAAAAGGATACCCCCATGTGTGCGCGGAAGTTTGTGTCTTTCTGTCTTTCATCATCTTCAATTCAAAATTCCACAAGAACGTTAGCTACCTTCCTCTTACATGTGAAAGTTTAACAACCGGATTTTCTGCTTGGGAGAATAGGAGGGGGTGGGTGACATAAATAGTTCCTGTTGAAGATATTTTTAAATTCTTGGTAGAATCTATTTGTGTCTTTCACCTACTTCAATCGAAAACTCCACAAGAATGTGAGCAAAGCATCTACCACTAGAAGTTGCCTAACCGGACCTTCTGTTCGTATGAGGGGATGGGTGACGTAAATATTTCTGATTAAGAGATTTTCTTGAATTCTCGATAAGTTATATTTACGTGACCCACTTCTATTCGACATTCTGCAAGGTGTCGTCCCTACCCAAGGCCGTACCCAGGAGGGGGGGGGGGGGGGTTAGGGGGGTTCAAACCCCCCCCCCCCCCCCCCCCCCCGAAACTATTCGGCTTTACACTAGAGAGAATTAAGTTTTGAAGGAGAAAATATAGTTTCGTGCTACTTAGGTACCTAAACCCCCCCCCCCCCCGAAATATTTTCCTGGGTACGGCCTTGCCCTACCTCTACCTACCTACTTCTGGCAGTACTTCCAGGGGACGGTGAGGGACTTGTATATTTTGGGCTTCAGATTTTTTATATAACAATTCTCTAGCACATTAAATACAAGTCATTCTCCTCCTCACAAACATCTAGAACCATCAAAAACTTCAGTTCTAAGACACATCACCTATAGCTTTTGGCGAAAGTTGCACCGGTGAAGGCCACTCTAATTGCAGATATTAAGTACCTATCTTTTGTTTTCCAGCAAGAAAGTAACCGATCTCGATGTGATCGCTGTCATATTCTGAGCTCAGTATTGGTGTGTTTATTTACCCTCTTTACTCAACTACAGCAGATTCCCACCATACCAGGATCTACTCCCCACTTGGTGAGATTTTTCCAGGGCTACCCAGCCCTGACGGGTAATTATTAAACTGTATAGGTACCTACCACGGTCACAGACATCCTCTCCACAGAGAAAATATGAAAAAACCAATATTTCCAATTGCAGATTTTTTTCTTTTATTCAACAAGGAACACAACCGACAGCTTCTGCTGCAAGGAAGGGGGTAAGTGACTTGCATATTTTGATCTGCAGATTGTTGCCATTTTCTGAGATCATTATATGTAGGTAATTTATCATTCTTCCGTAATCGATGGAGAAAAGAAGAACTTTGGGATTGAACCTACTTTCTGTAGTAAGTACTTACAGGAGACGGTGAAAGACGGGGATAATTTAAACTTCAGTTATTTTTACAGTTCTCAAGATTACAATATTCCCGTTATTCATTTTCGCAGAATGATCCAGCGAGAACTTCTGCAACTTCTACAGAAAAGGTGAAACACTTAAAAATTTGTTACTGCAGATTTTTTCTTTTATTCAACATTGAAATCTACCGACAGCTTCTACTGCTACAAGGAAGGAGGTAAAGTGACTTGCATATTTTGATCTGCAGATTGCTGTAATATTCTGTAGGTCATTTATCATCGTCCGTGACCTATACAGAGAAAGGATGAAGAACTTCAGTAGGTACTTAAATACTTACAGGAGACGGTGAAAGACGGGGATATTTTGAGCTTGAGATATTTTTACATTTCTCAATATCACTATATTCCCGTATTTCATCTTCTCAGAAACATCCAGCAAGAACTTCTGCAACTTCTACAGAAAAGAGATGAAACACTTGAATATTTGTTAACAGTTTCTATAAGTACTGCTACAAGGAAGGGGGTAAGTGACTTGCATGTTTTGTTCTGCAGATTGCTGTAATCTGAGATCATTATATGTAGGTAGGTCGTTTATCATCCTCCTGGAGTTATGAAAAAAGAAAAAGGAACTACTTGCGGTCAATCATCAGGCTTGAATTTACTTCTTGTAGTATAGGTACAAATGTTGAGAGAAATATATTATTTCTCTTTAAATGGCAAATAGAAATTATTGTAATAAACTTATCAGTTTGAATTTTGCTAACCCACTTGGATGATAAACATTCGGACATAGTGACACTAAGAGTGGTCAGAACTGTACGACTGCTACACCCCCTCATAGTAAAAGGATCTCTATATACACATACGTCAAATAAAACTATCAACTATGGTGAGCTATGTACTGAACACACATTGGCGGAAAGCCGGAACTACCGTAGACAGTGTGTAGTCTCGTTGCCAATAAAACCACAAGCTCAACACAATTCAACTGCTACCAGGTTCTTGTCTGTTTACTTTAGGAGAAAATTGTACATACAGCTAATTAAGTAATATCAGTGCAGTAGTAGACCAGAACATACGAGATCAAAATAGGCAAATGACAGTTGCGCCAAGATGGGTTTGTCATGTGAGATGTCATGTCTAAAGGTAACTTTCCCGGAACCATTTGAAACAAATGAATAAATTTAGAAAAAACTCGCGTAAGCAGGTAGGTAGGTCACCTGTTTCGATAAAATTCCCGGTGCATTGTGGGAAAAGTACCTGTGTGCAGATAGTAGATAATGGAACGCATCCCACTAGTTAACCGATATATTTAGGTAGCCAGCAACTCTATTTCCGTTCTCATTTAGTTAGGGCCTAACGCCAAGATAACGACAAGATTAACAACCAAGTTAGGTCAGTTTAAAATTAGGAGCTTACCGCGATTTGAACGACCCAAGATCCAAAACAGACTTGCAGCTCTATTACGGAACTTTTTATCACGCGTGATAACCGCGTGATAAACATTTTCAATGCTATTTTCCCTATGTTTTCGTGATAACTGCGTGATCACGCGTGATAAAAAGATCCATAATAAGGCCTATGAGGCCTTATTATGCTTAAGCATAATGCTTAATAATGCATATGCTTAAGCATATGCTTAAAATCACCATATGCACATAAGCAATCAAGTCATCAACGGGAAGAAAAAGTTTCACCACAGATTCATTATTTCCTTCATTATTTTTTTACAGAGGGATGAAGGTGTACTTATTGTAGAAAATAATAAGCCACTGAGGCAAGAAGGTATTTGTCCATTTGTACATACTGTACATACCGTCTTTTTTAATTACCTTCATGTCATGGCATTCCCTTCAAAGGCAACGTAAGAGAGAACTACTACTCTTAGGGCGACCACACATTCGCTATTTGTTTACATTTTTTCTGCACACTTTATGAGGAAACTACTGGATATTTATATTATGTTCTGAAATATAATATGAAAGGTATTTTTAACGGCCGAAATTACGATGTGGTAATTGTGATTTTTCGATCGGTTAATTTTGGACAATTTTTTTGTTGACAAAAATAACTCAATCGAAAAATTACCACATAATTTCGGCCGTTAAGAATACATATTATATTTCAGAACACATAAATATCCAATAGTTTCCTCATAAAGTGTGTAGAAAAAACGTCAACAAATAGCGAATGTGTGGTCACCCTACAGCTTAGAATAGTAAGCTCATGTCGAAAATGCACCTGTTGGTAAAATTAAATTGTCTACTAGTAGACCACTGACCACAATAGATTTAAATATAAGACCAGCGTTAAGTATCACTAAAGCCTTTTGCTCTTAATCGAAGAGACGAATAAAAAAAAAACCTACGCTTTGACCGGCGTAACGACGCTCTTGAAGACGGCGTACTGCTGACTGAGCAACTTCATTACGTTACCGTGTTTCTCCCCCGGATGCGTTTCCTTCACTCTCCGGTAATTTTCCTTCACAAACAGTGCAAACTTGTTCGGAGCCCTTATTGTTCTTGTCGTTTCGAATTCAGGTACTTCCGTTACACCTGCAAATAGTAAATAAAAAAAACCATGAAATTTCTTCATAGTTTTTCATTTTATCGTTCTTCGACAGCATTCCCAACTGTTTCCTGGAAATGAAGTATTTTTAACTCTTTTGAATAGTCAATCTTAGTAGAACCAGTCTCAGCAGTGGCCGTGTCGTATCATTTCTTTGAATTGGAGTATATGGCGTACTGCAGGTTACATTACCAAATATGCACCGATCTAGGACTAGTAATCGTATGTAATGGCGCCACCCCATCACTGGGAGGTTTCCGTTCATCATCAAGTTTCGGACGTAATTATAAAACACGTTTAAATAAATCTCAAACTATGCAAACACCCTAGTATAATCACCTCGTTTCTTTTTGTTGAAGAGTAGCTCAAGCTTGCCAAAGCAGTGACCGCATCGCTTGCGTTCAATATCTATCGAGCGGGACTGGCGGTTTATGGAGTAGCCGCAGCCAGTACAGCGATAAGTGAACTTGGTGGCAATCTGGTAGTTGTGACGCCGGCGGATTGGAGGGAGCTCAGGGAAGCGGGCCATAGCGCGATTGGCCCAGGCTTGCCACACGGCTCCGTGTCCGTCCCTAACTCCGTCCACGATCCACGCAGCGGCATGGCACAGCTCGTGTACGAGTATATCCCGTAGGCGGTCAGCGCGGTCCACGACCCGAGGAGCCAGCTCGACACGCGCTAGTCGCACGATTCCCGTCCGTAGCATCTTCCTTTTGACGGAGCAGAAACCAGCCGTACACCGCATTTTCGGGTTCCACTTTATAGACATATCTGTCGGCAGCTGGTTGCTAAAAACTTCGCTGTTGTATAATTTAAACAGTCGAGATACAAGTTCATCCTTTTTCGTTGCAAAATTGATCTTGTACGTTCGAGCGTCGGGGTGGCAAACTGTCGATGGGGTGGACACCGACAAGGACGCCAGAAAAGTTCTCCGCGGTGTCTTCATCGCACTGTTACCACCGTTTATCTTGGCCGCTGACGACCTGGTGTTGGGTTTAGAAACGACTGGTTTTTTCCCACTAGCAGTTTCCGTAATATGCATGGGAGCACCCTGAGTGCTACCGAAGTCAAGTAGTTGTGCACCCAAGTCATTGGTGTCATGATTCTTGGCACCTCTAAGAAGTTTGTCATCGAATATTTTCCTGCGGGCAACTTTCGAACCTAGCTCTCTCGTTTCAACATTTCTGGAACCAGATAGCAGATCATTCCCAGGTGTATTTCCCCCTCTGACCTTTCCTTCCGTCATTACGGTAATTGGCAGTTTCGGTCGTGCTTTCTTCACTTCTGTTTTGCTTTTTTTGCCAGCTTTTTCCTCCCAGTTTTCACCGTATACGGCACTCAGAACATCCCTCACCTCAGGATCTATGTCTGAGGAGGAATCACCCCTCGGTATGTAACGGCACTTTTGCCGTTACTGTTTAATGACAGCAGTGGGTAGCCACGGCTGTAGGTTAGTCATTATCAAAAAGGAAAAATAATATTTACCGGCCAGGTGACAACGTTTGTTTACTTTCAGTGGGGTCTCTACATTCTGACCCATGGGAATAGTGCCATCGGGATTATGACCATCCTTTGTTTACATGATTATGCCCACGCGCCATTTTCTTGTTTTTTCCTCCGATTTCTTAACTTTCCAGACATTTTTAGGGCCTAGTCGTGGTCAAATTCACAGTGGCTATCTTCCCAAAGGAATAATAACAAAAAATGGCGTAAAATGTTTGTTTACAAAATAAATTCCTTCCAAGTTGGACTATTTTCACAAAGAATATTCAACAAAAATGAGTCTGATTCGAATCAGTTGCTAAAGTAGGCAAAAATTGTTAAATTTTAACAATAGTAGGGGTCAGATATGGTAGGCACCAAATAGAAACTGGATAAACCTACCTAACTAATCATAGGTAATACGGCTCAGATAGGTATTTCTTGGAAGGACAAAAAAATTCTGCGGGTTTTTATATGCACCACGTTTCAACAGTCAACCAGTTAAACGTGCCTAACCTATTTATTATATTTATTAAAATAAAAGAGAAGTAGGTAGGTAGGTAGGCAGGCAGGTACATAAGTTTGTGCCAGCAGCTAGGTCAAGGTTGCCGCTAGGTGTTGATTTTGAATTATTCTCCCATTCTATTTCAACGCTCCCCGGAAATAGAAGGCCAACCCCGTCAACTTCTGTTCTTGAAACGTCCGATGTTTAGATATTCTTCCTGCAACAGAATTCAATCATCAAATGAAATAGGAAGTTAGGTAGGTAACCTGTTTTAAGAATTACTTAGTTGACCATCGCGCAGGTGATTCCCATCATAGGTGAAAAAACACACGCTTGCTACAGGTGACCAATATATTAGATAAATTATCCATCATAGGAGGCTTGTACTATCTTTGCAAGGGTCTAGACTACTTTTGGAATAACAATATAATATGTAAGTACCTATAGGTCAATCCTAGCTACCTACATACCTTCAGCGGCTTCTCACTGATTAGCCATGGCATCACTTAGCTATGAACTTTAAACAGCTAGAAATATAAAAATCCCCAAAAACATAAAATAAAAATATCAAATAATCTGGATCTGGATTTTGTTTTTAATATCTCATTACATTTCAAGTAGTGTGCACGTACAAATATAGGTAACTAGATAATTAATACAATGTAAAATATAATAAATAAAATTATCCTGGTATTTTTAATGTTGTTTTCAATAAATTAGGTGGGTACTTGTGAATTTTAAAATTTCAATTTATTGAAAAATAATCCTTAGATGATAGATTTTGAAATGAAAATAATTACTACTACCCTGTCATCTTACACTGGGGCTATATTACAAAGGAGGAAAACCAATGGACATTAAATCAAGGAATTCGTCACAAAATCGGCTATAAAAACGTACATAACCGTATTTGATAGTTCATATTAATTCTACATATCAATTTCACTTATATTTAAGTTCTAATTTAGAAATAAAGTTGAATTTCCTACCTTTTAATGTTAAAAACACATCGTAGCCGGAAGTTACTACGTACAAGTAAAGAATGATATTTATCTACAGCCACGTCTTTTTTTCCCGCATAAATATTTTCAAATTATTTCAAATCTGAATAAAACTCGATTCTTAAGTTTTTCACGTTTATCCGTGTGATTAGGATGTTGAATAATCAAATTTTGTAAAAGTTGAAGGCTCTGGAACCGTATATAAGAGTGATTAAGTAACTGCTAAGTAATCTTCCTAGACCCACCTATCAACTCAGTGACTAGAGCCATGGCCTGGTAGGAGCCGTAGCATTAGCTTGGACTGCATTGGTATATAAGACACAGTTCTTGCTCCTTATTATTTAGAAGTATGCAAAAGGTTTGCACTATTATTGGGGCAACTTCGGTATTGACTCCATTCAGCAAAAGGGTTACAACAGCTCCAATGATTCCTATGAGTACCTATCTTCAATTCAGATATTATACAATTTCTTTGCGCATTCCACTACCTATAGAGGATAAAAAGCCTATTAGATGGGAGGTAGAAGTATACCTACCTACCCTGGTACTCTTTCATAGCTAAGTAGGTAGGTACAGGTAGGTATGGTGCGCTTAAGAAAAAGTGTTAGGTAGGTACCCATCTCATTTGGCTCCCTGCAGCCTAGGGTCACTGCAACCCATTCTCGTTTATACTTACCTGGCTCCCTGCAGCTTTAAGTATTTACTTGGCTCCCTGCAGCCTTAAGTATTTATTTGGCTCCCTGCAGCCTGGGGTCCCTTCACCCCATTCTCGTTTATACTTACCTGGCTCCCTGCAGCCTTAAGTATTTATATGGCTCCCTGCAGCCTTAAGTATTTACCTGGCTTCCTGCAGCCTTAAGTATTTATTAGGCTCCCTACAGCCTTAAGTATTTACCTGGCTCCCTGCAGCCTTAAGTATTTATTTGACTCCCTGTAGCCCAAGGGTCCCTGCACCCCATTCTCTAATACACTTACCAAACTTGGTTCTAAGACAATATTTCTCATTATATTATAAGGCAGGTAGCTATCGCATCAGCCCCTGTTCTCAGGCTCCTATTTACCGTTATGCCCGTGACCTGGCTTCACCCCCAGCCAGGCACGTAATCCAAGCTGGTTGCGCCCATACATAAGATGCGATAGCTACCTACCCACTTTGCCGGTCTCCGATTGGTCAATGGCACCCTGCATAGATTTTACTTGTTTTTGACGTTAAAAATCACCATTCGCAAACTGTCTACTACCTGCTCCAGACCTCTCCGCTACACAGTGGAATAAATAATCGAAAACATTGATTTATGTTAAACTTATATAGGTATGAAGGAAAGCAGAAAAATACGGCTATAACGTTTCTTGCATTTTCATTTTCCTTTCCCTGGTTCGAGCCGTAAAGACGACATGGATATACCTTGCTGCATCAGTCATTTTTCATTCTTCAATTCACAAGTCACTCGCCTCCTGAAAGAAAACACACAGCTACTGTTAGAAAGCCTAGGTACTTTCTACTCTAGATATAGGTAGAGCCACGCGTCTAGGTAAGTAGGAAGGTAGGTAGGTACCTATATAGTTTTCCTTAATATTATATACCTGCCTCAATCAGCTGCGTTCAAATGGCAGTTTTCATTAATAATGGCAAATAAATATCCAACATAGTTTCATCAGAAAAGTGTCATTATAATAGTCAAGAAATAAGACATGACAAAGAAGAAATAAAGTTAAGTACCTATTGAACCGATGATGAGTGTTAGGTTGAGCACAATTTTTCCACGAGATGGTTATTTGCCGGTGAGAGGGGTTTATTTTTCAAATATCCAACAGCAGATGTCTTTTGTCTTCTTCCGAGTAAATCATAATGGACAAAATATAAAAAAACAACATTTAATTATATCCATCATCATTGCTTTGGGAGCCATTTCTATTTTCTAATTTCTCAGGGCCCACTGCCCGGTAAAGGCCCAAATCGAAAGACTCACTAATCTTGATTCACTGTAAGAAAACGGATCAAAAAACATTGGGCCCCATGTAATGCAGAGCTGCCAACTTAAAACGGTGTTTTTGTTTACAAATGGGCACAATCCCGAGGGTCATAATCCAGGGAACCGGTGGGAGTGATCAAGGAGTTACCCACCTCTCAAGTCACCGCCTTGTAGTTCCCGCTTAAATTTGAAAACATTTCTAATACCTATCACTGCTTAAATCTGTTCGTTATAGAAATAAATCTTAAAGTATACTGTAAGTACTTAGTGTCTGCTATCAAACAGATGTAAAGAACAGAACCATGCATATTTGAAAGAACGTAATTTACCTACTGAATTACAAGGGTAATAACATTTATTTCCTGTAAAAAAAAGTGACCGAAAACATTAACTGGCTGTTGGAAGCCCATTAGGTAGGTAAATTAATGTTTTCACTGGTTATTAAGAAGCCAAAATCACCGGAAATTGGAGTTTTTAGAAAAAGTCCGCCAAATCCCGATCTTGTATTGGGAGACATTTTAAAAACAGATTTTGTGCTCAGAAACAATTTTGTCACTAAAAATAATATAAAAACCTATTTTCAATATATTAAATTCCTTTTTTTATCATAATATGCAGACCAATATTTACGACAACACCGAAAATATCCATGTTTAGCTTATGAGATATTATTGGCTGGTGTCAAAGGAAAATCCTATTTCCGGTTGGGTGTCGGCCATTTTGGTATCGCTATAGCGTGGTGACGGCTGAAATTTGGCGGCGGGCATAAGTTTTCTTCCCCTAAATGTGTTAAATATATCAACCACACGTCAGGTTTCCTAACAGAAATCGGCTTCAAACATCTGTGAATAAGCGGTGAGTCTTATTTTGCTATTATTTTTGTTATTTCTCAGTTAAAAGTTTAACTCCCTTTGCCCCGTTTGCGACACAGCCTGCCAGACCAGCCTGAGTGGTTAATTTTGACTTATTTGTGTAATTATTTGTCATAAAAACATAAAAAATTAATTTTTAAGCATCGATAAAAACGTTATGTATAGTTTTTCTTCATAGTATAGTCGATATTTTGAAAATAATTCCGGGATGTGTGTATAACCTCACCTGGTATGAGTTCTTGATCAGGAATATGTTAGCCAGGATGTCGTGTATTTTCCTGTTTAATTCCGCCCGGTCTTGAAGCGTGTTTGGATTTGCCTGGTTAGTCTGTCATTATCTGCATACAAGCTGACATTAGTAATGTTTCAGATGAAGTTGGCTGCCTTTCTGCCAATTCCCCGTTACTCGGTCCCGACACGCCAGTTTGAGATGAGTTCACTGGAATCAAAGCTTGATGGTAAGAGTGTTTACGTTTTTACCTATTTGTTTACATTTAGCCGGTTTAGAGGCGAGGATGGTGAACCATCGTGACAGAGATTCCGAGTTGGACTGGACTAGTTAAGCAGGTAAAACAAGTTCAGCAATTATGATGGATCTCTTTTTTGAATGATCGGTTCCACCACCCCCCAATTCTAGGGTGAAGAGGGGCAGGGGTGTGCAAAACTGAGGCCTTGTCTCGTACCGTGTACCGGGGAAACCTATTGCCACTTTGTCTAGCCATTTAAGTCGGCCCTGTGGGCCAAATGAGCGCAATTGCAAAGCACTGATGCGCAACAGGAGCCAGGATCTAGTCTTCAGTTGTTGAGATTTGTTCTGGTGGATCGTGCCTGGCACTGGGCCATAGCCTTGATGGATACTTGCCTTCACTTATCGGGGAAAACTCGACTGTCTGGCGTGGTTCTGATCGAATCTCCTCCTTGTGTACAGATTTTACGAAAGGTCACCCTGTATTCCACTGGCTCTGGGGTTTTTTTAAAACTTTCGGTCGACTCTGCCCCAACCTGATGATTTTACCTTTGTGGGACTGTGTGATCGCAGGAGTCATTCCACGGGCTGCACTTATCTAGGGACAAATGCGTACGGTCATAAATAAATTATTGAAACCAGTGCCTGTAATTACTTACTTGCCTACTGAATGGTAGTTAATTACCTAAGTACAGGAAATTATTTTCATGTATGTACTCATGATCTTCATTTGATTGTATTTTTCTAGTTGACCTCATGTGTGTACCGTCTGGGCGGCTGCTAACCTGCTTGAGTCATAGGACAGTGGTCATGACGGACATTCACAACGATAATTGGCGAGACACCTACCAGTGACCCTAAGGTTACTCCCAAAACTGCGCGATAATCATTTCGACAAAAGCGACAAGGGAACACACCTGAGATGCTGGGTCGTGTGCTTCTGTGAGTTCCATACTATCAAAGGGTTGGTTGAAGATTGGTAATTCAAACACTGTGAAGTAGCGAAAAGTCATTTCATTGAATTTTTGTACTATTTGTATGCTCTTAAAAGGACTGGATTTTCACCTAAACCAGTTTTGAAGGCGTAGCTGAAGGTTGTACATCACATTGCGCTTTTGGAGATTCCTCAAATGACCATCGCATCTCCTATCGACCTGAAGCATATCCAGTAGATAGCCTTCCTTAACACTGGTTCTCATATACCTAGAAATGTTATTTATGATATCACAAACGTAAAATGTGGGAGGAAGTCAACTTGTGAGATTGTCAGCTTATGACTATTTTCCACTAGCCATCCCGTAATAAACTGGTAATACAACGGACATGCATTGATTAGAATTTAAAAAAAATTGTTTTGTCTTAAAAAAGGTCTCAGTCAGGAAAATCGTAGCCAGGATGGCATGTATTTTCCTGTCTAGCTGTGTCTCTTGTACCTTACATGGGCTTGCCTGGTTAGCGTGTCATTGTCTTTATACAAGCTAACATGGGAATTGTTTCAGGAGGTGGATTTGATGGCTACCCAGCTGCCTATAAGTCGGTCCGGACACGCCTACTTCGGGAGGTGGTTAGACTCTGGAATAAAGCTTATGGGTAAGAACGAACATTATAACAATTTGAAATAAAGGGTCCGACAATGGTCGCACTTGACTTTCTCGCAATTTTTACGCCAGCGGTAATTTATTTTTTTTGGACCAAAATTTTAACTTTTTCTAAAAAATATTTTGCCATACACTGGACAATAATTTTAGGTCCATGTCACGGCCTTAATTTTCAATTAATTGAAAACCTATTGAAAGTGACCTTGAAGCATCTATCTGAGACCACTTTCACCAATTTTCAAGGAAATCTGTCGATTAGGGTTGTTGCAAATCCGTCTTAACCAATCAAAAACGTGATTTCCATTTTTGGAAAATTTTTCTACGATAATGCCAATATTGGCCATAATTATTATGTTGGATAAAATTCGTTCGGTAAAACATCAAACTAGATTAAACTACACCTCCCTACCAATTTTTATTGAAAACGATCGAATAGTGCTACCGGAGTGACGACCAACGCGTTTGGGCCAAAACTGGGCCAAGTTATTGGCCCACCTCCAAATGATTGTAAAAGACCTAAAAACATCTATTCAAAAACACTTTCGCAAATTTTCAAGGTTCCAACTAGATATACGTAGCTTCTAGCCCTTCTTAACTGTCAAAAAACACGATTTTTTGCCTTTTTTTGACCATAGCAGGCGCAATTTTTGAGTTATCAAAATTTATCAAAAAACGGGTCCAGATATTTACATTAGGTACCTACATACCGAATTTGAGCAAAATCGGACGAACGGTGTGACGTCCAGTTGCGCGACAGAGTGACGGTACGTACGTCGGACGGACATTTTTTAAAAACCACTTTTTTTGACTCGGGGCACCTCCAGGATCATGGGAAACCCAAAAACTCAATATCGAAATTTTGCACGAAGACATAACTTTCTCAGCCCATGTATTACATACGGGCGAGAAAGTAAAAATAAAGGGTCCGACAACAGTCGCACTTAACTTTCTCGCCCAGAATGATTTTTTTTTGGGGTTTTTTGAGATTTTTTTGCGGGCGTAATTTTTAAGCAATCGGAAATCGGTTGAAAATGACCCACGAGCATCAATCTGAGATTACTCATACCAAATCTCACGTCTTTCATTTTATTACTGTAGCCTCAAATGCGTTCCGACCATTCAAAAACGTGGTTTCTCATTCTCAACTCATTTTCGACACTTTTTTGACAAAAACGGCCGTAATTTTGTAGATAACAAAATTCTGTTCGACAGATATTTAAGTTACATGGTTCTACACAAATTTACCAAATTTCATGACAATCGGTCAATAAATGTGAATTGCGCCGAAACGATCGAACTTTGGTCCAGAACGGCCGTAATTTTCAACCAATTCAATTTTAGTTGAAAATAACCTCGAAGCATCTATTTGTCAACACACATACCAATTTTCAGTGTTATAGATTGAAAAGTGTACCGTCGGCGCTTGTCTAACTGACCAAAAACACGATTTTTGAATTAATAGCGGCCGCAATTTTTGACCAATCAAAAAATCCTTAAAAATGCCCCTCGGCAGTGATTTTAGACAGGTCCATACCAAATTTCATCAAAATCGGATGAACGGTATAGGCGCTAGAGCACTGCACGGACTGACTGACGGACGGACGGACGGACAGACTTTTTCCAGAAACCACTTTTTTGGACTCAGGGGACCCCCAGGATCATGAGAAACCCAAAATCTCAATTTCGAAATTTTGCACTAAAACAATACTTTCTCGCCATATATGGCTAGCGAGAAAGTAATAGTTGCTGTTTTTACTTTCTCGCCCGTATGTAATGCATGGGCTGAGAAAGTTATGTCTTCGTGCAAAATTTCGATTTTGAGATTTTGGGTTTCCCATGATCCTGGAGGTGCCCCGAGTCAAAAAAAGTGGTTTTTAAAAAATGTCCGTCCGACGTACGTACGTACGTACGTACGACGTACGTACGTCACTCTGTCGCGCAACTGGACGTCACACCGTTCGTCCGATTTTGCTCAAATTCGGTATGTAGGTACCTAATCAAAATATCTGGACCCATTTTTTGATAAATTTTGATAACTCAAAAATTGCGCCTGCTATGGCAAAAAAAGGCAAAAAAATCGTGTTTTTTTGACAGTTAAGAAGGGCTGGAAGCTACTTATATCAAGTTGGAACATTGAAAATTTGCGAAAGTGTTTTTGAATAACTTGGCCCAGTTTTGGCCCAAACGCGTTGGTCGTCACTCTGGTAGCACTATTCGATCGATTTAAATAAAAATTGGTAGGGAGGTGTAATTTAACCTAGTTTGATGTTTGGTCTCAGATAGATGCTTCAAGGTCATTTTCAATAGATTTTCAATTAATTGAAAATTAAGGCCGTGACATGGAAAATAGAAAACACGTACTTTGCGCGTTGAACGACGCTTCACCATTTGAAGGATATGTTTGAAATCCGGTGAGTAGGTGCCTAAAATTATTGTCCAGTTTATGGCAAAATATTTTTTAGAAAAAGTTAAAATGTTTGTCCAAAAAATAAATTACGTAAAAAAAACTCAAAATTTTCGATACCGTTGGCGTAAAAATTGCGAGAAAGTCAAGTGCGACCATTGTCGGACCCTTTATTTTCCTTCGTTTATATTATACCAGAGTGAAATAGCGGATGATAGTTGTTTATTTGAGAAAATGTTACATCATGTAACTTTTTAGAAAATAGCCACAGCAATAAAGCTATACTTAAGGCCTGGTACAAGTCACTGATGGCGGGAATAACTTGTTTTTTACAGGAGGATTTTGATTGCAAGAGGAACCAGTGGAGAACCGAGAGCATAGGAGGGAAGGGAGATCGCGGCTAGCTTCTAGCAGACTTCGAAGGAGTCATTCTGACGTCGAGTTGTTGACTTCGAGGGAGTCATTCTGACGTCGAGTTGTTGACTTCGAAGGAGTCATTCTGACGTCAAGTACTTCCAGATCTTCGCTTCGTGGGACTATTATGGTAGGATTGTAAGCGAATGTACAATTCGGTTCTTGTCGATCAGGACGATTGGAAATTCCAACACATTTTGTGGCGACCTTCCGCGTTCGAGGAACTAAAGTGGGAAATAGCAGAGTATATTGAACAACAACAGACCTCACCTTGGGGTACTGAATCTACCATCGACTCTCCGAGCGAGGAGGAAGTCGAAGCCGAGGAAGTTTCGCAGACAGAAGACACGAGTGCGGGGCCTTCGGGGAGAACGACAACACGTTATGACTTTCTCCAAACTGGCAACACTCGAAAATATTTAAAATGGGTGACAGAAGTGGACGTAGAAGAACGCCAGACCTCACCGAGGAGTGCTGAAGCAACCAACCACTCACTCGACGAGGAAGGTTCTCAGACAGAAGACGCGAGTGCGGGGCCATCAGAAAGAGAGACGAGACGTTATTACTTCCGCCACACTGACAACACCCGATTTGTCTGTGACTTCTGTGGAGTTGATTTTGCTTGTAAAAGTTTAATTGAGGAGCACACTGGCGATAGGTCATACTATTGTGGAGTCTGTAACCAAAAATTTGTATCTTATGGCGTTCTAAAAAAACATTTGGCGACTCATGGAGGAGAGATATCGTTTCCCTGTAGCATCTGTGCAAAGAGTTTCAATCGGAAACGTCAACTTCTTTTTCATATGAGGAGTCATACTGATCAACCTTTTCATTGCGTGTTCTGTACTGAGATATTTTCTGACAGCAGATCTCTAAAACGACATGTGGGGAATACTCATGAGGTATCATTTACCTGCAGGATTTGTACAATGGAATTTGATGAGAAGGATCAGTTTGTACTTCATACAAGGTCTCATAGAAAACTCACAGACAAACTGTTTAAATGCAGCATATGCGCCAAGAATCTTGCTGATAAGAGGAATCTACAAGTTCATATGAAAACATATGAATGACCGATTTATATCTTGCAGCAGTTGTTGGAAGACTTTCCGTACTAAAAGTGAACTTACTCGCCATATGACAGTCCATACTCGTACCAAACGTCATTCTTGCAGCATCTGCACCAAGACATTTGCGTATAAGTACATGCTTACACAACACTTAAGCATTCATTCAGGCGATAAACCATTTCGCTGCGATATTTGCGGAAAGAGCTTTTTCCACAAAACTAGTCTTACAGGACATTTATGGGTCCACACTGGTGAAAAACCTTTTTTCTGCTGGATCTGTGGTAAGAATTTTTCGGATAATCGTAATGTAAGACGTCATGTGATGAGTATTCATGGGGAGGATGGATACTCTTCTTATAAAACTCAAGCAAATGCCAATCATGTTTAAATTCATGAATATCTTTCACATGTGTCGTCTTTACGTAGCTAGGTAAGTAGCTAGTCATAGCAGAATAATCAAAATTGTTATTTTTTTTAGAGGTTCGATCCGTATCCCAACAAAGTTTTTGTGATCCGCATGCACTTATGATCAATTTCGTAATGAATTGACGACTGACATTTTTCTTGTGACGCAATTAGCGATTCACAATTTAATTCGTTATTTTCTGATAGGAGAAGGTATTACTCTGTTCATCTAAACAAAATGTAACTTACCCTGGTTTTGTATCTCCTTGACACCTTAATATTTCTGTCCTTGGGTAGGTAGGTAGGTTAGAGAACGCCCCCCTCCCCAAAAATTCCAAGCACCCATATTTGATCCCAAGCCGATGTCATCTGGCCATTCTACTGTGTAGATATGCTCACAGCGAAACTGTACATGGTGGACAAACAGATATGAAGGTACTGATCCAGCAAAGCTACTGGATACTTGGTATAAACCGAATCATGAAGAAATGTATATATGAGTGCGTGGCATGTCTCCGTGTTGCTCGCGTACGCACAGCTAATGGAACGTTCCTGCGTTCAGTACAAAAATTAATCCCGATTGTGCATGCTTAAGTAGCAAGTTCTTAAGGGTGATCACGTTGTCACTATCACTGTCTTCATCTACCGGTACTGAAGGAGAAAAGGAGGAGGACCGTTTCTCGTTAGACCTTTGAATGTTTTTCCATACTCATGTTGAACTTTGTTTTAGGGATATATTCATACTATGTAATTTAAGGGAATGTTCATTTTCTTTGTTTTAAGAGTCCATGCATTCTTGAATATTGTACTCATGCTTATTTACTTTTCTGGGGATTTGACTTGTGTTTCTCCTTAGATTGTAATTTCTTCGTGCAAATTGTTTATTGCAAGCCTGCGACTTGCAAGGTAGGAGTGTGTTGGAAGAAGAAAGTTTCGGTGCTCGTGATTCGTGGGAATTGGCGGCTGGCTTCAGACTATGTATTTCACAGTACTCCAAACGATTACGCAATCGGTAGATTCTACATTGAGAATAGGAACGTTTGCATTGTTCATAAGATTCTCGATGTATGTTGTAACGATGTGTATCACATTCACATTTGACTTGTGTTTCTCCTTAGATTGTAATTTCTTCGTGCAAATTTTTTATTGCAAGCCTGCGACTTGCAAGGTGGGAGTGTGTTGGAAGAAGAAAGTTTCGCGCGCTAATTTTATGTTCAAAATTTGGTAGCCATGCTTTTGTGTCTGGTTGGTAGAAAAAGAAGATGGCGTTGTGTGCTATTACAAATATTAATAAAACCTACATACTTCATCCATCAGCCGTTGATTTTACCCTGGATCGCCAAAGAGAATACTCAAAACCACTATTACCACAATAAAATTAACTGGGTGGTACCCAGACAGTAAGGCAAGGAGAGAAATAAAGCCAAAAATCCTAACCTATATCTGTGGGTAAAGCAAAGACTGTAGTCAATATATACGTTAAATTGTAACAGACTCTCTAGACTCCGGGTACGACTCCACTAAGTGAGAGAAGCTATGACGAAGCAATTAAGCAGAGAAACGAAGAAGGCTGTGGCTGATGAACAGACACACCTTACATCACCCGATCCGACAGATACGGAGAGAAATGAAGCCTAAAATCATAACCTATTTCTGTAGGTAAGGCAAAGAAAGTAGTCAATTTACTCGTTAAACAGAAACAGATACTCTCAGGAATCCGGGTACGACTACACTAAGTGAGAGAAGCTATGACGAAGCAATTAAGCAGAGAAACGAAGAAGGCTGTGGCTGATGAACAGACACACCTTACATCACCCGATCCGACAGATACGGAGAGAAATGAAGCCTAAAATCATAACCTATTTCTGTAGGTAAGGCAAAGAAAGTAGTCAATTTACTCGTTAAACAGAAACAGATACTCTTAGGAATCCGGGTACGACTACACTAGGTGAGGGAAGCAATGGTGGAAAAATTAATCAGAGAAATGAAGAAGGTTGTGGCTGATGAAGAGACACGCCTTACATCACCTGATCCGACATATAAGTCGGAAATTCTTATTTCCCTGCTCTTCTTTGGGGCCTCCACCGTGCCGAACCTTTCAGACCCGCCTTCCTCCTGTTTTGAGTAGCTTTTATTGTTTTTTTACACTCCGGCTCACGGTAATAATATTCTTCTGGCGGTGTAAGTATTGCAAGCGGAACGAAGAGCTGCCTTGCCGTTCGGAGTGCCTGTACAATCATTCATTCAGTCAATTCATTTGAGAGTAGGTAATATTATTCATTAATATGACTTATAAGTCCGTCACAAAGACATCAACAAATACGGCATTATATATCTCGGTTTTTTGGCAATTAGTAATTCAAACACTGCGAAGTACACAACGACCATTTTAATGAATTTTTACTTACCTACCTCATGTTCATAACTGAAATTAAAAAGGAGTTACTAAGTTTTTCTTTGAATAAATAGGCTGGTTTCTATGGTAACGCGAAAATGTAGATTTGTATCGGTGACCGTATTGAAGTTCCTATTCGCGGCTGATATAAAACATTCCCCTAATTCAGTGGTTCTCAAACTTTTTGGCTGGCGGAACCAAATTTAGTCGGGAATTCGTTCGTGGAACCTTAAACATTGGATCGTCGATTTCACAGGTTTTTTAGGAAATAACAACCATTAACATTGAAATCGTTATTTAAGGTCGACTACACGTACCTTGGTTCGTAATGCTACGTACTTCAAGCCCTACTCCGAAGTTACAGGGCGAGTGAAAAGTGTTTATAGGGGGATGTAAACCTGAGACTCTTTGTCGTGACGTAGTGTTGTATTTTTGCATGAAATGGAGTAATAAGCCCACAGGAGCGGTTATAAACAGTCAACTACCAGTCCACATGTTTTTTTGACAGATCGCGAAAACACAACACTACCTCATGCGAAATATTTTTTTGAAAATTTTTGGATTAAAAAATGTATGATTTTATCGTCACATTTATTAGAAAAGCTTATATAATGTTTGTACTATTTACCGTAGCCATCTTACATTTTGGCAATTTTTATTTCACTTACGGAAGTGGGTAATTTCAACAGCATTTCTCTACTTTTAGGTAGATTTCGAAGAAAAATCTACCTATTGTAGTCGTACCAGTAGTCTCACTTTTGAAAAATTTCTTCACAGTTCTTCTTTTTCCCAAAACCACCATCAGTTCAAAAGTTTATATATATATATCTATATATCATTTTCACTTCCTTGTGAACACGCTAGCAGCCGTATTTTTGAAAAATAATTGGTTTTGACTATTTAATAAAATATAAGGGATTAAAATCTCGGCCGAGTTCGTTAATGGGGGAAATCGGACGAAGGGGGGGGGGGGGGGGGAAATGGGGGGACTTTTTCGAAATCTGGTTTTTCGGCCATAACTCCCTTAATATTGCAACTAATGAAACGTGAATTTCTCTGAGGGTCGTCTAACAGTACTACCTACAACTTTTCTGCGTAACGTTTTTTGATCCCACCCCGAATGGTTGAATAAGGGTGTAAAAACAGGGTTTTGCACACAAAAAAAATCATAACTTGTGTCCTAGGGGTGTTATCGAGTTCTTTCATTTCGTAATGCATTTGCCTCAATATTACCTACAACTTTTGGCTGAAAAAGTTTTTCGTCCGACGCACCGTTTAGGCAGGGGGTGGGGGGTTAAATTTTCAAAACGTCATAACTCACTTATTTAGTGAGATATTGAGTTTATTCTTTTTGCTATGAGTTTCTATTAATAATATCTACAACTTTTGTCTGAAAATATTTTTTGTAAAATCACTTTCATTTTCTCGTTAAGGGGGGAGGGGGGGGGGTGAAATTTCAAAACTCAATTCCTCCGTTGTTATTGTAGAGAATGCATTTGGGTCAACTGAAAATCTTCTTAACCGTCTTTCTCAATGATTTTAGACTGCTTTTAGTGGATGAAAGTAATCTTCGAAATCTACCTACGTCTTTCGGGGCTGCCGAAAGAGATTTTTTCTCCTGTAAAAGCTAAACATAGTGTCCTACTTTCACGCGTTCGTTTCACGTTCAAATAGCACACTATGTTTAGCTCTTAGAGTAGACACAACCAATACGATATTGCAATTACCAGTCTCCGGTTGTACTAATATGTAAACATTAGTTTTGTCGAATATTTACTTTCGCACAGTGGTTTTGGTGGAGTTCGTTGAGAATGTATATACAGCCTTAATGAGAATAGAAATATTTCACGATATGTCATATTAATGCACACATTTTTCTATTTCAATTTTTCTAAACTAAACTAAAATTGTATTCCCTGAAGCACGGAGAAGGCTTCGCGGAACCCCGGCAAGGCTTCGCGGAACCAAATGGTTCCGCGGAACACAGTTTGAGAACCACTGCCCTAATTCATTCCATGTAAAAAGCATATTGAACCGTAAATATATACAGTCACGAGTCACCCCTTTGCACCCAATGTCTTTTGTGCTGAAATCCTGCACCCCATCGGGCTGTAATCAATATCTGCAGTAACCATAGCAACCTTTGTTACGGTTACCGGATCGGAGAGAGGGGAGGGGTTCGGAGGGGAGGGGTTCGGAGGGGAGCGATCCTTTGTGAAACTCTGCTTTCGACTGGTTTCCGCTCTGACAGACATCAACACTAATTGAGCCCCTGTAATACCTGGGATACGTCATATGTATCCCTGAGCTCAGACATAATGGATACAAGGGGACCAGTGACAACGGTCCCACTCCGACATATTATACTTCCCCATCTTATGGGTTTCGAGCCCATGTAATCTCCAAATTCGATTTTTCCCAGTTATGTAGTTATACATAAACAAAATAAGTAGCCACTGATTTTGAGAAATAAATTAAAGACATGATATTTCGAGGGTGTTTGGGGGCTGCCACCTCCATTTTAACTGATTTGGACAAGACTTCCCTATAAATCCCTGCCCTAACCTGACCCTACCCTAACCTGCCCGTTACCTGGCGTTCACCAGCTGGTAGAATACTCGAGTGTCTCGCATGATAGTGACCAAATGACCCCCTTGTGTACAGAACTCATGAAAAGTGGCACCTTGTATTACTTCTGGCTGTACCACCAGGGATTTTTCAGTGGGTTACAGTAAGGTTGAATTTAAGAAGTTCCTAAAGTGTACTATAGTGTCCCCTAATAGTTCACAGCATTATCCTCCCAAGTAGAAAAGTTAGGGCCTTTCAGCATCCTGTCGATAGCGCCCTTACCTTAATGTTAGCTTTAGTGGAGTTTTAACAGTGATATAAAGTTTTCGTTACTTTTTTGGGAAGATAAATTTACTTAATTTATCTGAACGAGAAGCTACATTGGATTGCTAGACGAAGAGAGAGGGGTGGGGTGGCACTTTATTGCCACGGTAACGATTTCCAGCGACCTGCGCAATGCAAAGGACACAGATTCTGATTTTAACCAATCACAAGTCCACTATCAATCTGAAGCCAGTCAATCAATACAGTGACAGACGCAGACGGTAAACTCTTTTACCTAGATCACTGCGACCCCTTCTTCTTAAGTCTACGGTTCTTGTTCTGAAAAAAAAAAAAAAAAAAATTGGAAAACCTGTGTTTTTTGAACATTGGGTAACTTTACTCTCTTCCATAAGGGAGGTAGACGAATTAGACGATAGAAATGCATCATCATCTGAAGCCAAACCTTAAGACACTTCCTTGCTATTTGACACGGTGACATGGACAGAGATTTCATTCAAATTCTCTTTCAAACACTTCCAGATTCAAAGAGTGAAAATGTTGAATTTCTCAAAAAACTAACGCCACTTTTTTTTAGCGTATTTTATCAAGATTGAAAACCAGAGTCATTTATGAAGTTGAACTGTCAAGAAAACCCTAACCAACATTAAAACATGAAAAATCGATCTTACCACATGAAGAATGAATAAATAAATGCTGTTTTGTAAAGAAAATAGCTAGAACCTAGAATATGAAGCAAGGACTTGAGCAGCAACTGAAGATGGTCATTACAGGATTTAGCGTGACCTGTCTTGTCACCAAACTTGACTGCAGCCGGCAATTTAGTTGCAATCCGAACCTCTCACGTCAACTCGCCTGTAGTCACTGCTCAATCCAAACTTTAATTATTACTTTCTATACTGTTTACTGTTAAATTGTTTAAATATACTAGATTGTGCAATAAGACACTATACCCTCAACTTCTAGAGTCTTCGGGGCGCCCCATGTCTGCACGTCTGCTGCCTTGGTGGTAAGTCCTAAAGCACAACTTATACTTACTCCCCATTTTAACAGCCTCGATAGCCGAGTGGACTAAATGGTCGACTTTTGAGGAGCAGTGAGAGCCGGGTCACACCGGCTCGATCCCGATCCTACCAAAAAGTTTTTTCTGCTCGGCATTCACCTCTAATATGTTCAGCATATCAAGTGAAATGTATATCGAGGCTGTGGTGGTTCGGAACCCACCTAAAACTGTAGGTCCCCAACGTTTACTCAATGGCTGGGGAGCTGGTATTTGGTAGTGCTGCCAGCTGAGCACAATGGATAGTTCTTGAAACGGTCTAGTTGCTGGGCTTGTCCCCCCCAACCCTCAGCTATACTCCCCATTTTACGTTAACTTTCTATAGAAGAAGTCATCACCATTCCACGTCATCACCATATTTATCTTAATATACATTTTTTCTTGTATCAACTTCTCTGGCAGCTTTCCCAAATAGACACTCGCCATTGGCTGGCATAATAACTATAACTATAGACATAAACAATATTTTTATTTTAGCCTGGCTTAAGGTTTGACATTAGCTGATGGTGCATTTCTTCAGTCCGTAATTATTTCTAATGGTTTTGCCAAGAACTACTCTTAATTAGTAGAGGGGTGGGAGGAGACACCCGCAGCAACTATCATCAGACCACGTTTAGTCAATACTTTTCCAAATCTCACTCTAATGTCTGAGAAGGCAGACACTTTGCTTGAGAAGGAAGCAGTGTTGAGTGTTCAGTGTTGGGTATTCAGGTCTTTTAAAAGCTCTAGCCCATTTATTTATTGAGTTCTAAGAAGACCGGACAGCTATTTTTTCACAAACAAAGTGTCTGTTTTCTTAGACATTAGAATGAGATTTTGAAAAGTATTTACTGAACGTGTTCCGATCTTAGACCATTTCAAGAATTATCCATCGCGCTCAGCTGGCAGCACTACCAAGTACCAGCTACCCACCCATCGTGATGCTACACCTACAAGTACCAGCTACCCACCCATCGTGATGCTACACCTACAAGTACCAGCTACCCACCCATCGTGATGGTACACCTACAAGTACCAGCTACCCACCCATCGTGATGGTACACCGACAAGTACTATAGCTACCCACCCATCGTGATAGTACACCTACAAGTACCAGCTACCCACCCATCGTGATGCTACACCTACAAGTACCAGCTACCCACCCATCGTGATGCTACACCTACAAGTACCAGCTACCCACCCATCGTGATAGTACACCTACAAGTACCAGCTACCCACCCATCGTGATGCTACACCTACAAGTACCAGCTACCCACCCATCGTGATGCTACACCTACAAGTACCAGCTACCCACCCATCGTGATGGTACACCTACAAGTACCAGCTACCCACCCATCGTGATAGTACACCTACAAGTAGCTACCCACCCATCGTGATGCTACACCTACAAGTACCAGCTACCCACCCATCGTGATGTTACACGATGAGGACCTACAGTTTCAGGTGGGTTCCGAATCATCGGAGCCTCGATATACATTTTACTTATGCCCATCATTTTTGGTAGCACGGGGTCGAACTGGGGCTCTCAGTGGTCCATGATCAACTCAGCAAATACCTAGGTACCTTTAGTTATGCTGTTCACTCCACATCCAGGTAGTCACAGAAGCCTCTTCACAAGTTTCCGGATGTTATTCGCAGACATCGCAAACAGCGCTGTGACGAATAACTGTAAAATCACATAAAACAAAAGAAAGAGAAAGTGAAAGCGAACCTCTGTGGCGAGATCAGCTTTCCTGCCATTACGAATATTTATCCTGAAGCGTTCTGACGGCTGTATACTGGCTAGGGGAGGGATGGCAGTTTTGAAGGGATGCCACCCGGATTCTGGAATTCCAACTCGATCGAATTCCACTGACCCCAGCTGTTTAAATATTCATGATAAGCCCATTTTGCACACAACTGATATTACGATTATATTATCGTTAATAATTATTACTGGTTTTCAAAATGAAGACAGAAAGGCATAAGAACAGTCTTGAATAGACTTCCTTAAAATTAATCAAGAGAGACTTTTCGTGGAGAAAGAAACACTCTGACTGCTACGGTAAAATCAAAGAAAAAGAGGTGTGCCCGGGACGATTCTGCCTGCAAATTTACGTGTGAAAATTCCAATATTTTCCTGTGCCAGCTTATCCACTCTTCTCCCGTTGAATACAGAAAAGCTGCTTCTTCTTATCCACTTCCTCCAAAGGAAACGTATTCGAGGGATGGCATGGCTGGAGTGCCATTGGTTGCCATTCCAGCCCCACCCCTATTCTAAAACTCATTGTATCTGGGCAGCTTTAAATAAGTAGGTTAGGGTGGATTTAACCACTTCTCTAAAGTATACAATAGTGTCTCCTATCGAACACATTAATGTTATCGTATGTTTAGCTTATGACAAGTGCAATCGCACTATAGTATACTTCAAGAAGTGGTAAAGTCCACGCAGAGTGACACAGCTCTGCCACTCTCCCAGATAGCAGGGAACAAGGTAGCTATCTACAGTAAACACTACTGGAGTACAACACAAACAATATCAGTATTATATTGAGGGGATTTCTGCCACCCTTTTCGGCTTACAAAATAGTTTGAAAGTGAGACCTTTAATTACAATATTCAGTACGGTAGCAATACAGCAATACAGACCAAACAAGGTTTTAACAAAGTACCGAGTAAGAAGCTGAAAGGAAAATACAGAAAACTCATACGGGATCAATTATTGTACAGGCGATTCGATATCATGTCAGCATTAGGCTAAACTGCTAAATTTAACTCTAAAACAACAAACTGTTCAATGGCTTACCTATACGTACAGGTATAGGTGGCCTGGCCGTCACCGCTCGGGGGAAACCACGGAGGGTAATTCTCTGATCTTTCCATTTTTCATCAATTTAAAATATTCAATAATCAATTTTGATATAATTGGATATAATAGGGTGGCTTTCACAAGTTATTTACTGTGTAGATAAAGTTAGTAAACTTATCACCTGTTGGCCAAGGATGGCCTGTTGTCAGTGTCTCCTCATCGTGGAGCATAGCTTTTAGCCACAACGTATCCCAACAACCCAATTTTGATCTTAAACTACACAATCAGGCGTGCATGAGAGGCAATGGCTGTTATATGTCATAGCATTAAAAAGACAGAAACCTACAAATACCTGGGTGTAACCATCGATCAGCACTTGAGGTGGGACAAGCATATACTACTCACTGCAAAAAGAATTCGAAAATACCAATTTAAAAGGTTCAGAAACCTGATAAGCAGGGGTGCAATTAGGGAGTTATACTTTGCATTAGTGTATTCAACTGCGCAGTATTGTATTCTTATTCTCGCAATAGTTTTAAAGTAATGATTTATAAGGAAATCCAAAGAAACCTATGTAGATATACAGATTTCAGTTAAGTATACACTTAATCCTACTAGTTATTTTGAATTTGTCTACTAACCCTACTAACATGCATCCTATATAACTACAGATACATGAGGAGGCGGCACAGGTCATGGCCTATTGCCTTCATTCTTACTAACCATATTGTATACAAGCCGCCTCGCGGCGCTTCGCGCCGCTCGGCGTCTTGTATTGGTCCGCCGCCGCCCCAGCGGCACCGCCGTTCCTGAAATTATCGGTGCCACTGTTCAGCGGCGTCAGTTTTTGCACAATATGAGTTATCCTGGGTACAGGATCCATTGCGAATTGGATTTGCCACCGTATTATCAAATATTCGTCATGGGGGCATTGTAGCAATATACTCTATGCTTACCTTCCGCCTGGCTAAATAAATAGTGAGACGTCTCGACAAATTTGAATCCTGGGTACGACCCTGTCTTAGATTTATTACTGGAGTAATTACATAAAGGATCGTAGTCAAAACCTGCACCCTTAGTCACGGAAAGTGTCTTCACCTTCCTTCGGTTACGCGTCTCGTCTGTTTTCGTTTTGGGGTACTTAGCGACTGCTTCCCTATGAGCCTCTGACTTCTCTTTCTGATACTTAGCTGCAGCTTGGCGATGGACCTGTGGGTTTTGTTTCACATACTTAGCTACTGCTTGCCTATTGACCTGTGGGTTTAGTTTCACATACTTAGCTACTGCTTGCCTATTGACCTGTGGGTTTTGTTTCACATACTTAGCTACTGCTTGCCTATTGACCTGTGGGTTTTGTTTCACATACTTAGCTACTGCTTGCCTATTGACCTGTTGGTTTTGTTTCTCATACTTAGCTGCTGCTTGTCTGTGAATTTCCGGTTTGGTTTTTGTATATTTAGCTACCGCTTTTTTGTGTACCTCTGGATTTTGTTTAGCGTAACGTTTGCTTGCTTCGGTTAGCTGTTGCTCTCGGGTTAGATTAGACAACTTAGGACGACCGCGCTTTTTAGGAGTTTGGCACTGTGAAGGTGTCACTGGAATGGTTTTTTGGCCGAGATCTCTACGTTTTTTTATAGTAATTCCTGACTGTTCAGATTGTTGCGTTTGCTTTTTCCTATAGTTAGATTTTTCACTCTGAGAATTGTCACCATACCATGAGAAATATACATAGCGACCTTCCTGTCTTCTTACTTTCTCGCACGTACATGGGCTGAAAAAGTTATGTCGTGGTGCAAAATTTTGATTTTAAGATTTTGGGTTTCCCATGATCCTGGAGGTCCCACGAGTCCAAAAAAGTGGTTTTTAAAAAATGTCCATCCGACGTACATACGTACGACAGTCTGTCGCCGTTCATCCGATTTTGCTCAAATTCGATATGTAGGTAAGTACCTAATGTAAATATCTGGACATGTTTTTTTAATAAATTATGATCCGCCAGATCCGCCTACCACGTATTTCCATAAAATTTCCGCCTTTTCTTCATTAGGACCATTGGGGCACTACATGCTCCTACTTCCGTCCAGCTAGGTTGAAAAATGAGAAGTCAGAACTTTCCCAACCTGGCTACGCCTCAGTTAAACTCGTACACGCTTCTGCTTTAACGTATTCCACGTTAGTACCACCAGTAGAGAGCACCTCATTACAGTGACAACGTCCGGTGCATCAACATCATGTATCGCACAATGTTTCGTAATCCTGGATGCTGCCCTGGTTTCCTTGAATTTGCGCCACTTTCCGCAACATATTCTTCCTCGGGGTCACTCCGGCACTACACCCTCCGACTCCCGTCCTGCTACGTCCATAAATAATTTACCAATCCTGGTGACGCCCCTGATTAATGCGCACTTCCTGTTATTTCGTCACATATTCTTCATTAGTACCACCAGTATATTACACCTAGTGAATATCATGACGATCGGTTGATGAACAGAATGTGCACAATCTGGGGTGCCCTGGCTACGGCCCTGGCTAATTGGAATTTCCACCACTTCTAAACATATTCCTCATGAGGGTCAGTAGGGCAATATACCCTGCGACTGCCGTCCGCGTGGCTCAATAAATGAAAAGTCCGAACTTTTTTCATCCTGGCTACGCCCCTGAATAATGCGTCCATTCCGGTGGTTTCTCCATATTCGTCACTGGTACCAACAGTAGAGACCACCCTGTGACCATCGTAACGATCCGTCCGTAAACAACACGCGGTCATCGAACTCGGTTAATCCTGCCTACGGCCCTGGCTAATTCGAATTTCCCCCATTTCGCACTATATTCGTCACTGGGGCCACGAGGCCTCTGTACCCTGCGACTGCCGTCCGCGTGGCTCAATAAATGAAAAGTCCGAACTTTTTTCATCCTGGCTACGCCCCTGAATAATGCGTCCATTCCAGTGGTTTCTCCATATTCGTCACTGGTACCAACAGTAGAGACCACCCTGTGACCATCGTAACGATCCGTCCATAAACAACACGCGGTCATTGAACTCGGTTAATCCTGCCTACGGCCCTGGCTAATTCGAATTTCCCCCATTTCGCACTATATTCGTCACTGGGGCCACCAGGCCTCTGTACCCTGCGACTGCCGCCCCCCTGGCTCAATAAATGAAAAGTCCGAACTTTTTTCATCCTGGCTACGCCCCTGAATAATGCGTCCATTCCGGTGGTTTCTCCATATTCGCCACTGGTACCAACAGTAGAGACCACCCTGTGACCATCGTAACGATCCGTCCATAAACAACACGCGGTCATCGAACTCGGTTAATCCTGCCTACGGCCCTGGCTAATTCGAATTTCCCCCATTTCGCACTATATTCGTCACTGGGGCCACCAGGCCTCTGTACCCTGCGACTGCCGTCCGCGTGGCTCAATAAATGAAAAGTGTCATGACCTTCGGATGACCCTGGCTACGACCCTGGCTAATTACAATTTTCGCGAATTCACATCATATTCGTCATGGGGGCCATTGGGGCACTCTACCCTGCAAGTACCGTCGCGCTGGCTCAATAAATAGGACGGCTCAAAATTTTGATTTCGATTTTTTGCTGACTCAGCAATTGCTGACGGGGATCGCTTACCCCCCGTTCAACTCCGTTTGGGACCCCCTACAACCTGCAAAAAGTTTCATTGCGATCGGGCAATTAGGAGCGAAGAAAATGAATTATGATAAATCAGTCAGTGAGTCAGTGAGTCAGTCAGTACCCTTCAATCTTATAATATAGATTATTGTACTGCTTTGTGTTGTATATGTGTATTCCGTTGAAAGCAAGGTAGAGCAAACCCTAGTGACCGCTATCGCATGGGTCTAGAGACAGAACCACAAATGGTAATGGTTTTTTAACTTGGTGGGTACAGCGCTATATCAGAAGTGTTCCTCAATTTTATAGCATGGAACTTCGAAACCTTAGTAAACTCTTCCAGCCTAGATGTGACCCGGATCTGCTGCTTCTCCAACGGTCGGATACCTAAATTCACCTCGCCGAATCACTGCATGAACATTCAGTTGAAAGCAAGGTAGAGCAAACCCTAGTGACCGCTATCGCATGGGTCAAGAGACAGAACAACAAATGGAAATGGCTTTTTAACTTGGTGGGTAGAGATCTACTTCTGAAATTTTCCAGAATTTCATCCTTTGGAACTTTGATACCTTAGTAAACTCTTCCAGCCACATCTGCCACACTCCGAATTATGTCGTAACTCTCCTTTTCTGGGCAGGCTACTTAAACTCCTCCCTCAACACTGCATGAACATTCCGTTGAAAGCAAGGTAGAGCAAACCCTAGTGACCGCTATCGCATGGGTCTAGAGACAGAACCACAAATGGTAATGGTTTTTTAACTTGGTGGGTAGAGATCTAATTCTGAAATTTTCCAGAATTTCTTCCTTCGGAACTTTGACACCTTAGTAAACTCTTCCAGCCACATCTGCCACACTCCGAATTATGTCGTAACTCTCCTTTTCTGGGCAGGCTACTTAAACTCCTCCCTCAACACTGCATGAACATTCCGTTGAAAGCAAGGTAGAGCAAACCCTAGTGACCGCTATCGCATGGGTCTAGAGACAGAACCACAAATGGTAATGGTTTTTTAACTTGGTGGGTAGAGATCAAATTCTGAAATTTTCCAGAATTTCATGCTTTGGAACTTTGATACCTTAGTAAACTCTTCCAGCCACATCTGCCACACTCCGAATTATGTCGTAACTCTCCTTTTCTGGGCAGGCTACTTAAACTCCTCCCTCAACACTGCATGAACATTCCGTTGAAAGCAAGGTAGAGCAAACCCTAGTGACCGCTATCGCATGGGTCTAGAGACAGAACCACAAATGGTAATGGTTTTTTAACTTGGTGGGTAGAGATCTACTTCTGAAATTTTCCAGAATTTCATCCTTTGGAACTTTGACACCTTAGTAAACTCTTCCAGCCACATCTGCCACACTCCGAATTATGTCGTAACTCTCCTTTTCTGGGCAGGCTACTTAAACTCCTCCCTCAACACTGCATGAACATTCCGTTGAAAGCAAGGTAGAGCAAACCCTAGTGACCGCTATCGCATGGGTCTAGAGACAGAACCACAAATGGTAATGGTTTTTTAACTTGGTGGGTAGAGATCTACTTCTGAAATTTTCCAGAATTTCATCCTTTGGAACTTTGACACCTTAGTAAACTCTTCCAGCCACATCTGCCACACTGCGAATTATGTTGTAACTCTCCTTTTCTGGGCAGGCTACTTAAACTCCTCCCTCAACACTGCATGAACATTCCGTTGAAAGCAAGGTAGAGCAAACCCTAGTGACCGCTATCGCATGGGTCTAGAGACAGAACCACAAATGGTAATGGTTTTTTAACTTGGTGGGTAGAGATCTAATTCTGAAATTTTCCAGAATTTCTTCCTTCGGAACTTTGACACCTTAGTAAACTCTTCCAGCCACATCTGCCACACTCCGAATTATGTCGTAACTCTCCTTTTCTGGGCAGGCTACTTAAACTCCTCCCTCAACACTGCATGAACATTCCGTTGAAAGCAAGGTAGAGCAAACCCTAGTGACCGCTATCGCATGGGTCTAGAGACAGAACCACAAATGGTAATGGTTTCTTAACTTGGTGGGTAGAGATCTACTTCTGAAATTTTCCAGAATTTCATCCTTTGGAACTTTGACACCTTAGTAAACTCTTCCAGCCACATCTGCCACACTCCGAATTATGTCGTAACTCTCCTTTTCTGGGCAGGCTACTTAAACTCCTCCCTCAACACTGCATGAACATTCCGTTGAAAGCAAGGTAGAGCAAACCCTAGTGACCGCTATCGCATGGGTCTAGAGACAGAACCACAAATGGTAATGGTTTTTTAACTTGGTGGGTAGAGATCTAATTCTGAAATTTTCCAGAATTTCTTCCTTTGGAACTTTGACACCTTAGTAAACTCTTCCAGCCACATCTGCCACACTCCGAATTATGTCGTAACTCTCCTTTTCTGGGCAGGCTACTTAAACTCCTCCCTCAACAGTGCATGAACATTCCGTTGAAAGCAAGGTAGAGCAAACCCTAGTGACCGCTATCGCATGGGTCTAGAGACAGAACCACATATGGTAATGGTTTTTTAACTTGGTGGGTAGAGATCTACTTCTGAAATTTTCCAGAATTTCATCCTTTGGAACTTTGACACCATAGTAAACTCTTCCAGCCACATCTGCCACACTCCGAATTATGTCGTAACTCTCCTTTTCTGGGCAGGCTACTTAAACTCCTCCCTCAACACTGCATGAACATTCCGTTGAAAGCAAGGTAGAGCAAACCCTAGTGACCGCTATCGCATGGGTCTAGAGACAGAACCACAAATGGTAATGGTTTTTTAACTTGGTGGGTAGAGATCAAATTCTGAAATTTTCCAGAATTTCATGCTTTGGAACTTTGATACCTTAGTAAACTCTTCCAGCCACATCTGCCACACTCCGAATTATGTCGTAACTCTCCTTTTCTGGGCAGGCTACTTAAACTCCTCCCTCAACACTGCATGAACATTCCGTTGAAAGCAAGGTAGAGCAAACCCTAGTGACCGCTATCGCATGGGTCTAGAGACAGAACCACAAATGGTAATGGTTTTTTAACTTGGTGGGTAGAGATCTACTTCTGAAATTTTCCAGAATTTCATCCTTTGGAACTTTGACACCTTAGTAAACTCTTCCAGCCACATCTGCCACACTCCGAATTATGTCGTAACTCTCCTTTTCTGGGCAGGCTACTTAAACTCCTCCCTCAACACTGCATGAACATTCCGTTGAAAGCAAGGTAGAGCAAACCCTAGTGACCGCTATCGCATGGGTCTAGAGACAGAACCACAAATGGTAATGGTTTTTTAACTTGGTGGGTAGAGATCTACTTCTGAAATTTTCCAGAATTTTATCCTTTGGAACTTTGACACCTTAGTAAACTCTTCCAGCCACATCTGCCACACTCCGAATTATGTTGTAACTCTCCTTTTCTGGGCAGGCTACTTAAACTCCTCCCTCAACACTGCATGAACATTCCGTTGAAAGCAAGGTAGAGCAAACCCTAGTGACCGCTATCGCATGGGTCTAGAGACAGAACCACAAATGGTAATGGTTTTTTAACTTGGTGGGTAGAGATCTAATTCTGAAATTTTCCAGAATTTCTTCCTTCGGAACTTTGACACCTTAGTAAACTCTTCCAGCCACATCTGCCACACTCCGAATTATGTCGTAACTCTCCTTTTCTGGGCAGGCTACTTAAACTCCTCCCTCAACACTGCATGAACATTCCGTTGAAAGCAAGGTAGAGCAAACCCTAGTGACCGCTATCGCATGGGTCTAGAGACAGAACCACAAATGGTAATGGTTTCTTAACTTGGTGGGTAGAGATCTACTTCTGAAATTTTCCAGAATTTCGTGCTTTGGAACTTTGATACCTTAGTAAACTCTTCCAGCCACATCTGCCACACCTCGAATTATGTCGTAACTCTCCTTTTCTGGGCAGGCTACTTAAACTCCTCCCTCAACACTGCATGAACATTCCGTTGAAAGCAAGGTAGAGCAAACCCTAGTGACCGCTATCGCATGGGTCTAGAGACAGAACCACAAATGGTAATGGTTTTTTAACTTGGTGGGTAGAGATCTACTTCTGAAATTTTCCAGAATTTCATCCTTTGGAACTTTGACACCTTAGTAAACTCTTCCAGCCACATCTGCCACACTCCGAATTATGTCGTAACTCTCCTTTTCTGGGCAGGCTACTTAAACTCCTCCCTCAACACTGCATGAACATTCCGTTGAAAGCAAGGTAGAGCAAACCCTAGTGACCGCTATCGCATGGGTCTAGAGACAGAACCACAAATGGTAATGGTTTTTTAACTTGGTGGGTAGAGATCTAATTCTGAAATTTTCCAGAATTTTATCCTTTGGAACTTTGACACCTTAGTAAACTCTTCCAGCCACATCTGCCACACTCCGAATTATGTCGTAACTCTCCTTTTCTGGGCAGGCTACTTAAACTCCTCCCTCAACAATTTTGTGAAGGAAGGGATGATTCCCTAGGGTTCGAACCAGTGACTGACTGCACAAGGAAAAACCTGGCTGAAACAGCGACATCACGTGGCTCTTCATCGTTCATATATGGATAAGGTTTCGATGGCGCTGCTGCTATGGGCAGCCTACGGACACTTTATACCTACAAACAGGTACTGTCGACACCATGACGCAGTTTCACAAAGTCGACGCAAAGTTGCTTTGTTTGTAAACACAACAACCTCAAGCTCTACCACGAAACCGTCACAAAATCACGAAGTCTCGCTAAAACATTTTCAAAAGTCATATTTTGTTCCATGATAGTCCCCCGCCCACACCTCGAAGCCATTGTGTTGGCCCCTTGTCTTATCATATGAAGATATGAGTATCATATTTTTTATGCTAAGAAAGTAAACATAATTTTCCATAATTATAGTGGGTGAAACAGTTTGGCGACCCAGTATATCCCTCTAAAGCGCGGCAGTATGCTTTGTGATTCAGAGGGAGGTGTACAATCTTCAAAGCGCATCTGATGGGGATGGGTATGGACTGAGCGAACAACTACTGGACGACCTCGAGATAATATTTCCTTTTTAGCGCATGAGCAAAGTTTCCAAGCAATGTACCTGCTAGATGGCGCATCTGAACTAACGGACGCGGACGTTCCAACGTCAATCATTTTGTGTCAACACAATTGGATTCCAGTATATAGAGACGATCATAGTGATAGTGATGCTCGTGATAAGAGCCACAACCTGGACCCTCATATTATACACTATACCGGCAAAGGTCACCGCAACCCGGTGTTCTAGCATTCCCAAAAGCATTGGACGATTTACATTATATGTATTTGTCAACTACTACTGTAGTCAATCCCAAATAATTGTGATATCGATAGGTTTTGCAGATTCCGCACTGTCGTTTTGGTAAGCAGACTACTGGATCACGCAATTCCTGACTGGAAATGGGGCTTTCGGTAGTTATCTACACAGGATCAGGCGGTTCCCAGATGAGAACTGCACGGTGTGTGGGGCGGTAGGGGACGCGGTCCGCTGGGCTGTGGCGCGATGCCTGCTGGGAGCGGGTTGGTGCGATGACCCCTGACAACATTGTCCTGACCATGTTGCAGCGTGAGGAGAACAGGGAGGCTCGTTCGTTACCCTGGTTGTGTGGGAGAAGTCGAATGATATCCCTCGCCGTCCAGCTGCAGGGAATGTGTCCCCGTAGCATCCCCTCACCCCCTGAGTGAAGTATAGAACTGTGCTGGGGGGGCCTTTGAGCCCCCGGAACCCCGAGCCAGTCTCAAATTGCGTGTGTGGTGTCTGATGATTGTTCTTGTCTACGGTTGCATTGTTGTCGACACTGTGGTCGTCTGTTTTATTGATAGTCGCAAGGAGGCGGGGGTGCGGGAGTTAGACTGCCTAGTGTTTACGTATCTTGCGCTTTTATCTGCTTATTAAGCGGTATATTTTGTCGTGAAGAGTCACGGCCTGGCCCTTTCAGAATTGAAGTTATGCAGGAATGTGATACCAGTTCTGGGAGGGTCAAGCCGCATACATTGTGACTTGTCTGGATCAATATACGCTTCAGTAGAAGCAATTCTTAAAATTCTGCCTGACCCGAGGGCATTCTGTTAACTCATGTGGAAAGGAAGATCATGTTCTCGTAAAGGGTCTATTGTTATTTGCTTGTTCCATGTACAATCTAATGAAAAATGGTTTGGTATAGAAATGGTATAAGACGTTTCATCGTCGAAAATTTCATCCAGGACTTTTCAGTGTGGGGTTGGTAGAATTTTTAAGCTTATGGGATAATATTAACGTACCTAGTTGTTAAGGGAAGTTGACGCAATTATACAACTAATACAACACTAGTAGGATGTTATGGATGATTTATGTTTAGAAGTAACTCAAGAAGACGTAAGTCGCTATTATTAAGTTAATATCTACATGTTGGGTATCGGAGAAAATTTCAGAAGTAGATCTCTACCCACCAAGTTAAAAAACCATTACCATTTGTGGTTCTGTCTCTAGACCCATGCGATAGCGGTCACTAGGGTTTGCTCTACCTTGCTTTCAACGGAATGTTCATGCAGTGTTGAGGGAGGAGTTTAAGTAGCCTGCCCAGAAAAGGAAAGTTACGACATAATTCGGAGTGTGGTAGATGTGGCTGGAAGAGTTTTCTAAGGTGTCAAAGTTCCAAAGGATGAAATTCTGGAAAATTTCTGAAGTAGATCTCTACCCACCAAGTTAAAAAACCATAACCATTTGTGGTTCTGTCTCTAGACCCATGCGATAGCGGTCACTAGGGTTTGCTCTACCTTGCTTTCAACGGAATGTTCATGCAGTGTTGAGGGAGGAGTTTAAGTAGCCTGCCCAGAAAAGGAGAGTTACGACATAATTCGGAGTGTGGCAGATGTGGCTGGAAGAGTTTACTAAGGTGTCAAAGTTCAAAAGGATGAAATTCTGGAAAATTTCAGAATTAGATCTCTACCCACCAAGTTAAAAAACCATTACCATTTGTGGTTCTGTCTCTAGACCCATGCGATAGCGGTCACTAGGGTTTGCTCTACCTTGCTTTCAACGGAATGTTCATGCAGTGTTGAGGGAGGAGTTTAAGTAGCCTGCCCAGAAAAGGAGAGTTACGACATAATTCGGAGTGTGGCAGATGTGGCTGGAAGAGTTTACTAAGGTGTCAAAGTTCCAAAGGATGAAATTCTGGAAAATTTCAGAATTAGATCTCTACCCACCAAGTTAAAAAACCATTACCATTTGTGGTTCTGTCTCTAGACCCATGCGATAGCGGTCACTAGGGTTTGCTCTACCTTGCTTTCAACGGAATGTTCATGCAGTGTTGAGGGAGGAGTTTAAGTAGCCTGCCCAGAAAAGGAGAGTTACGACATAATTCGGAGTGTGGCAGATGTGGCTGGAAGAGTTTACTAAGGTGTCAAAGTTCCAAAGGATGAAATTCTGGAAAATTTCAGAAGTAGATCTCTACCCACCAAGTTAAAAAACCATTACCATTTGTGGTTCTGTCTCTAGACCCATGCGATAGCGGTCACTAGGGTTTGCTCTACCTTGCTTTCAACGGAATGTTCATGCAGTGTTGAGGGAGGAGTTTAAGTAGCCTGCCCAGAAAAGGAGAGTTACGACATAATTCGGAGTGTGGCAGATGTGGCTGGAAGAGTTTACTAAGGTGTCAAAGTTCCAAAGGATGAAATTCTGGAAAATTTCAGAAGTAGATCTCTACCCACCAAGTTAAAAAACCATTACCATTTGTGGTTCTGTCTCTAGACCCATGCGATAGCGGTCACTAGGGTTTGCTCTACCTTGCTTTCAACGGAATGTTCATGCAGTGTTGAGGGAGGAGTTTAAGTAGCCTGCCCAGAAAAGGAGAGTTACGACATAATTCGGAGTGTGGCAGATGTGGCTGGAAGAGTTTACTAAGGTGTCAAAGTTCCAAAGGATGAAATTCTGGAAAATTTCAGAATTAGATCTCTACCCACCAAGTTAAAAAACCATTACCATTTGTGGTTCTGTCTCTAGACCCATGCGATAGCGGTCACTAGGGTTTGCTCTACCTTGCTTTCAACGGAATGTTCATGCAGTGTTGAGGGAGGAGTTTAAGTAGCCTGCCCAGAAAAGGAGAGTTACGACATAATTCGGAGTGTGGCAGATGTGGCTGGAAGAGTTTACTAAGGTGTCAAAGTTCCAAAGGATGAAATTCTGGAAAATTTCAGAATTAGATCTCTACCCACCAAGTTAAAAAACCATTACCATTTGTGGTTCTGTCTCTAGACCCATGCGATAGCGGTCACTAGGGTTTGCTCTACCTTGCTTTCAACGGAATGTTCATGCAGTGTTGAGGGAGGAGTTTAAGTAGCCTGCCCAGAAAAGGAGAGTTACGACATAATTCGGAGTGTGGCAGATGTGGCTGGAAGAGTTTACTAAGGTGTCAAAGTTCCAAAGGATGAAATTCTGGAAAATTTCAGAATTAGATCTCTACCCACCAAGTTAAAAAACCATTACCATTTGTGGTTCTGTCTCTAGACCCATGCGATAGCGGTCACTAGGGTTTGCTCTACCTTGCTTTCAACGGAATGTTCATGCAGTGTTGAGGGAGGAGTTTAAGTAGCCTGCCCAGAAAAGGAGAGTTACGACATAATTCGGAGTGTGGCAGATGTGGCTGGAAGAGTTTACTAAGGTGTCAAAGTTCCAAAGGATGAAATTCTGGAAAATTTCAGAAGTAGATCTCTACCCACCAAGTTAAAAAACCATTACCATTTGTGGTTCTGTCTCTAGACCCATGCGATAGCGGTCACTAGGGTTTGCTCTACCTTGCTTTCAACGGAATGTTCATGCAGTGTTGAGGGAGGAGTTTAAGTAGCCTGCCCAGAAAAGGAGAGTTACGACATAATTCGGAGTGTGGCAGATGTGGCTGGAAGAGTTTACTAAGGTGTCAAAGTTCCAAAGGATGAAATTCTGGAAAATTTCAGAAGTAGATCTCTACCCACCAAGTTAAAAAACCATTACCATTTGTGGTTCTGTCTCTAGACCCATGCGATAGCGGTCACTAGGGTTTGCTCTACCTTGCTTTCAACGGAATGTTCATGCAGTGTTGAGGGAGGAGTTTAAGTAGCCTGCCCAGAAAAGGAGAGTTACGACATAATTCGGAGTGTGGCAGATGTGGCTGGAAGAGTTTACTAAGGTGTCAAAGTTCCAAAGGATGAAATTCTGGAAAATTTCAGAAGTAGATCTCTACCCACCAAGTTAAAAAACCATTACCATTTGTGGTTCTGTCTCTAGACCCATGCGATAGCGGTCACTAGGGTTTGCTCTACCTTGCTTTCAACGGAATGTTCATGCAGTGTTGAGGGAGAAGTTTAAGTAGCCTGCCCAGAAAAGGAGAGTTACGACATAATTCGGAGTGTGGCAGATGTGGCTGGAAGAGTTTACTAAGGTGTCAAAGTTCCAAAGGATGAAATTCTGGAAAATTTCAGAAGTAGATCTCTACCCACCAAGTTAAAAAACCATTACCATTTGTGGTTCTGTCTCTAGACCCATGCGATAGCGGTCACTAGGGTTTGCTCTACCTTGCTTTCAACGGAATGTTCATGCAGTGTTGAGGGAGGAGTTTAAGTAGCCTGCCCAGAAAAGGAGAGTTACGACATAATTCGGAGTGTGGCAGATGTGGCTGGAAGAGTTTACTAAGGTGTCAAAGTTCCAAAGGATGAAATTCTGGAAAATTTCAGAAGTAGATCTCTACCCACCAAGTTAAAAAACCATTACCATTTGTGGTTCTGTCTCTAGACCCATGCGATAGCGGTCACTAGGGTTTGCTCTACCTTGCTTTCAACGGAATGTTCATGCAGTGTTGAGGGAGGAGTTTAAGTAGCCTGCCCAGAAAAGGAGAGTTACGACATAATTAGGAGTGTGGCAGATGTGGCTGGAAGAGTTTACTAAGGTGTCAAAGTTCCAAAGGATGAAATTCTGGAAAATTTCAGAAGTAGATCTCTACCCACCAAGTTAAAAAACCATTACCATTTGTGGTTCTGTCTCTAGACCCATGCGATAGCGGTCACTAGGGTTTGCTCTACCTTGCTTTCAACGGAATGTTCATGCAGTGTTGAGGGAGGAGTTTAAGTAGCCTGCCCAGAAAAGGAGAGTTACGACATAATTCGGAGTGTGGCAGATGTGGCTGGAAGAGTTTACTAAGGTGTCAAAGTTCCAAAGGATGAAATTCTGGAAAATTTCAGAAGTAGATCTCTACCCACCAAGTTAAAAAACCATTACCATTTGTGGTTCTGTCTCTAGACCCATGCGATAGCGGTCACTAGGGTTTGCTCTACCTTGCTTTCAACGGAATGTTCATGCAGTGTTGAGGGAGGAGTTTAAGTAGCCTGCCCAGAAAAGGAGAGTTACGACATAATTCGGAGTGTGGCAGATGTGGCTGGAAGAGTTTACTAAGGTATCAAAGTTCCAAAGGATGAAATTCTGGAAAATTTCAGAAGTAGATCTCTACCCACCAAGTTAAAAAACCATTACCATTCGTGGTTCTGTCTCTAGACCCATGCGATAGCGGTCACTAGGGTTTGCTCTACCTTGCTTTCAACGGAATGTTCATGCAGTGATTCGGTGAGGTGAATTTAGGTATCCGACCGTTGGAGAAGCAGCAGATCCGGGTCACATCTAGGCTGGAAGAGTTTACTAAGGTTTCGAAGTTCCATGCTATAAAATTGAGGATCATTTTTTATATAGCTCTGTACCCACCAAGTTAAAAAACCTTTACCATTTGTGGTTCTGTCTCTAGACCTATGCGATAGCGGTCACTAGGGTTTGCTCTACCTTGCTTTCAACGGAATGTCCATGCCATGATTCGGCGAGGTGAATTTTAGGTAACAATGTACCACTCTGTTGTGGAATCCGAGACCTTTGCCGGTATAGTGTATACGAGGGTACCTCTGCTGACGTTGAAGGTGTTGTGCTCTGCTTACCAAAACAACAGTGCGGATTCTGCAAAACCTATCGATATCACCATTTTTTGGGATTGACTACAGTAGTAGTTGACAAATACATATAATGTAAATCGTCCAATGCTTTTGGGAATGCTAGAACACCGGGTTGCGGTGACCTTTGCTGGTATAGTGTATAATAGCGGATTTCATAAATGTCACCGCGGTTAACTGGTGGATTCCAAGCGGTAACCAACAAATGATCCACTATATCAGGGATCATTCCAGAATTTTCGAACGCCGCAATCAGCACAATATAGAGAGAGTTGACGGTTGATTGATGAGCCTTTTTTTCTTCGTGGGATTTTACCTTAGCCCACTCGGGGCACAGGGTTGAACCGCACCGCAAGCTAAACATAGAAGGGGTATTTTTGCAGGGAGGTTGTCAGAGATATCGGGGAGTCGTTTATGACGTTCGTCATATTTTGGTGAGTTAGGATGAAGGGGTCGTTCGTAAGATTTGGGAGCGTTAGATGTTGGAAGGACTGATGTTTGGTATGGTTATGGAGTTCGTGATGGTGAGAGACAGGTTATTGTGCATATGCTTCAAAAAGGAAGACATGGACATGATGATGGGGTAGGAGCCACCCCTTGGGTCCTCCTACGTAGGAGAACCCACCCGGCAGCCGTAATGTAACGGTGACAAGTGACAACAGCAATAGCAACAGCAAAGAGAGAGAGAGTCACCTACGTCCGCATTACCAAGTATGTTCTACTATTATTTTTTTCATTTCGATTACTGACATTTGGATCACTTTTGATAATTTGTACCTTCGGTTACTTCTGGGCCAGGACCGCCAGGATTAGCAACACCCAGTGGCGCCCATCAAGGAAGATCTGTCCCCCCCCCCCACCCTTCTTTAGATTAATGAATTCTGCATGATTTGATGTGTAATTTTGATGTTAATAGTACTATCTAAAGAAAGATCCGTCTGTTTACTGATAGGGACACCTTGCCGAGCATTGCTCAAATTAGTCAGAACTGTCTCCATCCACACTCTGAGGAGCTATCCAGGGCAGAGCTCTCACCAACCCACAGGGGTAGCCTTTCTTTGCGGCCCCCTGAACCAAAACTGTACATATGTGGAATTTGGCGGTACAATGCTGGATTTGAAATCATCCATGCTACCGCTTCCCGTCCCGTCCTACAAACTGCTACACGATGTGGCTGTTGATTCAGGTAGCATTTTACAACATAAAAACTGCGAACGACGACTACAGCCGATCTTTCAAAGTTACGTAGCAACCTTGTTTGACTTGCAGAGAAAATTTTGGTGGTTTCCTTTCTGGTGTTGGCTAATTCCAGCCTTAGTGTCTTTAAACCTGATGATGTCGCAAGACGAAACCGGTTGTTGAAATATACAAAATCATTTCGTGATACAAGTGCTAAGTCATTTTTATTCATAATTATGTCAAAGTTAGTGTGGAGACCCTCAATTTTGTTCAAAGTTCTTTGTGGATATAATATAACTGTTTCTTTGTGGATATAATATAACTGTAAGTTTAAGACATTGTTGAAAAAAATATAAAAAAAAAATGAAATTTATTAAATTGACCAATCATAGGCTCATACCCTATATTATGTTCGTACACAGCGGTTGCATACGAGTGAACTTGGTCCAAACGAAGGTATAGTAATATGGCCATTTTTTCCGGTCTATGTGAATTGATTTGTGATGCAGTGAAATGATTCTCAAAGTTCTCGTCTGAGCACCACTATCGTATCAAGGTGTCCATTATTTTTTCTGTATACGCAGTATGATAATGTCATGTTTATTTTTCAGAATTGGCAGGAGTGTTATGGTTGAAGGCACTTTCTAAACTCAGGCAAGCAGCTTCACTGCAGAAAATACGTTAACGATGGGAATCAAATAGTAAGATGAACAAGCACTGTAATATACTACAGAGGTAAGGAAGCATAAATAAGGGTAGTACAGTTGATTAGCAGAAATTGTCGTTTGGCATTGCTCCATAATTGATGCAGTATGCTTTCCGGCATCATCTTTCCACTGCTACCTCTGGTTAGGTCATGACGTCATTAAAATAGTGACGTCAGACCTAGGAACCATAATTCATAGTGCAGAATGGGAACCATAAATTAAAGTGTTGCACCATTGCGGCGTGCATTGCACCATATAGAGATCATTTTTCTCAGTGTACGCCCTACTCATTATCTAGGGTAGGGTGTTTTGCCTCCAAGACACTCAAGGAAACAAGATGAGTTCAAAGCGGATAAAGGGACTTAGAATCTGGTGCCATGAGTACCGCAAACATCCAAATTTGAAGTGACTTACTACGAACACGAACCTTTGATCATCTGGAAAGGATCAACTATGAAATCTTATGGTTGTACCTGTTATTTCCTTTAGCGACGAAGGCTCTGTCCACACCAAAGTGGTATCGGACCTTGAAACTCCCAGACTCCGAGCTTCAGCCCCTAAACAAATACTAAGCCTCGTACAGCGAATACTTAACGCACTGCCAACTAGAAAGCAGTTCGTCATACAACCAACTGCCCGAACAGCGAAAACAAATCAACACTTTCAGAAACTAAACAAGCGGTACGACACGGTCGGACAAAACTTTACCTGCTTATTTGAGTGATTCCTAGAAATAAACCCTTGGTTAAATGATTGGAGACGGAAAAACTTTTTGAGGAAAGGAATGGCCCCAGAATGTTCCCCCGAGTACATAAAGACCCCACACGACATACTTCGGCAACCACCCAAAACTACCCCCTAAAAGGAGGTGGGGTGGATGGGGAAGCTCGGAAAAACTTTTTGACAAAATAAATTGCCTCAGAACGTTTCCCCGAGCATTTTGATACCCCATACAACGTACTTTGGAAAGTATCCAAAACTCCCCCCATTGGGGGGGGGGGGGGGGTGGCGAAAAAACATTTTGACCAAATAAAATGCCTCAGAACGATCTCCCGATCAATTTGAGCCCACACAACCCATATTTCTCAAACCACTCAAATCTACCCCCCTTAGGGGGTGGGGTGCTATAGGATACATTCAGAAAAACTTTTTGACACAAAAAATTGCTTCACAACGTTCGCCCGAACAGTTTGAGACCTCATAAGCCGCACTTTATAAGTCACTCAAAATTGCCCCCCCCCCCCCCCATACTATTTGTGACGGGTTTGGCGGTTGTCATGGGTCCTATCCAGAACTACTCGTATACCACAAGCCACTGAATCCACTGATTTCACCTTTTTACTTTCTCGCCCGTATGTAATACATGGGCTGAGAAAGTTATGTTATCGTGCAAAATTTCGATTTTGAGATTTTCATTGCAAAAGGCGTTTCAGAGGTCCTAGATACCAAAAAAGTGGTTTTTAGGTCATGTCCGTCCGACGTACGTACGTACGTACGTCCGTCCGTCCGTCCGTCCGTTTGTCTGTAGCGCGGCTAGAGGTCACATCAGTCAACCGATTTCGCTCAAATTTGGAATATAGATGTCTAAAATCAGTTCCGAGATACATTTTTAATATAATTTTGATTACTCAAAAATTGCGCCCACTATTGTCAAAAAAGTGTAAAAAAAAAAAAAAAAAAATCGTGTTTTTGTCTACTCAAGACGCATTTCACGGTACGGTAATAAAGTTATAACCTTCAAATTTTGCAGTTGTGTTCCCAGATAGATGCTCCAGGATCATTTTTATTATTTTTGACCTGGGCCAAATATTTGGGCCAAACTTGGCCATTACGTGAAAATCTTGGCCCCATGAACAGTATTAGCCGGAATTTCACAAAAATCCATAAACTTGTGCTTAATAACATGACTTAAAGGTTTGTCGAAGAAATATTCAATCAATTCAAAATTGCGGCCAATATAGGCAAAATAAAGTCAAAAATAGGAAAAAAACTAGAATCTCGTTTTTGATTGGTCAAGACGGATTTGGCACTACAGTTATTAAGTTAGATCCTTGTAATTTCGCAATAGTGTTCCCAAATAGATGCTACAGGATAATTTTTATTCTTTTTGAGATGGGCCAAAAACTTGGGCCAATATTGGCATTATCGTAGGAAAAATTTTCCAAAAATAGAAATCACGTTTTTGATTGGTTAAGACGGATTTGCAACAACCCTATTCGACAGATTTCCTTCAATATTGGCGAAAGTGGTCTCAGATAGATGCTTCAAGGGCATTTTCAATAGATTTTCATTTACTTAAAAATCAAGACGGTGACATGCAAAATAGAAAACATATACTTTGCGCGTCGAACGACACTTCACTGTTTGACGGATATGTTTGAAATTCGGTATGCAGGTGCCTAAAAGTATCGTCCAGTGTGAGGCAAAATGCTTTTTAGAAAAAATTAAAATTCTGACAATTATTCACGTAAAAAAAAAAATCAAATTTTCGATAAAAATTGCGAGAAAGTCAAGTGCGACCATTGTCGAACCCTTTATTACAGGTCCAGGGGGGACTTCCCCCCTTCCAGGGAGTTATGCGGGGGTGGTGGGTGGTATCATTGGATTCTTAATTATTTGTTCTATAACTGTCCAAAATTTGATCAAAATCATTAGAGCCGATTTTGAGCAAATATTTTTTTTTCTACCTTTTGGGGGAGTTTGGGGGGGGGGGGGTAACCCCCCTTAATTTTAAAGGGGGGAAACTGGGCTTCCGGATTCTGATTTCTTCCAATTTTAGAAAGGTCACTACCGATTTTGAAGAAAATCGGTTGAAAAGTGCGCCGTCCAGGTCAATGCCACATACATAGCTAGCTAGCTACATACGTACTGACACGGAGTACCTGACCTCTTCTAAAAATTCCTGGGGGCAAACTTTTCGTCGGAGGAAAAAAGTGAGATGGTTTTCATATTCCGAAGGAATGGACGTTTCCGAAATGTATATGCAAGTTTCAGTCGCTTTTGAGGTCTGGGAGCAATGACGGTTCAAAGTTGAGGTTTGCCGAAAATTGGCCCGCACGAATACAATACTTTACCTTACGTATACTCCGTATACAGGTAAAGTAAAAAGGGAAAAAACAAAATCCGTGCTACTGAAAGAAACTACACCATAATGAATCTCCGCTACACTCACACAAACGCCACATGGAAATCCACAGCCACCGTACACGTGTTATTCTATAGGTCGGTAAATAGGTAAATAGAACTTGCGCGCCGCAAGGCGTCCAATACCTTACGCCGCCTCTGGGTACGTTACTGGTACCGTTCGTGCGAGGGCAAAGCAATTTCTATTCTACTTACTTGTCACTGGACTTTCATTTTTTTAATTTTTTATACACATTAAACCTTCCTCATTCATTCAACCATTCATGCGACTTCCCATCTGTTCCTCACAAGTATTCCCTCCCATACCGCCGTGGCTCGTTGCAAACTCGCCTTCTTTCTCTCTTCCTCGTCCTGTTCGCATAGTACATATTTTATCCGTTGACTTTCTTATATTGACGTCCTGCTCTAAGATGGATCTTGGACTTATTCTAAGGAAATTCTCATTCCAATTGTTTGCCGACTCACTCGCGGCATCATCAGGTTTTTCAAGCGTCACATTCCGCTCCTTTTTTACATGTATATATAGTACTGGAAATGCCATAGCCATGCTAATATTGTAGCCTGACTGGCTTAGGATCACCCGTGCCCATCACCACTTCAACAGAGTTGTTACATAATTTGTGTGCGCGCAGCCAAACCACCTCATACAAATACTGAAATAGGCAGAGAATACACAACAACAGTAACCTGCAGTTAAAGTCCACGTTCATTGAGTGTTTCAACCTCGCTACTGCAGTGGAAGCAAGTATCTACCTAGGCTATTTTTGCATTTACAGTTCATAATGTTACGTTGTGTACTCTCTACATTGCTAAAATTAGGCTACGTCTACAATCCTACCGTAACGGTCCCACGAAGCGAGGAACTCGATGTTAGAATCCCGCGAAGCAAAAAATTCCAAGTCAGGTTCACTCCCTCGAAGCCAACAGCTCGAAGTTAGAAGCACTGCCCCGAAGGTTGCAGGTAGATCTCCGTAATTTCGTCAGGATCACTCCCACTGCAGCCCATGTTATCCTCTGCTGTAAATAAATAAATACTAAAACCATTAAATAAATGCTGTGAAGTAACTATAACGAAGGAATGCTGCCGTCCATTAACACACCCTATCTCCATAACATTTTAGGTAGATTTCGAAGAAAAATCTACCTATTGTAGTCGTACCAGTAGTCTCACTTTTGAAAAATCTCTTCACAGTTATTCTTTTTATGACCCCTGGATCCCAAAACCACCCTCAGTTAAAAAGTTTATATATATATCTATCTATATATCATTTTCACTTCCTTGTGAACACGCTAGGAGCCGTATTTTTGAAAAATAATTGGTTTTGACTATTTAATAAAATATAAGGGACTAAAATCTCGGTCGAGTTCGTTAATGGGGGAAATCGGACAAAGGGGGGGAAAATGGGGGGACTTTTTCGAAATCTGGTTTTTTGTCCATAACTCCCTTAATATTGCAACTAATGAAACAAAATTTTGTCTGAGGGTCGTCTAACAGTACTACCTACAACTTTTCTTTGTAACATTTTTTGATCCCACCCTTAATGGTTGAATAAGGGTGGAAAAACTCGGAAACGCTCGGACACTGAGAGGCACCTGTAAACCAACGATATTCGCGCCAATAATAGTTTTTCAACTTTCCGATAGTTTTAGCAAAATGGAAAAATCAGAATATTCTATACTTGCCTTGAATAACACGGAGATTTCCTTATTGGAGCTACTAAAATGGAGGTTTCTAGGGGTAGTGGCTACACTTCAGTAGAAGCACCACAAGGTGACGCATTGGAAGGTGGCAGTGGCGACTCCACAGTAGAATCATCAGGAGGTGCCAGCGGGGTAACCACAGTAGAATCATCAGGAGGTGCCAGCGGGGTAACCACAGTAGACATCAGGAGGTGCCAGTGGCTCCAGAACAGTAAAGACATCGGCTGTGCCAGCGGCTCCATCGTCTGGGTTTGACACCACACATCGTAAGGATTGTTCAACCATGAGTCAATATCCTCTTGCCACCCTGCCAACGTAAGAGAAATATTACTGCATCTTTTAAACACAAAGAGTCAACCGTTACACAACTAAAAACTTTTCAGGTGGCCACATATGATGCGTTTTGGACGGCGCCCTGGCTCCCTGGCTGGGATGCGGGGTTTAGGGTGCTAACTCAGGGATGGCTGGTGCCCACACCCTCATCCCTGTGATTTGTTTTTTGTTTCGCAGAAATTCATGAGACCTTGATTTTATTGTGATAATCACAGTGTGTTGTCTGTCTCTCGATATATATTTCAATAAGGGTGCGTCCCACAGTCCCACCATACTCGGTTAACGGTTAATCTCCAGTTAAATTTCAATTAGGTATAGCACGGTAAAAACCGAATTTAACTGGGGATTAACCGTTAACCCAGTATGGTGGGACTAAATATACTCAGAACAGTTCATCTAACGCCGATTTGCAAAAAACACACAAGAAAAATAAAGAACAATTTTATGGATAAAGTAGTCGATTCCTAAAACGAATTAATGCAAAAAGGGCATTTCTTTAACAACTGGAGGCCCATCTGGGATGCGTGAAATTCGGCAAAGTTTCAATTCCACGATCGGGATGGCATCCTTTCACAACCCTCGGTCCCTTCCCACTTTGAGGCCTCCCTGGATGCATCCTAGCTAGGACACCGTCGAAAACGCATCGCATGTGGCCACCGTTTGCACGATCGCGAAACACATGTCACCAGAATGATTTTTCTTCCCACGCTTTTTGAGGAAACTGTTGAACATTTCAATGTTTTGAAGTGGTGATTTTACTATCGATTAATTTTTGACAAAGTTTTTAATGACAAAGTCATTCGATCACAACACAGCCAGTTAATCTCTGACGTTAAAAAGACATATTATAATTTACAACATTTAAATGTCCAACAGTTTCCACAAAAAATGGTCAATACCTCCTTCTCGCTTGGCTAGAGAGAAAGTAAAAAAAAAAAAACAGGATTTTACAGTGATCGGAGTATACATTGCTGTTTGTTGACCTTATTTTTTCAACAATTTTTGGGGAAACAAATTGACATTTATATATATGTCTTTCGTAATATCAGAAGTTAGCCTGTTGTGATTTTGCGATCGAGTAATTTTTCACTGACTGAAATCTGACGTTAAATAAAGGGTCCGACAATGGTCGCACTTGACTTTCTCGCAATTTTTACGCCAGCGGCATCGAAAATTTTGATTTTTTTTACGTAATTTATTTTTTTTGGACCAAAATTTTAACTTTTTCTAAAAAATATTTTGCCATACACTGGACAATAATTTTAGGCACCTACTCACCGGATTTCAAACATATCCGTCAAATGGTGAAGTGACGCGCAAAGTACGTGTTTTCTATTTTCCATGTCACGGCATTAATTTTCAAATAAGTAATTGAAAATCTATTGAAAATGAACCTTGAAGCATCTATCTGAGACCATTTTCATCAATTTTCAAGGAAATCTGTCTATTAGGGTTGTTGCAAATCCGTCTTAACCAATCAAAAACGTGATTTCCATTTATGGAAAATTTTCCTACGATAATGCCAATATTGGCAATAATTATTATGTTGGATAAATTTCGTTCGGTAAAACATCAAACTGGGTTAAAGTACACCTCCCTACCAATTTTTATTGAAATCGATCGAATAGTGCTACCGGAGTGACAACCAACGCGTTTGGGCCAAAACTGGGCCAAGTTATTGTCCCACCTCCAAATGATTGGAAAAGACCTAAAAGCTTTATTCAAAAACACTTTCGAAAATTTTCAAGGTTCCAACTTGATATACGTAGCTTCCAGCCCTTCTTAACTGTCAAAAAACACGATTTTTTGCCTTTTTTTGACCATAGCAGGCGCAATTTTTGAGTTATCAAAATTTATCAAAAAAAATTTCCAGATATTTACATTAGGTACCTACATACCGAATTTGAGCAAAACCGGACGAACGGTGTGACGTCCAGTTGCGCAACAGAGTGACGTACGTACGTACGTCGGTCGGACATTTTTTAAAAACCACTTTTTTGGACTCGGGGGACCTCCAGGATCATGGGAAACCCAAAATCTCAAAATCGAAATTTTGCACGAAGACATAACTTTCTCAGCCCATGTATTACATACAGGCGAGAAAGTAAAAAACCACAGGGTTTCCAAAATTATTATTATTTGTTCCGAACAAGAAGTAGACTAAAAAGAGGGGGTCACAACGGTCTGTTCTGGTTACAGAAAGGTGGGAGCCTGGTCCTTCTAAGGCTGCAGTACCAAACAGTTGATGTTTATTTATGTTTACTTCCATAGAAACTACCCTGCGTATTGAAATAAAACATGTTCAATCATTAGTAAATTCCTTTAACAACTTAAAGTAAGTAAAAATTAATTAAAATGACTTTTGGTCACTACCCAGAGTTTGAATTACCAAACATCAACAAGCAGACTCCACATCAGTGGGTTTATTGATGTTTGCTAATTCAAACTCAGTGAAGGAACCGAAAGTCAATTTAATGAATTCTTACTTACTTTACGTTCTTAAAACAATTGACACCATACTCGGTTAAGAGGAAAACGTCGATTTTCTCGAAAATTTAACATGGTAAACATAGGAGAAAATGTCCTGTTTTCTCTTAACTGGACATGGTGGGATGCAACCTAAGGATTATGTTTTTGTTTCAATGAGGAGGTTAATTCGAATCCCGGTAGCAGCAATTTTCTGTTGGAAGCATGGATGTCACACCAAATATTCATTTGGCTTCGGCCAACAGTCAGTTTGTTAAATTAACATCTATGCCTTCTGGCCAAGGGTATGGGCTGTAACCACCAACCGGTGCGAGGGGGCCTTAAAAAAATATGTGTCCTGTACAAATTTGTTTTTTTCCCAATAGGTTCCTCATAAAGTGTGAAGACAAAACGTAAACAAATAGCGAATGTATTTACTGGCTCTGTTGTGATTTTACGACTAGAGTGATTTTCGTAAATAAAAAGCTTGCCCTTGCTTACTCGAGAAATCCCAACACAGCCAGCGTTAAAAATACACATTATATTTCAGAGGAAACTCACCATATTCCATACATCAAGGATGGAGCGGACGCCATTCTTGCCAATTCGATTGCGCTACTGATGTCATCGAGGTCATACACCCTGAGGTACGCGCTATAACCCTGAAACAAATGAGAGAGGTATTAGGTACCCAAGTACTTTCTGTTTCTTTGCGGAAATTGCACCCTCGATATCAATTTCCACTCAGCTGATGCGCAGAGCGGTTCACTTTCAGATTGGTCACTTCACTCCTGTGATGTTTCCATACCACATCACTGATGGGACAATTGAACACATGGAGCCACTTCAGATTCGGTAGGCCAACCACCGGAAAAATATCTTTGATACCATTATATATTTACAATCTCCTCGATAATCGATAATATACATTCGAGTATAATATTGACCAAGAACTGGCTAAATACGACGAGTGGAGTAACTTTTACTTTCACTTTCATTGAGAAGGTCCGTCATGATCATTATCGTTGGAGCCATAACCAATATGGCTCCAACATATTATTTCACCCCATTCTCGTTTATATTTACCTGGCTCCCTGTAGCCTATTTTGCGTTTTTGAGCAACCTATTTCTCGGTTTTAAGCAACGTAACAATCCGAACCCTAGATTAATCACTTGAATATTTTCAGGGAATGTTGTAACGTCACTGGACTGTTACTCAATGGACCTTTTCCGATGCCATGCAACATTACTACCATCACGCAATAGTGGTGCTTGGTGACGGAATTGTTTAAAGAGCGGCCACTTAGATCAGGATTTAATTTTATATAGCTTTTTCAGGAAATTACATTTACTAGCTTTACATGATTTAAGAGGGAACTCGTAACTTTGTGGTATTTTCTGCAATCCATGTTTAGTTAAACGTTAGTGGACCCAGCACCGCCTCAACCAGAGTTAGTATTAGGAACCACCACCGAGAAACTGTCAAAAATAACTTAGTCAAAATCCACGAAAAAGTAATGTATATTATAATATATTGCTGGGTCCACTAACGTTTAACTAAACATGGATTTACTAGCTTTATCTGCATGGTAAGGAACAGGTGAAAGCCACCCTTAGTTAAAGAGGAGGGTGCGATTATCTTTGCAAACTCAACTTACCCAACACTGGTAATCAGCACCTAACTCACAGTTAAACACTTCAGCCACCAAAAGTTAGTACCCGAAAACTTTATCCTAGTCCACAAACTATCGGCAGGGTGGTGAAAGGTACCAACTTTTTGGGAGGATAACTCTATAATGAACTTTTAAGGGATGATGGAAACTGGTGCAATCCAGCCAGAGCAACCCGTCTAACTGGAGCGAGAGCTGGCGAGGAACTGCGACGGAACGGATGCATTTCAGGGGGTTCTGGAAGCAGAGCCATCTGCGCATGACGTCACCTATCCCCGCCTATACTGATGCTGGGAGGGGCTGCGGTGTTTCTCACTAATCAATAGGTGAGCTACCATCCCCAGCCACCACAGTTCGTGTGGTTATGATTATAAACGAATCCCTCTGCAGTTTTTCCAAATCATGGGGAGTATAGCCATGGGGAGCATGGGGAGTTATGTGTTCAAACTATGGTTATCAAGCGTTCCAGACAGACTTTGATGGAGATCTATAGTTTAAGCAGCAGATCGGCACTGTTCGCTACCTAAGTAAAACGGAAAATCTTGAGGAAAAATATTGGCTGTCTGAGTTCGAAATTCGAAAAATATTCCACGCCATGCTGAATAGATAACCGTGAAAGAATAGAAACTTTCTACTACCTGATCCAGACCTCTCCGCTACAAATGGGGAAATTTCCCAGCGGTCTGGCTGTGTAGCCCCAGCCCTGGGCAAGATCGACCTGATAAGCTATCAAGCCCCCCCCCCCCCAGGTCCCCAGTAACTATGGAAACGAAACATTGATTAGCAGATCTATTACGGATCTTGGTCGCTAACTCGGGCGTTAAGCTCCTAATGCTAAATAATGGGTAACACTGGGGTAACACCACTTTGCGTTATCTAAGTCGCTAACTTGGCATTGACAGATCCGTAATAGACCTGCAGGTCCCATGACAGCCTCGATAGCCGAGTGGTCCAGAGACGGTTGTCTAAAGAGGAGGCGAGTCACACCGGTTCGATCCCAATCCCATCAATCTTTTTTCACAGACTGTCTTGACTATGAAATGTACAAGGTAATGGTTTTCCTAACCAACCAGGGTTTAGGTGGGTTCCGAACCACCACAGCCTCTAATACATTTCACTTGAGATGATTGACGTTACCAGACAGGACGCTTTATTTATTGGGCCATAATCCATCCCGAGCCCTGGGGACGGCAACACCATTCGGGAATGTATTGAGCTAGGCTTCCTTCCGCTCCCAGACGAGCTCGTATCCATGGCAACACAGCATTAAATCAGGTCAAGCTGTCTGGCAACCAACCAACCAACGCTCGGGACCCCCACCCCCTATGGCAACGATTTTGCGCGTCAGGCAGCCACACCCAAACATTGATCAGGTCACCGCTATCCATCTACCCACGCACTGACAGCCTCGATACAGCCGAGCGGTCCAGATGGTTTTGTCCTTATAGAGGAGCAGTGAGAGTCGGGTCACCCCGGTTCCATCCCGATGCCATCAACGTCTTTCTTATCGGCATTCACCTCTAATAATTATGCTCAGCACGTCAAGTGAAATGTATATTGAGGCTGTGGTGGTTAAGAATCCACCTCGAGCTGCAGGTCCCCGTCGTGTAGTAACGACCTCTACCCCTCTACTGCTATTGGGTAGGCAGGACCAGGCTCTGGAGTCTGGTTAATAACCAAAACCAAGCAACAGTACTAATTTTTAATTATTTGTTAACTACCGTAGTGTCTCCCTATAACGACCTGTAAGGTACCATTAGACTTTTTGCTTTAGAGGGTTTCAAAATGAGGCAAGATTTGTCAAGGGAGCGCAGCGTAGTGTTTGCTCGTTGTTGCGAGTGACCTCTGCATTTACAAAATCTATGAAAGATTTTAATTTAAAACCCCTCAGGACCGGGAGAGACAGGCAACTCGACTTGATCAATGTTCCCCTGGTTACAAGAGGGCCTGGGAAAGGTTAGGTTAGGTTATCAGCAAAGTATCGGTTCTGATAACGGCCTCGAAATAATTAAACAATAGACTGGGAGTGGCATTACTGTATTTAACTTAAGCTGCAGCAGTGAATCTTAATCAATCTTAATGTTAGCACACGAGTGGGACCTACAGTTATAGGTGGATTTCGAACCACCACGGCCTCGAGATAAATTTCACTTGAAATGCTGAAATTATCAAAGGTGAATGCTGATCAGAAAACCTTTGATAGGGTCGTGTAGGAACCGCGGTGCTCCGCTGCGGCTCTGTGTTTCTATAAAGACAGCCATCGAGCTAGACCACTCGCTGTGAATCCGACCCTAAAGAACCCCTCAACGAACTCACCCCTTATACATGGGTGAATGCCTAGCAGGGGTTGGCTGACAATGGACTCGAGAAGCTGGAAAAGTAGGTACAAAAGATCTCGGCTATCACAAAAGATTCAATACCCTTTGTTGAAGGAAAAGAGGAACTTTCTTATCCGAAGCGTTTCCCTCTAAGTTAAACATGGGTGCCTCATAGGTTCTATGAGTTCCAATTAGCCTTCTGTTGCCGAGGCAACATGTGGCACCCATGTTTAGCTTACCCCACATTTGAATGTTCCCATAAAGTTTTTTTTTAGGTTCTCCCGTTTTCAACGGTAATTCAATACCCTCGCAAAAACTGTTCATTAGATTTCATTGTACTTTCCTTCTCCCCCTATTGACAACCAACCCCTACGTCAAATTCATTTCTACGTGGATCAATAGAGAGGTGGGAGGTGGGGGAGGGTCAGTTTCAGCTGGGTTCCGAACCACCACAGCCTTGATAAAGCTGTAGTCTCTCTCCATAACGACCGTCAAGGGACCTTGGAGATTGCTCGCAATAGAGATGGTATCAAAATGAGAAAGGGTTGGTGAAGGGCTCGTTATAGAGGGTGCCAACTGTATTTTGAAATGTTACAATTTTTCATTTCATTATAATGAAACAGTGTGAATAGAGCCTTAGCTAGATATCAAACATCGACCTCGACTCGACAGGGAAATGCGACGCCACGCCGCGTCGTTCTGCGCAGAACGCCAATTTGCAAGCGACCAAGGGTGGAGAGGTGCATCACCTATACAACACCGATTCCCACACAAATACACACAAAAAAGTGCAATATCCCATGAAATAAGTACTGGGGAAGCGTTTGAAATAGTTTTAAAGTAATAAAACACGCCAATTACTTAAGCTAAAATAAGCAATAATTTGAGTTTGAAGTAGAGGCCTAAAAATGGCGGCGTCTCCAAGAGGCGGGTGTTTGGGACTTTCGGAGCTAAAATATGTATTATGTAGGGGTAATATGGTTAAATCACAACGAGAAACTTACCTTTAGTTGAATACGGGTACCACAACACAAGATTTAGTTGAAAAAATAGAGTTGTATTGAGTAACTACTACGTCCAAACACTTCAAAAGCTGACGCAACTCTGAATCTGAAACAGAAACATCTCGATTCTCCGATCTGTTTCCTGGCACTTTGTTGCCAACATAACAACATTAAACTTTTTGCGCCAGTTTATATTTTATCAATATTTTACTAAATAATTTAATTTAAGCTAATTATTTTGCATTTTTACAATTTTAAAATACATATTTACATAATATTTTTGACACTGCTTACTGAGTTTTATTTTAACTGTCATATAAGATAGAAATACTTGAATTATAAGGCAAACAGTTTTAATTGTTTTAATAGTAATTTATGCAATTTAAGAAGTAAAAAATCATAAATATTATTTTTTATATAATTATATATTGGTTTACATAGAAATATATTATCAAAACTTAAAATTAAAGGAAAAAATAGCGGATATTAAAAACAATATTAACCTATTTCCGGTTATTCGAGATATCGTTGAATATGAATATGATAGTAATATTGACTATCGTCTGCTGTAAAATTGTTTATTTTCTTTTTTGGCTAAATCGAAAATGGATTTTTTGTAGTGAATAAAATTATTTTGTACAAAATTTAAATTATAATGAAATTGTACAGTAAGTTAACTGTTATTAATTCGTCAGGTTTTGCAGGTTAATTGTTTTCTGCGAGGAGATGCAAAGAAGTTACCCCTTATACGTGCCCTTTTAGGTACCTACCTACTGTTTTTTTTTTTTTTTTAATATTTTAATTGGGTATTGAAATAAAAGGCTCTAGCTAAGTAGTTAAATACGTTGTATTAATGTTGTGTCGAAGCAATTAAGAACTAACCTATGAACTAACATTATATTTGTAGGCATGCAACTGCCTCAGTGGTAACCAACCGTTACTTATCTTTCAGTTAATGGGGAGTGATCATCGTCTGTCATGACCAGCTGTATAGAAGATGTGCTTCACATTTGAGTCATTGGATTCCATCATTATAAAGGATGCCAGGTCTGATTTCTCTGTTAATCCTGGTCCTGTTGATCCAATTAGTGCCCGCGCTACCAAATATTCAACAACAACAACAACCCTCGTACCAATATCAGTGACAAGCCAAATGTTCGTTCCAATAATTTACAAAGTAATGTGAGGCTTGATTAATGCGCCTTTTGACCCGCACCTACCATGAATACTGTCTCAGAAGTCATCAAACTGTTTAGGATTCTCACTCCTGCAGGTTTTTGCTAGTTCTCGTGCTTTGTTTATGTCCTGCTGGAATTTTGCTACCCGCTGCCGTCAGAAATTAACTGGCTATACCTACAGTGATTTTACCATCGAGTAGTTTTAGACATATCCCTTATAGACAAGTATCACTCGCTCTGAAAATCACCGCACAGACAGTTCATTAGCCATATTATATTTCAGAACATTTAAATATCCCACAGTGTCCTCAAAAAAGATTGAAAAAAAAAAACTTAAACAAACAGAATTGTGTGGTAACTTAATGTGTTTTTCAGGAACCATGAATGAAGTTTAAAGCTGAAGATATTTCAGAACGAGACAATTAGTACGGGATTGACGCGATACTGACTAGTAGTGATGTCATGCAAGATTCCTCTCGATCCATGTAAGTCCTTTTTATTTTCTCTCCTGTCTGGGCTGAGAAAGTGTATGTTTGTCTGTAGCGCGGCCCAAATTAAGCCCATGTCAGAAATATACGAATTATAATTTTTCGACACTAGTCGGATAAGAGTTACGTTAAAAATTTATCTCAGAACTTATTTTAGACACCTCTATTCCAAATTTTAGTGAATTCGGTTGATCTATGCGCCTCCACCCATATTACAGACAAGCGCACTTACGGAGATGATGTACTTTTTGGTATCAGGGTCTTCTAAAACGCCTTTTGCAATGAAATGGGTGAGGGGCTGGTATTTGGTAGTGCTGCCAGCTGCGCACGATGGATAATTATTGGGGTGATCTATAATCGCTGGGGTTGTCTTCACCACCCCTCTACTGCCTAATGTGTTCGGCCCTTTGTCATGCAAATCTGTTTTATGTGATGAAAAGGACATAGGGTGAAGGGAGGGAAGTTGAGTTGAATGAGCTCATTGGGGTGAGTCCTGGTTCGATCTGCGTGTCTCCCCCTATGCAATCAACACAAGGGGTTGATTTGAATCATGCCCGACAGTCGAGTTACGCCGGTACCTACCCTGCATTGACCCAGGTACCCTGCGTAGAGCCAGGTACCCTGCATAGAGCCAGGTACCCTGTGTAGAGCCAGGTACCCTGGGTAGAGTCAGGACCGAGTAAGTTTCACCAGGACAAATCTTGAAGGGTCGGGGCTAGATCCTGATGACAGTGATGACTCACGCTTCATAGCTCGTTTCCCTGCCACTGCGCTAATCTGGCCAGTCATGCATCTTGTGATAAGTCTCTGTAATCCGTCCTTTGACATGACTGAAGCAGCTGTCGTCTGCATACAAAAGCACCCTCACCCTCTCGCATCCATCCCCCTTTTAATCTACCCTAAATGAATGCGTCAGCCAACGGTAACTTCAATCACAATACAGAGGTTGGATAGCTCTATTCATTTTCCCTTCAACCCCATGTTGGTAATTTCCTCTTACAACAGCCTCGATAGCTGAGTGTTTTTGATGGCTGCCTTTAGAGGAACACTGCTGGGAGCCCACTAAGGTTCCATCCCCATCTTGTCAAAGTTTTTCTGATCGGTATTCACCTCTGATATGTTCAGCACGTCAGTAAAATGATAACGAGGCTGTGGCTCTGCATATTATACATACTTAATGTGAAAAAAACTCCTAGGCGCAACAGCCCTTCGAGGGCCAGGACCTAGTGAGGTACAAGGTGCCACCTTTCGTGAGCTCTGTACACAAGGTGGTGATGTGATCATTACCACGCCCCACAGTCGAGTTTTCCTCCAGCCAGTGAAGGCCAGATACCCATCAGGGCTGGGTAGGCCCAGGACCGGGAAAAATTCACCAGGACAAATCTCGCCAAGTTGGGACTAGATCCTGGCTCTTCTTGCTTCATACCTCAGTTCCCTGCCACAGAGGTAATCCGCCCCATACGTGAATATATGATGTTGTCTGATAAATAATCTCGCAGGGAAAAGCTGGTGTAGTTGTAGTTTTGTAGTTTTCATAGAAAATATTCTGATGGATATTTAATCGGTGCAATTTTCGTTGATCTGTATTTCTTCACTAACTCTAATGAAGGAGATAAAGTCAAAAAGATACTGTCTCAACGTTTTGACATTCGTGATCTCGGGCTAGTAACCCAGATGGTTGGAATGCGTTTACGTAGAAATGGCACGACAGTTACGCTTGATCAAAGTGAATATGTGCAAACTTTACTGGAGAAGTAAAACGAGGCCCCAATAGCCGAGTGGACTAAATGGAGCAGTGAGAGCCGGGTCACACCGGTTCGATCCCGATCCTACCAAAAAGTTTTCTCTTCGCATTCACCTCTGATATGTTCAGCATGTCAAGTGAAATGTATATCGAGGCTGTGGTGGTTTGGAACCCACCTAAAACTGTAGGACCCCATCGTTTACTCGATGGCTGGGGAGCTGGTATTTGGTAGTGCTGCCAGCTGAGCACAATGGATAGTTCTTGAAAACGGTCTAGTTGCTGGGCTTGTCCCCCCAACCCTCTGCTATTATTACTGGAGAAGTACAGAATGTCAAACTGCAAACCAGTAGGTACCTACGCCTATGGAAACAAATGTAACGTTTTCGAAAGAAGGAAAACCTTCAAATCAGCCATATCAAGAGTTGATAGGGTGCTTAACGTACTTGGCTATTCATTCAAGACCCAACATTGCCCATGCAGTGAGCCGTTTAGTCCAGTTCAATGAGGGACATACCATTGGTCATTGGAATGCAGCTAAACGTGATCTCAGATATCTACAGGCTACTGTTGACCTATGTTTGGTTTACAGGAAGACTGGAAAACCGCCAGAGATGAATGCAGACGCAGACTGGGGTGGCTGTGATGTGGTGCCAGTACCAGAACACCTTACGGAGGAATTGTATTTGAGAGTGATAAAGATGCGGGAAGATCTGGGGCAGCTGCTAAAGCCCATATACCTACCTGAAATGGTTGTTATGATGGAAGGGATTAGTGCGGCGAGGAAACTGTTGTTGAACCCTATCGTTACGACACCTCCCTGCCTCGAGTTTTTCATGAAGTTGGTCCACTATGAGACATTGCAAACGGAGATTTGCAAGAAATCTGTTAGACTATGCTACGAGACTGCTCTTCGCCATTTTGGAAACACTCACGCAGGTATTTAGGTACATACCTTTGCAAATAGAAAACCACATAAGCAAAACTCAGAAGCCCTGAGAAGTGTGGAGGGCATAGTGTGCGAAAGTATGGCAAGCCTATTCTCACAGTGTTTTTGTTGATTTTGTTTCCTGCCAATTTTCTGAGGAAATTAATTGATCTGAATTATAATTTGTCATTTTAACCTCAGAAACTAGTTAACTGAGATATGAAATTACGATCGAGAGATTTTCGTCGACTGAACGATTAGTCAAAAATTACTCAAAGAGCGTCTACGCACTCGTGTTTTTTACGTTTTTTCTGCACATTTTACGAGGAAACTATTGGAATGTTTTATGTAACGTCATATTCGTAAGTTATGTTGTTGTTTTACGACCGGTGATTTTTGTAACCGGTTGTGAAATCACAACATAGCTAATTTCGGCCGTTAAAAAGACATAATATGATATTTTAGAACATAGGTATACTTAAATATCCAATTGTTTCCTCATAAAAGGTAAAAATATGTCTTGATGCAGTTTTTTTTTTAACTAACTGAGCTTGTTTGGGCAGTTATAATCTCGCCAGGTGTGGAGTTCATTAGAAGCTAGGTAAATGATAGAAGAATGTTGTTTACTTCTAATAATTTGATGAGTGTTATTTTCAGATGTATGGCGCGAGTATATACCTACAATTCAAGGTAAGCCACGGCGATGGAAACAAGGTAATTCCCTTGTACGAAGACGCTCGTAGTCGGCTCATCCCAGAACAGATTGACTATCTTGAAATTGCGTTCCCGCGGGACCAAGTATACATGTAGGTACCAACACCATCGACATAAGAGAACTAAAAGAAATTTCTTACGAGCTGCACTACTCTGTGGTATCAAACGCGGAAGGGCGCGTTGGGCCTTCGTCGGTGATTGGTGTACCCTTCCCTATATACCATATAATTTCTAATTTTTTGTACGAATATATTATTATTTGTAACCAGAAAGTCAGTAATTCCGTTCCTTCCGCCTTGTAGGTACCTAGCTGCTGGCATGAAAAGTTACCTATGTATGTAAATCGACACTTGAGCAAAAAGAGTTGCTATCAGAAGACTCAAAAAAGTATTTTTCAGAGAAAATTCATGAAGTACCTACTTATATTTTCATATGAAATAAAAATAAATGTTCACCAAACTGGAGGTAAGATTTTATACAGGCACCTAGTCAGCAGGATCTGCCCAGTAAATTATCATGGCTATTCCATGAAATCTATCCTAACTGGTCTGTAGCGGATATAGGGTAATCTTACCTTTAGTAAATATGCCGTCAGCTCCCCTGGTACACCGCATTATCAGACAAGACCGTAACACTCACACGGACACGACAGACACAAAGAAGTTACTTATATACCCTCAAGTAGGTGCAGGTGTGGCCCATCAAACAGTTAAGTATAAAGCTTCTTTAGTGTCATCTATATCAAACCATTTTGAGTATGCTATCCCAATATGGGGAGGCTGGATTATCAAAGTGCGTGGTAATCGGCCAAATGGGGAAAGGAACACAAACACTAGCAGTGAGAGAATGTCCAGCAGGTGGGGAAGTTCACGAAGGGTAGGCGCTTTCGAGACGTCGCGGCGAGGGGTTGTGTGGCACGCGCCATCCCATTGCAAGCCTACCATTCCAGGACGCAGCAGATATAGCCAGCTTTAAGGCTGCATATGATCGCTGTGCTGACCGTTTACCTCTCTTAATGACAATATATTTGTTCTGAACTGTAAGATGCCCTTCACTGAGGAGGGAGAGCCTGGAGTACCTGGAGTACCTTGGATTCGCCATTGGTGGAGGAAGAGAGGAAGCCCTCGAGCTGCGGCTTGGACCGGTGCGCGGTGCTCCGGTTCGCGGTCGCTGTCGGGCTGCAGTACTGAACGGGACTCGGGGCTGCTCTATGAGCTCACCTTCGTGGCCTAAGTCTTCCCTACGGGGCACCGGACTACTACTAGTACTACTAACATCAGAACTAACCTTATTTTATAATACTACGACCGAGTGATTTTTTCAATAAAAAAATTCATTAGATCGTTAAAATCACAGCATAATAAAGTCATTACAGGCGTAAAAATGACGCAATGCAATTCAGAGCAAAAAATGAATATAGGTACAACGGTATTCTCAGAAACACAAAGAGGATTGTGTCTACAGTGTTAACGGCATTATTCATAAGAGTCTGCCACAGTGAGGGTATGCAGGGGTGTTGCAGAATGGTGACCCGCCTTGATGCTCACATAATCCATGAACTGGGTAGGCTCACAAACTCCCTTCGTGTTTTCAAACACACTCAGTTTGGTCTGGTAGCGCACTGAAATGTTCCCTGAAAATTGATAAATACAATAGTTTTTTTTTGCCTCAGCTACAAAGCATTATGGCCATTACCACAAGAGGTCACAGTACGTCATTGCCAGGAGCTACATCATCATCAATTCTTTTTTATTCTTACTTTTTTTTCTTCTCAGTGTTAAATATTACAATATGAACTACAACCACAGAACAACTAGGGACAGAAGGTATGGGCTATGAGTGACGAATCGGGTAGATGAGAGCGAATAGCTGGGCGTCTTCTAAAAACTTCAGTAATGGTCGGGGGTAGCTGGTGCTGGGTCCGCAGCTGTTGAAGGAGGGGGCAGGACTGCAGGATGTGCCGTACCGTTGTCGCCTCCACACACTAGCAGAGAGGTTCCTTAGTGTGTGCGAACGGGTAGTCATGGGTCAGCCGTGTGTGCCCCAGCCGAATTCTTGTTAGCACCGTCTCTTCACGTCCCGTGACGTTGCTCGGGAGTGGCAAAACAAGGAGATCAGTAGTGACAGTCCGTAGAAGGCGGGTACTCCAGGTCCAGTCCCTTTTCCAGGCTTGTCGTACACTACGTGTGTCACTACAGATCAGTGCAGTATCTTGGGAGGCTTGAGACGAGAAAGACTCAATACTTGCAGTATGGTGAACAGTTCCGCCGAAAACACTTCCATAGCACACGGCACAGCCGGTACCAGCAGGTGTGTGGGAGCCGGCGTCGGTGATAGAGGTGGTAGCATCCGTGAAATCACTCTGGAGAGATGTGAAAATGGCACGGAAGACAGAAGCCGGAGTTGCATCCTTATCATGGCGACCACAGTCCATTTGGGAGGGAAGGCAGGAAGTTTCCAAGGGGGTACGTCAGACGATCGGTTCGGATAGGGACGAGGAAGCTCCAGACGAAGACAGCGCATGTATTCATGGAACCGTACATTCAGCGGCCTTGAGACCGTGATGGGCCTATTGGAAAACCGGCGAAGCAGTGGCCAGTCTGAAGAGAAATACAATGGTGTCAGTGCATGATAGTTGATAAAATAGGAACGTACGTGGGAGTCCTGTATAATGGAGACGCGGTTTGACACTTGATCTTTGAGTGGTGTACGTGTCTCTAGCCTCAGTAGTAGAGGGGTGGGGGAGACAAGCCCAGCAAGAAGTATCCATCGTAATCAGCTGGCAGCACGACCAAATACAAGCTCCCCAGCCATGGTCGAATACTACCGCATCCTTGATATGCATTTCACTTGACATGCTGGATCTATCAAGGGTGAATACCGAGCAGAGACAATGTGGCAGGATCGGGATCGTCTTTTAAAGACAATCATCAAGACCACACGGCTATCGAGCCTGTTCGGAAAAAGGTTACGTACCATGCAGAAGGCCAGAGCGTCAGCCTGGGCAGTGTATCTCCATACTATCTGTACTTCTTCAGACCGCATGTCGCTTCTGTATAATTACAACTCTGCAATCATGAGAAGCACGACACGAATCCGTTCCCTCCCAGTGGCCTATAACAACAACAACATCCCATTAGCTACGGCTGCCAAAGCATGGTGGGGGGGGGGTATAGGTACAGGGATAGTGTTTCAGGCACAAACCCCAGCTCCGCGTTCAATTTGGTCTTGTTATACATGAACTGGGTAGGATCACAAACTCCCTTATTGTTTTCAAACACACTCAGCTTGGTCTGATAGCGCACTGAAATGTTCCCTGAAAACTGATAAATACAACAGAATCAGGGCTACTCGATAAAATAGGAACGTATGTGGGAGTCCTGTATAATGGTGACGCGCCTTGACACTCCCATGATCTTTGAGTGGTTTGTCTCTAGCCCCAGGAGAGGGGTGGGGGAGACAAGCGCAGCAACTAGACCATTTCAAGAAGTATTTACCGTGCTCAGCTGGCAGCACTACCAACTGCCAGCTCCCCACCTTCGTACCTACCCCATCCTCAATATGCATTCCACTTCATCTGCCGGATCTATCAGGGGTGATTAGAAACACTTTGGTTGGATTGGACAACCACCTAGACCACAAGGCTATCGAGTCTGTTGTGAAAGAGGTTACGTACCATGCAGAAGGCGAAACCGTCAGCCTTGGCATTCCTCGGCCAGGCGTTGGCGTTGCATTCAGCCGTACATTTATGCGCCAGCATCGTCAGCATTATACACGCTTCTTATGAGCTTCTCGAGTCGCTATGTAGCTCCCTAAGGAATAAAAACAAACCGTTAACGACTTGGGTGGCTTTCACCAGGTCCTAAAGTCCACTATAGTGTCCCATAAAAGTTCACAGCGCTGTCCTCCCTAAAAGAAAAGTTGGTGCTTTCCACCATCCTACCGATAGCGCTCATACCGTAACGTTAGCTAGTGGACTGTTAACGTCAAGATAAAGTCCGGTAAGACATCCTAGGATGGTCGAAATCTACATCTCGCCACTAAGTCCACTAACTAACGTTGACAGCGAAAATTTTATTCCTCTGGGATGGGAGAGTGACAAGCGATGAGGCGTGGCTGAGGGAACTTTGACCAAGGAGTCACCCTCGTGTGCTGAATTAGAAGATAGATGCGTTGTTAACGCAAACAGCGCCCTATAGCAAAACTGACCATTCTCTGCGTGGATATTTTGACTCTGGGAAATTGTGCTCTCCTATCTCGAAAAGCGCTGGAAATGGAAAGCCAGGAATGGGAGAAACGGGACAGTTTCCTATGGATGATATAATCCTGATATTTTTAATGGTTCTTAGGTACCTATTCTACCAGATCAAAACTCTTTCTACTAATTTTTTGAAAACTAACCAAGACATAATAATTTATTTAAGTAGGTACTTACTGAATGTGTTTGCACCAAAACACGAGTTATCCCAAAAGTACCTTACTATACCGATCTTGGGCTGTCTTAACGCCTGGGACCTATGCACTAGAATGGAAATAGGTGTACGAACCTGGATAGTAGCAGATTTGTCACGGCACGGTTGTGGACAAATATCAAATTTGGCGCCTGTATTCCAACTCCTTTCACTGCACACCGTCGATGTGAACAGATCATCAATAGACATCTTTGCTTTAAGTACTCTTTTCAGATGACATCATTGATTTCAACGATGATATACTGATTTTATTTTCGACTGGACTGCACACACCGTGTACATGCATATAACACAAACAAATCGACGCCATATTGACGACTGACATAGAGCGGTGGGACACAAAAGGTGACCTGGAGTATGACCATCGTGATTTTGCCCATTTGTAAACAAAAACACCATTTTAAGTTGGCAGCTCTGCATTACTTGGGGTCCTCCTTTTTTTGGTCCGTTTTCTTACAGTGAAGCAACATTGGTGAGTCTTTCGATTTGGGCCTTTACTGGGCAGTGGGCCCTGAGAAATTATTAGAAAATAGAAAATGGCTCCCAAAACAATGATGATGGATATAATTAATTGTTGGTTTTTGATATTTTATCCATTATGATTTACTCGGAAGAAGACAAAAGACATCTACTGTTGGATATTTGAAAAATAAACCCCTCTCACCGGCAAATAACCATCTCGTGGCAAAATTGTGCTCAACCAAACACTCATCATCGGTTCGGTAGGTACTTAACCTCATCTATTTCTTCTTTGTCAAGTCTTTCTTGACTATTTTAATTACACTTTTCTGATGAAACTATGTTGGATATTTATTTGCACTTAAATATTAATGAAAACTGCCATTTGAACGCAGCTGATTGAGGCAGGTATATAATAATAAGGAAAACTATATAGGTACCTACCTACCTTCCTACTTACCTAGACGCGTAGCTCTATATCTAGAGTAGAAAGTACCTAAGCTTTCTAACAGTAGCTGTGTGTTTTCTTTCAGGAGGTGACTGACTTGTGAATTGAAGAAAGAAAAATGACTGATGCAGCAAGGGATATCCATGTCGTCTTTACGGCTCGAACCAGGGAAAGAAAAATGAAAATGCAAGAAACAATATAGCCGTTTTTTTCTGCTTTCCTTTATACCTATAGGTACCTATAGTTTACCATGAATCAATGCTTTCGATTATTAATTCCACTGTGTAGCGGAGAGGTCTGGAGCAGGTAGTAGATGGTTTCAGAATGTTGATTTTTAATGTCAAAAACAAGTAAAATCCATGCAAGGTGGCCATTGACCAATCAGAGGCCGGCAAGGTGGGTACGTAGCTATCGCATCTTATATATGGGCGCAACCAGCTTGGATTACGTGACTGGCTGGGGTGAAGCCAGGTCACACGGGCATAACGGTAAATAGGAGCCTGAGAACAGGGGCTGATCTATAGCTACCTGCCTTACAATATAATGAGAAATATTGTCTTAGGTATTATTGCTTTCGTGAAGGCTAAACATAGTGTCCAACTATCAGTCATTTGATTCGCGTGCGAATAGCACACTATTTTTAGTCAATGACGATATACCTATACCTACTAGTCTCATATTCAGTACCGTAGTTTTACCTACAAATAAGGGTAGGTACCTATACCTATTCAAGCCAACAAAAACTCTACTAATATCAGCGTGCTCAACTTAGAAGTATGTACCTACTTAATTACAGAAGTAATAAAGTACCTACTAGGTACCTAATTAACACTTTTTCTAAAGCGGACCATACCTACCTGTACCTACCTACTTAGCTATGAAAGAGTACCAGGGTAGGTAGGTATACTTCTACCTCCCATCTAATAGGCTTCTTATCCTCTATAGGTACCTGGTTTAAATAGGTAGTGCAATGCGCAAAGAAATAAATTGTCTAGTATCTTAATTGAAGATAGGTACCTACTCATTGGAGCGGGGTGCGACGAACGGTCGCGTTGTTGCATAGTCGTGTTATTGTTGCTCTGTGTTTTTTGCTGAATTTCGGTGGTTTTACCCAACACTTCGAACTCACAAATGAGGGAGTGACACATGAACCAGAGAGGTGCTATTAGCTGGATTTTGGTGAATATCGGTGGTCAGGAAGACTAACAAGCACAATAATATTACTGTGATGCCGGTGGTATCAGTGTGCGGACAAGTGTAGCGCATGCGCCGGGCGCTCAAGGTCGTATCGTGGGACGTTTCACTGCGCGGTGTATAGCGACTGTTCAGTGCGGCATTGCGGGTAGCTACTGACTATTATTGACTGCTGCAGCAGGCGGCACTGCGTGCTGTATGTCAGTATGTCAGAAGTGGAAGGAGAGGAAGGAAAGGCGATGGAGGGGTTGGAGTCAAAAGGTGTGGGGATGGGAAAGTCGGAGGTTCCGGCTGTGTTCATGAGGAATCCTCGACTGCAGAGGTCCCCGCCGGAAAGAAGATTATCGCTCTCGGATCTGCAGGCAGTGGGAGGAGATGGAAGGCAGGCGAAGCGCAGGCGAGAAGACGATCCCAGTGAAGTCTCTGCAAAGGAGAAGTGGCACAGGGGAGTTGTTGAGGCAAAGGCTATGGAATTGAGCACTCTAATGCAGGGAGAGCGTGAAGTGAGCGAGGGGTCCAGGAAAATGCTTGCAGAGCTTCTGGAGCTGCTGTGCCTCACGGGGGGAACAAAACGGGAACATGAGAGTTCGATTGGGAAGCAAGCAGGTGAGAGCACGAAATTATTTGCGACTATAGGCACGCAGACGGCGACTCCGAGAGCGCTCAAAGAGCACGAGGAGGCAAGTGCAATCTGGGGAAGAATTTCGCAGGGCCTAGACACAGCTGGACTTCGGGAGGTGCTGGAAACGAAGTGGCCCATGTCAGCTTTCCGACATACTAAAGTCAACAGGAAGAGTGTCGTCACGAGTAAGGGAGATCGCGCTGTATTTGTGGATCCTGAGAAAGAGGAATCCAAGCGGGTGCTAGCTAGTCTTGCTTCCCAGTTCCCGTCCATTACGTCCTTATTAGGAAAGAAACTCGACTCGGGAAAGGTGGTTACCGTCAAGAACTGGGACAGTATTGTTTTTGAGGGACGGGAGGAACCCAGCGTGGAGCGACAACTTTCTCTGTGTATTCTGGCAGAAGGGAACGGTGAGGTGGAGGAGCAGGCTGCAGCGTTGCTGCGAAAGCTGAAGGAAACAGGAGTGGGAGAGCGGATGTTAACACTGGCGGCCCCGGGTATTTTTGACGACTTGAAGCTACGGAAACTTGCGGAGTGCTGTTTTGTTGGCAGTGGAATAGAGGCCCACATCTGTGCCTCTATGGGGAAAAAGAAGAAGCCTACAGTTTATCCTGAGACTATTATTATTGGTCGAGAGGAAGATGCCTCGTATTCAGATATAGTACAGCAGCTGAAGGGAGGTATTGACCCTGATGAGACTGGGGTGGCGATACATAGGATGAGCAAGACTGCCAAAGGGGATGTGAAACTGGTGATAAGAGAGCAAGCCAAGGGAGGCAAGGGGCGATTTCTGCAGAAAGTCACCGAAAGTATAGGAAGTGCAAAGGTGCAGATGGGTAAGGTGCATGGTAAGGAGCTACTTGTACTTGATTTAGATGAAACTGCTACGGTTCGCGAAGTGACGGAAGCTCTAGTCAGGGGGCTGGAGGCAGATGTGAAAGATTTGAAGGTGGGTGAAATTAGGAAGAGCGTCGGAGGGCAGTATTCGTGCCATGTGTCAACTACCGAAGCTATTGCGCAAAAGGTGGAAAACAAGGGGAGAATAAGAGTTGGATGGCTGTCGTGTAGAGTGAAGGAGAAAATTATACCGCAGCAATGTTATTCCTGCTTTGGGTTTGGGCACTATGCAAGGGGCTGCCCTAAGGGGGGCCACAGTAAAGAAAGAGTATGTGTAAAATGTGGCAAAGCTGGTCATATGGCCCGTGATTGTAATGAGGAAGGAAGTTGCAGGAACTGCGGAGTGGCGGGGCATAGAGCTGACTCCATGAAGTGTCCGATGTACCGGGAGGCCGTTCGGGAAGTTGAGAACAAGAAGCAACAAGCTACCGAAGGGAAAGTACTCTGTCGCAGATGCTATCAGCGCGGCCACCTGACAAGGTTGTGTGAGGCACAGCTCTTTTGCACAGCCTGTGAGGAGAGTGGTCACATGGCAGAGACGAAGCATTGTCCGAAAGCTTGGCGGCATACTAGTAAAAAGGGACCAGTCCCGGAGGCTATGGGGACTTCTACCGATCATGATTAAGGTTCTGCAGGCCAATCTGCAGCACGCCATTGATGCGACTTCTGTGTTTGTAAGAACTATCATTAGGGAGAAAATACAAATCTGCCTTGTGCAGGAACCATGGACGGGAAACGATGGGCGAATTAGAGGAGTTGGCGGGTTTAAGGGAGAAGTGTTTGCGTGTGAGCCAAGTGACAAACCTAGGGCGTGCATTTTGGCTACAGGTGTGAAGACTGAGTTGTTGCCTCAGTTCCTGACTCGCGACCTGGTAGCAATAAGGATGAAGCTGAATGGAAATGAGACGGTGATCGCATCGGCCTATTTCTCCCATCACCGTCTGTGCCCGCCGCCTGAGGTTTTAAGGTTAGTGGAGTATTGTAAAAATGGAAACGTGCAGATACTGATCGGATGCGATGCAAATGCGCGCAGTGAGACTTGGGGCAGCAGTGATACCAATGAGCGGGGCCTGGAGCTGATGGATTTTCTTAGTGAATTTTCTCTGAGTGTCCTTAATCTTGGCTCAAAACCGACGTTTCAGAATGCCGTTAGAAGAGAGGTTCTTGATCTAACTATCGGATGTGGCAGAATGGAGAGGATTGTGACCGAGTGGCACGTGTCTGATGACGAACCCTTATCGGACCACAGCCATATCAGGTACAATATTCGTACTGTGCAAGTGCAACAAGAGTCAGAATTCTTCCGAAACCCCCGAAAAACAGATTGGCTTGTATACGAGGAGTTTTTACGGGAGCGGCTTAGTGAGTGTCCAGTAACTCTGAGTGGTGCATCTGCAATAGAGGCTTTCTGCCTCCATTTAACTGACGTTGTCATGGGAGCCTACAGGGAGAGCTGCCCCCTCTCTGAGAAACGCACTTCTTCCAAAACTGTCTGGTGGAATAGGACTTTGGAAAGGCTACGGAAGAGAACCAGAACGTTGAGATGCAAGGCAAGACGAGGCGGAGTTGCTAGTAATGATGAGTACCAGGAGGCCCTTCGTCAATATAAAGCGGAAATAAGAGCAGCGAAAAGGTTATCTTGGCGCACGTTTTGTGAGCAGATAGCCAGTCTACCCGAAGCCACAAGACTGCAGAAAGCACTGTCAAGGGACAGGCGTGTCGTCAGCGGTCCAGTTTTTGATGCAAGGAGTAACTCCTTCAGTACGAGCGATAAGGAGGCATTGAAGCTTCTTATGGATACCCATTTCCCGGGCTGTACGTTTCTGCAGGAGGATTGTCAGCAAAGTCAGCAGCAAGTTATGGAGATGGTGGCGGCTGATTATGATGTGCCTAACGTGGTAACAGCTAAGAGGGTGAGCTATGCAATTAGTATGTTTTCGCCGTACAAGTCACCTGGGACAGATGGAATAATACCAGTACTGTTGCAAAAGGGTGCCCAGCTGTTGGTCCCACATCTAACTATCCTCTACGAGGCTTGTTTGCGAGAGTGTTTTATCCCAGAGAAGTGGCGTGAGGTACGGGTGACATTCATTCCGAAGCCTGGCCGTCCGGACTATACGCAGCCTTCAGCATTCAGACCAATCAGCTTAAGCTCGTTCCTGCTGAAAACCCTGGAGCGCTTGGTGGAGTGGGAGGTAAGGCGGTCCCTGGAGGGCGAAAATGAGCTGCACGATGGTCAACATGGATTCCGGCCCGGCAGGTCAACTGAGAGTGCACTACATCGATTGGTCACGTACCTGGAGAACTCTATGCAAAGCAAGGACATGGTACTCTGTGTTTTTCTGGACGTCGAGGGGGCTTTTTCGAACGTGGATCTGACTGCTGTCAGGAAAGGCATTTGTGCTAAGAATATACATCCTTCGATTGGGAAATGGCTGCTGCATATGCTTCTGCATAGGAGGATCGTGTCAGTAAGAGGCCAGAGCACTGTAAGAGCCGCCGTTGTCCGGGGGTGTGGACAAGGAGCCGTTACCTCACCTGTTGTTTGGGACATCATTATTGATGGACTTTTGGATAGACTTACTAGTGAAGGCTTCTATGTACAAGCTTACGCCGATGACCTGGTGGTAGCGGTAAGAGGGAGAGATCAATTAGTAATGTATGAACTCATGCAGCGTGCTTGGCGTATTGTATCGGACTGGTGTTGCAGTAAAGGACTGGGAGTGAATGCTAGCAAGACGCAGGCCGTCCTGTTCACACGAAAGACAAAGCTCCGTGAATTGTCCTTACAGCTTGGTGGGCATACAGTTCCACTTAGACCAAATGTGAAATTCCTGGGGGTATATCTGGACAGTAAGCTTCTGTGGAGCGTACAGCTGGAGGCTGCCGTGAGTAAGGCGAGGAATATACTTTGGACTCTTCGGTCAAGCTTCAGCAACACCTGGGGGATTACGCCGAAAGTTATGCGTTGGTTGTACATCACCGTGATTCGCCCATCTCTTAGCTACGGATGTTTGATTTGGTGGAGGCGATCATTGCTGGAGACTGCTAAACAGTCACTGGGAAAATTTCAGCGCTTAGCTTGCATTGCGATGACAGGAGCTTTGCGTTCAACTCCTACGGCAGCGTTAGAACTTTTATTAGACCTGCCACCACTGTATTTGTTTCTGGAAAGTGAGGCGCTTCTGTCGTTAAGGCGGTTAAAGCAGTCCGGCATGCTTTGCCCTAGAGCGCCCAACAATGGTCATGCAGCTGTTCTGCATCAAAACCGTGCTGCTGAGATGTTGATGCCGTGCGACCGTATTGTTCGGGAAACTTTGTTTACGGGGGTGGAGACGGTGTTTCCGGGTCGGGAGGAGTGGGAAAGCGGAGTCCCGCAGGTAACACCCAATGCTGTTGTTTTGTTCACCGATGGGTCCAGAATGGGTGAGAAGTCAGGCGCTGGAGTCTTCTGCGCAGCTCCCCCTTACTCCGCTTCTATTACGCTTGGTCACCATGCCACGGTATTTCAAGCAGAGGTCCTTGCTATAGTGGAAGCCTTAACCTTCTGCAAGGAGCAGGGGCTCCAAGGAAGTGACATTGTAATCTGCTCAGACAGCCAGTCTGCGATAAGGGCAATTGGAAGGCCTGATGTAAATTCAGCGGTCGTCAGAGAGTGCAAAAGGGCGGTGTGTGGGCTGGATAGGGTCCGCTTGATGTGGGTGCCGGGACATGCAGGGGTGGACGGCAATGAAAAAGCAGACGAGCTGGCGCGGGAAGGGTCAGCCTCTTCCCCATGCGGTCCGGAGCCATTTCTTCCTGTATCTTGGGCGACCGTGAGAGGATATGCGTTGTGTGAGCTAAGACGGAAGTGCAATCGGCACTGGGAGCAGAGAAGTGGTCTTCGCCATTCTAAAGCATGCATGGCCGGCTTCAGCAAGAGGAGGGGACAGGAATTTGTCTCCCGTGGGAGGAGTGCAACGCGTATTGTAGCCGCTCTTCTTACGGGTCACGGACCGTTCCGTGCGCACTTGGACAAAATGGGTGTGGATGTGCCATGTACGTTGTGTAGATACTGTGAAGAAGAGGAAGAGTCGGGGTGGCATGTACTCGCGGAATGTCCCGCAATCTGGCGACCGCGCCTTGAATACTTTGGCTGTGCTGTTGCTGACGGGCCTTGGAAAGAAGAGATGCGGCCAGGTGCTGTCCACCGTTTCGCGGCGGACATCAACCTCAACTTCTAGTGTCGCGCCGCGGGGCTGTCCTATGGGCCCGCATGTGGCCTAGGACAATAGCCGCTGAAGATGATGATGATGATGATACTCATTGGAGCTGTTGTAACCCTTTTGCTGTCAATGCTGAAGTTGCCCCAATAATAGTGCAAACCTTTTGCATACTTTTAAATAAGAAGGAGCAAGAACTGTGTCTTAACATAGCAGTCCAAGCTAATGCTACGGCTCCTACCAGGCTATGGCTCTAGTCACTGAGTTGATAGGCGAGTCTAGGAAGATTACTTACTAGTTACTTAATCACTCTTATATACGGTTCCAGAGCCTTCAACTGTTACAAAATTTGATTATTCAACATCCTAATCACACGGATAAACGTGAAAAACTTAAGAATCGAATTTTATTCAGATTTGAAATAATTTGAAAATATTTATGCGGGAAAAAAGACGTGGCTGTAGATAAATATCATTGTCTACTTGTACGTAGTAACTTCCGGCTACGATGTGTTTTTAACATTAAAAGGTAGGAAATTCAACTTTATTTCTAAATTAGAACTTAAATATAAGTGAAATTGATATGTAGAATTAATATGAACTATCAAATACGGATATGTACGTTTTTATAGCCGATTTTGGGACGAATTCCTTGATTTAATGTCCATTGGTTAACTTCCTTTGTAATATAGCCCCAGTGTAAGATGACAGGGTAGTAGGAATTATTTTCATTTCAAAATCTATCATCTAAGGATTATTTTTCAATCACTTGAAATTTTAAAATTCACATGTTCCCACCTAATTTATTGAAAACAACATTAAAAATACCAGGATAATTTTATTTATTATATTTTACATTATATTAATTATCTAGTTACCTACATTTGTAGGTGCGAGAGCACACTACTTGAAATGTAATGAGATATTAAAAACAAAAATGGCCGGATCCAGATTATTTGATATTTTTATTTTATGTTTTTGGGGATTTTTATATTTCTAGCTGTTTAAAGTTCTTAGCTAAGTGATGTTATGACATCGGCTAATCAGTGAGAAGCCGCTGAAGGTATGTAGGTAGCTAGGATTGACCAATAGGTACTTACATATTATATTGTTATTCCAAAAGTAGTCTAGACCATTGCAAAGATAGTACAAGCCTCCTATGAAGGATAATTTATCTAATATATTGGTCACCTATAGCAAGCGTGTGTTTTTTCACCTATGATGGGAATCACCTGCGCGATGGTCAACCAATTCTTAAAACAGGTTACCTACCTAACTTGCTATTTCATTTGATGATTGAATTCTGTTGCAGGAAGAATAGGTATCTAAGCTTCGGACGTTTCAAGAACAGAAGTTGACGGGGTTGGCCTTCTATTTCCGGGGAGCGTCGAAATAGAATGGGAGAATAATTCAAAACCAGCACCTAGCGGCAACCTTGACCTAGCTGCTGGCACAAACTTATGTACCTGTCTACCTACCTACCTACTTCTCTTTTATTTTAATAAATACAATGAATAGGTTAGGCACGGTTGACTGGTTGACTGTTGAAACGTGGTGCATATAAAAACCAGCAGAATTTTTTGTCCTTCCAAGAAATACCTATCTAAGCAGTATTACTTACCTATGATTAGTTAGGTACCTAGGTCCTACGTAGGTAGGTACGTACGTCAAATTGTAGGTAGGTACCTATACTTGGTAGGTATGTAGAAAGTATGCACAACGAGTTCAAATAGAAAATAATAACAATGTTAATAGGTAGGTAGGTACCTACCTACCTAGTTTATCCAGTTTCTATTTGGTGCCTACTATATCTGACCCCTACTATTGTTAAAATTTAACCATTTTTGCCTACTTTAGCAACTGATTCGAATCAGACTCATTTTTGTTGAATATTCTTTGTGAAAATAGTTCAACTTGAAAGGAATTTATTTTGTAAACAAACATTTTACGCCATTTTTTGTTATTATTCCTTTGGGAAGATAGCCACTGTGAATTTGACCACGACTAGGCCCCAAAAACACCTGGAAAGTTAAGAAATCGGAGGAAAAAACAAGAAAATGGCGCGTGGGCATAATCATGTAAACAAAGGATGGTCATAATCCGAATGGCACTATTCACAGTGGTCAGTCTGTATAGACCCGACACAAAACAAAACATCGGTCTGCTTGCAACGTGGAAGCAGAAAAATATTTCTTTTTTACTTTCTCGCCCGTATGTAATACATGGGCTGAGAAAGTTATGTTATCGTGCGAAATTTCGATTTTGAGATTTTCATTGCAAAAGGCGTTTCAGAGGTCCTAGATACCAAAAAAAATGGTTTTTAGGTCATGTCCGTCCGACGTACGTACGTACGTACGTCCGTTTGTCTGTAGCTCGGCACCAGTCAACCGATTTAGCTCAAATTTGGAATATAGATGTCTAAAATTAGTTCCGAGATACCATTTTAATATAATTTTAATTACTCAAAAATTGCGCCCACTATTGTCAAAAAAGTGTCAAAAAAATATTCAAAATCGTGTTTTTGTCTACTCAAGACGCATTTCACGGTACGGTAATAAAGTTAGAACCTTCAAATCTTGCAGTCGTATTCCCAGATAGATGCTCCATGATTTTTTTTATTGTTTTGGAGATGGGACAAAAATTTGGGCCAAAATTGGCCCATACGTGAAAATCTTGGCCCCATGAACAGTAGGTACCTATTAGCCGGAATTTCACAAAAATCCATATACTTGTGCTTAATAACATTACTTATAGGATTGTCGAAGAAATATTCAATCATTTCAAAATTGCGGCCAATATAGGCAAAATAAAGTCAAAAATAGGAAAAAAACTAGAATCTCGTTTTTGATTGGTCAAGACGGATTTGGCAATACAGTTATTAAGTTAGATCCTTGTAATTTTGCAATAGTGTTCCCAAATAGATGCTACAGGATCATTTTTATTCTTTTTGAGATGGGCCAAAAATTTGGGCCAATATTGGCATTATCGTAGGAAAAATGTTCCAAAAATGGAAATCACGTTTTTGATTGGTTAGGTCACATTTGCAACAACACTAATCGACGGATTTTCTTGAAAATTGGTGAAAGTGGTCTCAGATAGATGCTTCAAGGGCATTTTCAACAGATTTTCATTTACTTAAAATTTAAGACGGTGACATGCAAAATAGAAAACATATACTTTGCGCGTCGAACGACACTTCACTGTTTGACGGATATGTTTGAAATTCGGTATGCAGGTGCCTAAAAGTATCGCCTATTGTGAGGCAAAATACTTTCTAGAAAAAGTTAAAATTCTGACAGTTAGGTATTTACTTAAAAATAAAATCAAATTTTTGATAAAAATTGCGAGAAAGTCAAGTGCGACCATTGTCGCCCCCTTTATTTGACATCAAGTTTCAAGTTCTTCTGCCACTTTCCCCAAGATGGCGGATTGTGGTGTATTTTATTCGTTTTTATTTTAGAAATAACCGTTATTTTAATTTTTAGGCTGTATTTTGGGGGAAATTTAATATTAAAAAAAGATCTGGTAACTACTCTTACTTTACTCATATACCTACCTGTATATCTAGAATATGTTTTGGGAGCATGACAAATATTCCAATATTCCAACCTTTTCTGTGTCTTTAATTTATATGTGGCTTAATTACATGATAGTTTTGTAGGTGACACCTTTGACAGGTACCTACCTACCTAGATACAGACTGCCAACCAACTGCTTCCAGTCTGCGGTGGCATTTAACCCACTAACCTCTTGCCTCCCATCCCATTTGAATCCCTTCTTTTGTAGACATTGGCGTAATTGCTTGTTGAATAATTTGACAGATAGTTCGGCTTAAACGGGGCATTTTACTAGAAACTTCTTTGGCTTTCCTAGTACCTAGGTACCTATTTAGAAAAAGAAAACGACGGAACTGTTATTACTTACTGTGGTTTGTCTGTACTTTCAGACCTCTTTGTTGAGAGAGAAGATGGACCTTCCTTCGACTGGTAGACGTCGACAGCAAGCGTCAAAAAAGTTATGTAAGTTGTAGATTTATATTATGTAATTTGATGTCTTGCTCTCATAGTGTGTCAAAACGTGTCACTTATTTTCCCTGTTTGCCTAGTACCTACTGAGTCCTTAACCAAAAGAATCCCTGGTAAAGGTCTACTCATCGCACTTCCCGGTGCACCAAGCGGCAGAGTGAGCCGCCGCTAGAGGTGAATCACAGGGGTGTAAGCAGCAGCCGCCCTTCGGGCGGTTGTTCCATAAATAAAAAAATATCCTCTAGTCAGTGCGACCCGTAACCAGGTGCACCAAGCGGCAGAGTGAGACGCCGCTATAGGGGAATCATTCTGGAAAATAAAAAATTCGAACCCCATCCGCCAGTCAACGAGCCAAGAAATCTGTTATTGCCTCATTGGGAACAAGTAAGAAGTACACTCCGAAGTAGTCGCAGTGTCGTGCGACAATCGGAAGCAAGTATCGGCGGAAGTGCGATGAGTAGACCTTATCCGAATCCCTTTGCTCTTCCTCCGATCCAGTACCTTTAAAGTTAAATGGGTACATACAGTAGGTATCTAAAGAGGATGATGAATACAACCTACTTTATGACAACCGTGGGTATTATATGTCTCCACCTATTCTACGCTGCTTGCTTGTAACGGTAGTTCAAAATCTAAACATTTTCAGATTTTCCACCTTCACCCAAAGATGATTTCGACGAACTAACATCATCCAAGTTAGCGAAAAAGCAAGCGAAGACTACCAACTCTTCGGTAAAGGGGAAACAATTAGAAGCGATTGACGCCAGCATACAAGAGATGGATTCTGAGTTTGCGTGGATAAAAACGCCTCGCTCCATCAAAAGTCTTGTGAAACCCTCCCGTTCGGGTAAAGACTCCCAAGTCGCCGTGGGGTTAGTATTTACTTATGAGTAATTAAAAGCATCTGTTGGCGAACTCCCCCTTCCGAATCCCTTATTTTCTGAGTGAACAAAAATTCAAATTTGGCTGGTTTTGCTCATTTTGAGGAAAATTCGACGATTAATCGGTCATTTACGGGGATCCCTTATTCCTTCTTTTAGATCTAGTGGCCAGTATTTCCATCGCCGTGATCTACCAACCTCTAGCTCTAGAAATCAATGATATTGTACCAACCTCTAGATTCAATCAATTAAAATCATCTAATATTGTTATGGATCCATCTAAAAAAAAAAACTGAGTGCAAAACTTCTGTCTTATTAAAATTATGCCCCCCCCCCCCCCCCCCCTATGGGCCACTTAACCATATTGGGTATAACCCAGGGGAATCATAAGTAGTGCGGAAGTGGTTATGTACCCTACTTGAGTTATGGCTGATGAGACTGTAAGGTATCTTTCTTTTTGAGCTCCTGTATATTAAGCTACAGTGAACTTGAAAAATTCTCGTTCAGTGACAGTTTTCTCAAAGTATTGTTTTTCAATTCAATGCCCTTCTAGATGTGTGTGTAAGTGTAATAGCAAAAATGCAAAAACATGCCTGAGTTGAGTTAAATTGACCCACAGGCCACAGGTAGTCTGTTTTTATAGACAGGCGAAAAGATAATTAGTTGTAAAAATTGTTACTGCCTCCATTTTCAAGTTTGGCTACTTCCCGCCCGCCAGGTTTATTAGTGAAATCATCAGTTTTAGTTGTTTAGTTTTAGCAGCTGATTGTTTGGGTCAGTATGAAATGAAGCTGGACCCTGGCAGCCCTGGGGTAGTGGCTTTAAATTGGTTTGTCGTTGATCTAACTCCTGTCATAGATGGTTAAAATTAAATTTAACGGAGATTTTCTAGGACTTACTGGCTGGTCCAGTCAGAGGGTCCCTCTGAGTCCCAGTTGTACCACTGCTGCTTGTCATCTAAAATACCAGTTGCTATCACTGCTACTTTTCTTTCCTCAGGGAAATCGCTCTTCGAGGTTGTCCGAAGTTGCTTAATGAGGATGACACACTTCTTAGAGGTGCCAAGAATCATGACACCAGTGACTTGGGTGCACAACTACTTGACTTCGGTAGCACTCAGGGTGCTCCCATGCATATTACGGAAACTGCTAGTGGGAATAAACCTACAAGAGGAAAAAGGAAGCGTTCTGTATCTAAAGGTGACACCAATCGGGAGAACATTTTACAACCTTTAGAAAAAATTGATAGTGGAAAACCAGTCGTTTCTAAACCCAACACCAGGTCGTCAGCGGCCAAGATAAACGGTGGTAACAGTGCGATGAAGACACCGCGGAGAACTTTTCTGGCGTCCTTGTCGGTGTCCACCCCATCGACAGTTTGCCACCCCGACGCTCGAATGTACAAGATCAATTTTGCAACGAAAAACGATGAACTTGTATCTCGACTGTTTAAATTATACAACAGCGTAGTTTTTAGCAACCAGCTGCCGACAGATATGTCTATAAAGTGGAACCCGAAAATGCGGTGTTCGGCTGGTTTCTGCTCCGTCAAAAGAAAGATGCTACGGACGGGAATCGTGCGACTAGCGCGTGTCGAGCTGGCTCCTCGGGTCGTGGACCGCGCTGACCGCCTACGGGATACACTCGTACACGAGCTGTGCCATGCCGCTGCGTGGATCGTGGACGGAGTTAGGGGCGGACACGGAGCCGTGTGGCAAGCCTGGGCCAATCGCGCTATGGCCCGCTTCCCTGAGCTCCCTCCAATCCGCCGGCGTCACAACTACCAGATTGCAACCAAGTTCACTTATCGCTGTACTGGCTGCGGCTACTCCATAAACCGCCATTCCCGCTCGATAGATATTGAACGCAAGCGATGCGGTCACTGCTTTGGCAAGCTTGAGCTACTCTTCAACAAAAAGAAACGAGGTGATTATACTAGGGTGTTTGCATAGTTTGAGATTTTTTTAAACGTGTTTTATAATTACGTCCGAAACTTGATGATGAACGGAAACCTCCCAGTGATGGGGTGGCGCCATTACATACGATTACTAGTCCTAGATCGGTGCATATTTGGCAATGTAACCTGCAGTACGCCATATACTCCAATTCAAAGAAATGATACGACACGGCCACTGCTGAGACTGGTTCTATTAAGATTGACTATTCAAAAGAGTTAAAAATACTTCATTTCCAGGAAACAGTTGGGAATGCTGTCGAAGAAGGATAAAATGAAAAACTGTGAAGAAATTTCATGGTTTTTTTTATTTACTATTTGCAGGTGTAACGGAAGTACCTGAATTCAAAACGACAAGAACAATAAGGGCTCCGAACAAGTTTGCCCTGTTTGTGAAGGAAAATTACCGGAGAGTGAAGGAAACGCATCCGGGGGAGAAACACGGTAACGTAATGAAGTTGCTCAGTCAGCAGTACGCCGTCTTCAAGAGCGTCGTTACGCCGGTCAAAGCGTAGGTTTTTTTTTTTATTCGTCTCTTCGATTAAGAGCAAAAGGCTTTAGTGATACTTAACGCTGGTCTTATATTTAAATCTATTGTGGTCAGTGGTCTACTAGTAGACAATTTAAATTTTACCAACAGGTGCATTTTCGACATCAGCTTACTATTCTAAGCTGTAGGGTGACCACACATTCGCTATTTGTTGACGTTTTTTCTACACACTTTATGAGGAAACTATTGGATATTTATGTGTTCTGAAATATGATATGTATTCTTAACGGCCGAAATTATGTGGTTATTTTTGTCAACAAAAAAATTGTCCAAAATTAACCGATCGAAAAATCACAATTACCACATCGTAATTTCGGCCATTAAAAATACCTTTCATATTATATTTCAGAACATAATATAAATATCCAGTAGTTTCCTCATAAAGTGTGCAGAAAAAATGTAAACAAATAGCGAATGTGTGGTCGCCCTAAGAGTAGATTTTACTGGAATCGAACCCCCTCAACTACTACCACAGTGCTGTTTTGCTGTGAAAGCAAAAAAAAAAGAAAAATATCCCTTATGGTAGTTCTCTCTTACGTTGCCTTTGAAGGGAATGCCATGACATGAAGGTAATTAGAAAAGACGGTATGTACAGTATGTACAAATGGACAAATACCTTCTTGCCTCAGTTGCTTATTATTTTCTACAATAAGTACACCTTCATCCCTCTGTAAAAAAATAATGAAGGAAATAATGAATCTGCATGTGGTGAAACTTTTTCTTCCCGTTGATGACTTGATTGCTTATGTGCATGGTGATTTTAAGCATATTATGGATCTTTTTATCACGCGTGATAAAAAGTTCCGTAATAGAGCTGCAAGTCTGTTTTGGATCTTGGGTCGTTGAAATCGCGGTAAGCTCCTAATTTTAAACTGACCTAACTTGGTTGTTAATCTTGTCGTTATCTTGGCGTTAGGCCCTAACTAAATGAGAACGGAAATAGAGTTGGTGGCTACCGAAATATACCGGTTAACTAGTGGGATGCGTTCCATTATCTACTATCTGCACACAGGTACTTTTCCCACAATGCACCGGGAATTTTATCGAAACAGGTGACCTACCTACCTGCTTACGCGAGTTTTTTCTAAATTTATTCATTTGTTTCAAATGGTTCCGGGAAAGTTACCTTTAGACATGACATCTCACATGACAAACCCATCTTGGCGCAACTGTCATTTGCCCATTTTCTACTACTGCACTGATATTACTTAATTAGCTGTATGTAGAATTTTCTCCTAAAGTAAACAGACAAGAACCTGGTAGCAGTTGAATTGTGTTGAGCTTGTGATTTTATTGGCAACGAGACTACACACTGTCTACGGTAGTTCCGGCTTTCCACCAATGTGTGTTCAGTACATAGCTCACCATAGTTGATTGTTTTATTTGACGTATGTGTATATAGAGATCCTTTTACTATGAGGGGGTGTAGCAGTCGTACAGTTCTGACCACTCTTAGTGTCACCTGTCGATTAGCTTCTTATAGTTAGGTGGTTGGAAATTCCAGTAGATGACTGTTTCTGTTGTTCTTGTTTATGCCATGGCTTTGTCTTCTGGGGTGTCTGAACTAGCTGTGCCAAATTGATTCAAGTGTTTCATCTCTTTTCTGTAGAAGTTGCAGAAGTTCTTGCTGGATGTTTCTGAGAAGATGAAATACGGGAATATAGTGATATTGAGAAATGTAAAAATATCTCAAGCTCAAAATATCCCCGTCTTTCACCGTCTCCTGTAAGTATTTGAGTACCTACTGAAGTTCTTCATCCTTTCTCTGTATAGGTCACGGACGATGATAAATGACCTACAGAATATTACAGCAATCTGCAGATCAAAATATGCAAGTCACTTTACCTCCTTCCTTGTAGCAGTAGAAGCTGTCGGTAGATTTCAATGTTGAATAAAAGAAAAAATCTGCAGTAACAAATTTTTAAGTGTTTCACCTTTTCTGTAGAAGTTGCAGAAGTTCTCGCTGGATCATTCTGCGAAAATGAATAACGGGAATATTGTCATCTTGAGAACTGTAAAAATAACTGAAGTTTAAATTATCCCCGTCTTTCACCGTCTCCTGTAAGTACTTACTACAGAAAGTAGGTTCAATCCCAAAGTTCTTCTTTTCTCCATGGATTACGGAAGAATGATAAATTACCTACATATAATGATCTCAGAATATGGCAACAATCTGCAGATCAAAATATGCAAGTCACTTACCCCCTTCCTTGCAGCAGAAGCTGTCGGTTGATTTCCTTGTTGAATAAAAGAAAAAAATCTGCAATTGGAAATATTGGTTGTTTCATATTTTCTCTGTGGAGAGGATGTCTCTGACCGTGGTAGGTACCTATACAGTTTAATTAGCCGTCAGGGCTGGGTAAGCCCTGGAAAAATCTCACCAAGTGGGGAGTAGATCCTGGTATGGTGGCAATCTGCTGTAGTTGAGTAAAGAGGGTAAATAAACACACCAATACTGAGCTCAGAATATGACAGCGATCACATCGAGATCGGTTACTTTCTTGCTGGAAAACAAAAGATAGGTACTTAATATCTGCGATTAGAGTGGCCTTCACCGGTGCAACTTTCGCCAAAAGCTATAGGTGATGCGTCTTAGAACTGAAGTTGTCGATGGTTCTAGATCTAGATGTTTGTGAGGAGGAGAATGACTTGTATATAATGTGCTAGAGAAATGTTATATAAAAAATCTGAAGCCCAAAATATACAAGTTCCTCACCGTCCCTTGCAGGTACTGCCAGAAGTAGGTAGGTAGAGGTAGGGACGACACCTTGCAGAATGTCGAATTGAAGTGGGTCACGTAAATATAACTTATCGAGAATTCAAGAAAATCTCTTAATCAGAAATATTTACGTCACCCATCCCCTCATACGAACAGAAGATCCGGTTAGGCAACTTCTAGTGGTAGATGCTTTGCTCACATTCTTGTGGAGTTTTGGATTGAAGTAGGTGAAAGACACAAATAGATCCTACCAAGAATTTAAAAAAATCTTCAACAGGAACTATTTATGTCACCCACCCCCTCCTATTCTCCCAAGCAGAAAATCCGGTTGTTAAACTTTCACATGTAAGAGGAAGGTAGCTAACGTTCTTGTGGAATTTTGAATTGAAGATGGTGAAAGACAGAAAGACACAAACTTTCGCACACACATGGGGGTATCCTTTTGCGCTTAATCAGAAGGATATGACGTTCCTGCCTACACGTACAAATAGAACCCGACTGAGATTTCAAGAAAATCTCCAGCCGGAACGATTTAATGTCACCCACCCCCTCCTACGAAGGAAAAATATATCCTGCTCTTTGACTCTGGCTTTCGCTGGTAATAGCAGGTGGGAGAATATGCTACTCGCCACATATTTTTTGCTTGAGACAAGGACCTATATATACCTAAGTATACTTACTTAAGGTGGCTTTCGCCAGTTCCATACCGTGAAGATAAAATTCCCAAAGAAGATAGCCCATTGTTTCAAAACCCAAAAACTCAATAACAACAACGAACATGGGTACCTACAACACAAATAGAATATCGAACAAAAGTAGGTATAATAGTAGGTAGTACCTAGTTCCGTAAAGTTGTCACTTACCGTTCGGAGAAAAAATGATCATCAGGCCTTAGCGTCGAAGTCTGATGGTTGACTATAAAGACGACTGGAGAGGGCTGAAGATGACCGAATAAGGTAGGTGTAGATGACCGAAGGCAGGTAAAGATGACCGAAGGCTGGCTCGAACTCACCACGAAAATACAGCAAACCCTTCATTACCAGAAGACCCCACCCCACCTAGGTCATTAATACAAATCTCAAAATGTTAACCCCCAGAAAAGCGCACTACCAAAAAAGATCAAAAAGTTGATCGCCCTTTTCATACCCCGCACTGAAACCGGAGATTTTCAGGTATCCAGACACCAAGAACCATGCACTTTTCCGATCACTCGCGTTACCTCTTCACTCAGCAAAAATCCGTCAACTTATGGCAGTGGGTTACCAGGAGAAGCATGAAGACTGGTTAGGAGGGGGAAGGAATGTGGTGAGTCAGTGAGCGCCTGTCCGGTGTTGCCAAACGTCAACATCAAATTCCTTGCCTTATAAGGCAGTAGTCAGCGGACAAGCAGGCCGCTGATTGGTAGGGCGAAGGAATGCTAAATGAGTCATCATAAGGAGCAGACCAGACAGGCGGCTGAGGAACGAAGGAATGCGATGAGTCAGCAACAGTGACGAACCAATGTCCAGTGATGCCAAATTTCAGCTTGGAATTCTTCTAAAAAATATGACACAGTTACGTCTGTGATGAAGATTAGGACTGTCCATGTCCACTTTTGCGACATTTCAGCTTCTATTTATTTCTAGGTCGTGAGCGCCCGGTGGGGCATTGGTGGGTAGGTCAGATGCATTTTTTGGCCCAAGACAAAGAGGAGTAAATTGAGGCCAGAACGGAGTAGCCGAAGCCTGATATTGAGTATTTACATCCAGGATTTGAACCCAGACCTCTCAGGACACCAGTCAGCCTGTCAGACTGCTCGGACATGGAATTATTCTACAAAATTTGGCGTAGTTCAGTTAGGACTGTAGGTAGGTATATGTGAAGTTTAGGTATAGGTACCTATAACAGAAACTAATTCAAAATAATATTTCAGAGCCTTATTTTTTCTGATCAGTATAGGTCCACCTATAGGTAAGTAGGTGTACCTTCGAACACGTGCAATCACTTCTTGGTAGGTACGATTGTACGAAAGTCATCGGGGTAGAGAGACCATGCACTTATTTGCCATTTCTCTCATTCCCACAGCAAAAGTGAGAATTTTGCTCTGTGACCTTTGTTTATTAATACCTACTTATACTGAGTTGTCCTTCAGACGTTTTAAGGACACTCAGGGTGGGTTGCACCAGTACAACTTAACGATTAATTGTCTAATTATTCCAAACATATATTATATATCGCTATAGATTATCGCATGTGTTACATGTGTAAGGTTTAGAGGCCGGTCATATGCAGGAGTGGGAGTGTAATGCCTTAGGAAGCTTCCATGCAGCGTCTATAAACGGTTCGTTTTCAATGTTGAGAAGTGGCTGGTACCTATATACTCTACAACCACAGTTCTTGATGCGGATACCTATTTGAAATGTCCAGGGAAGCTTCCAAATAGCGTCTTGAACGTTCCATGGTTACACCGTAATTTCTGTTCCCTAATTCTTATTGATCGTTCCCAGTGAGCAGATGGTATTTTCATTTAAAATTTCTAGAAATTAATACCCGCGCTCTGCTTCATTTTAAGCAGAGAAGTACAAGATCTCGAAATTATCCTATACAAGGAAACTGGGCAATCAGCGTTGGGATTCCTTGGAACATTACTAAGGCTAACTCTAAGAAGAATCTAAGGCTGCGTCCCATCATACTCGTTTAAAACAGAAAAACGCCAATTTACACGGAAATTTAACATGAACCAAGCGTGATGAGACGCAGCCAATGACTTTTCAACCAAGGGAAATATATTCTTATAAGGTGGCAGAAATGTATCATCAGCTGAAGACTAGTCATCAGCTGAAGACTAGTCATCAGATGAAGACTAGTCATCAGGAGGAATGGTGGTCGCATGGCATCACATGCAGCGTGAGTCTCCTCTCTCCGCAGCCGTGGCCAATCTCACCACATTCCTTTCTGCACGCACCTATATCTGACGTCTCGACCCAGAAAAACCACAGTTTTGAACCTTCTTTGCCCTCAATTCCCTAATCCGCAGACACTTCCTTATACCTTGCACCCTAATCATGTAGGACCGCACCGCACCGGAAAGCTGGCCACATACCATGCGGCTTGGAGTGGAGGGGCTGGAATGGCAACACAAAAAACTGACATCCCTCCCCACTAATGAATGATACTCCCGGGGAGGCCAACTCGCCAGAACGGCCGTCCAAAACGCATCGTCTGTGGCCGCAATCGGCCAGGTAGGTATTCGATAGCGCATGGCTCAAGTTCAAGCCATCTTTGAGAAATGTTTAGAGACAAATCATTATAGTAAAACTTTACATTAAGTAAACTAGTCTCTGACGTTCACAACATTTATTTTATACCAGAACGTTTACAAAAATTCAACAGTCTCAAAAAAATGGGCAGAAAAAAACGTAAACAAATGGAATTGTGTAGACAGGTTTATACCACACTTATTAAGTACTAATACCTCAATTACCTGTTCTATTTGAGCACCTCTAAGGGAGGTTCCCACCAGTTCCTGATAAGGATAAGGTCAGTAAATTATCTTCCCTTGACCTTGCCTCTTCTAACAAAGGTGAAGCTAAAGTTTGAAACCCCTGGATTTCCAGTTAAGTGACGTACTGAGAAATTCGTCTAGACTAAAAAAAACTGTTTCATGTAAATACACTTTTAGCAGTTTTTTGAAAATTTAGTAGAAGTGAAAATATTAAGAGGGAAGTTGTCTGGACGATCTGATAAATAAAAGCACTAGGAGCAGACAGAATAAAAAAATTTCAAAAGCAATCTACAGGCACTTCAGCCATGATTCTTATACACCTCTTTTGAATTTTTATAATCAACTCAATATTCTGCTTTACTCCTCCCCGTAACTTAGAACTGAATGGAAGTATGCAAAATAAGTGATGCGGGAAATGTACGGAGAACACGAGTTACAAATTATTCTTTTAGTGAAAGAGTTTCGACCGAACTTTTAGAGGACGCTATACACTGCAGTAGACTTCAGGGGACACTATACACTGCAGTAGACTTCAGGGGACGCTATACACTACAGTATAGACTTCAGGAACTGGCCATATCTCTCCTAAGTACATAATACTTTTTGTTTTGCATCAATTCACATGTCACATGTCATGTCTTTAAACTAGGGGACCGTTTCCACAGGTTGTTGCTTATTTCGCTGCAGCAGGCCTCTCCGCTTGAGCTGTGTGAGTGCGCACTTGGCAGCAGTGCACTTCGCGATGCGGTAATTGCGGCCGATACCTTTGAACACTCCTTTCCCAACTATCTCGACAGCGACGCGCACTCGACGCCCGTCAGCAAGCTTCTCCGGTATCCTGAAATACATCACGTTCCATAAGAGCTTTCGATCTCGACAGCCGAGTGGCCTACATGGTTGTCTTCTGAGTAACACTGGTAGAGCTGGGTCACACAGGTTCCATCCCGAGCCTATCGAATTTTTGCTGATCGGCATTCACCTCAAATTGTACGATAGGTGGGTAGCAGCCGAGCATGATGACTAATCCTTGACATGGTCTAGCTGCTGGGATTGTCGCAGGCACGAAATTTAGTAAGCAGCTTCAGGAAGAAAATTAGATTTGAAACTGGTTTAAGACTTGCATGTCGTGTACATAAGTAACTTACCCAAAATGTGCATTGTCAGGCTCCATCTCGAGTAGTACCCTGATTGGGGATTTAGGAATGCTGGTGCTAAATGCATCTGAAACAGACATAGTACTGTAAGTACACAGCAACAGCCTCGACAGCGGAGTCACTAGCCGGGCCGCTAAGGTTCCCTCACGATCCTATCAAAGTTCCTCATTCACCTCTGATATGATCAGCATGTCCAGTCAAATTTATATCGAGGCTGTGGTGGTTCAGAACACACCTAAAACTGTCGGTCCCCATCTTGGTACTAACACGATGGCTGGGAAGCTGAGAGTGAGCTTTGAAACTAGAGGATCCAGGATCTTGTCTAGGCTTTCGGCCTTTCGGCTTTCGGCCTTCCAAGGAATGTTAGTTTCTTTTTGGAACGAAAAACTACAAATACAGTGGAAGCAGTAGGGGTCTGCATAGAAAAAGTGAATTTACCGATTTCAGGCTTCATAATGCGGTAGTAAACTCGCCACACGGCGTCCAAGCTCATCGCACTATCCAGGAAAATTGCACCCGCTACGGACTCGAACACATCACCCAAAGCTTTCGGCACCTCCACGTCCTCTGCCGCCTCAGAGTCTTCTTCTTCTTCCACCAAGTAACACTGCAACAAACAGAAGACACTACCATTAGTCCAAAAAACAAACTAACCGAACGGGTCTGACATGTGTCATGAAAGGTCCACGTTCGAATCCTAAGCAGAACTTATGTTATACTGCGACGATAGAGTGTTTAGGTTGTTGACAGCCGGGACACACCGTTCTATCCGGATCCAACCAAAATTTTTCTGATGGGCATTCACCTCTTACATGTTCTGTACCTCAAGTAATGAACATCGAGGTTGTGGTAGTTTGGAACCCACCTGAAACTGCAGATCCTCATTGTGCAGTGGACGGATAATTCCTGAAATGGTCTAGATGTCTCTCAACCCGTCAGATAGCTTACGAACACAGTAGGAGTCAGTTAAAGGTACGGTACCTCATCACAGATGGCGTGATTGTTTTCTTCCTGGATCCGCACAAAGCGGTCGACGACATCATGTAGAGCCGGGGAAAGGTGCCTGAAGAACCGGTGGTAGCCGTGACGCACCGCCAGAGAGGCGAAGATCCTGTTGTTGACCAGAGCGGATCGGAAATCAGTGAGAGATCCAGGAGAATGGTCCCGAAAATCCTCAAACAGGTGCCGCGTGATCAAGTAGTCTGGAAACGGAACTGGTGTCAACTTTCCCGCAAACATTAAAAAGGGCAAATTGCACAACAACACAAGTAAAATTTCTATATTCTCAGCCCGATTTAAATGCCATCGTGCAGAATTTAGATTTGAGATTCTCATTGCAACAGCTCCCGTCTTCCTCGGAATTTGAAAGTGAAGCCTCACCGATCTATCAAAAAATATTCATTTGGCTTCTGCCAACAATCAGTTTCATCAGTTAACATCGGTGCCTTCGGGTCAATGGCGGAAGAACCCTTACCAAAAATATTCAACTAGAGTCCCTTCTTGTGCTTAGCATGGCCTCAGGTCCCATCTCCCATATAGGAGGTGAAGTGGAACCGCGGGGATTCATAGCTGATTATGTCCACTGTTGTGCGAGTCTTGTGTTCTCTCACTAGACCACCCCATATATTGCTTACCCAGAACAGCATCTCCAAGGAACTCAAGTCTTTGGTAGCAGTCGGTGAGCTGATTGACAGAGTAGGAGGCATGAGTGACTGCCTGCAGGAGGTAACTTCTATCCCGGAACCGATACTGCAGCTCACCCTCGAACGCATCAAATCCAGTCAGCAGGCGGGCCAGTTCTCCCTCCGGCTCAGCTATGTTTCGCAGTAGTGGCGGCTTTGGAGGAAGCAGCTCTCCAAAACGAGTCTACAAAACAAAGATGCAAAGTCGATAAAACGTGCCTCTCAGAGTTTGACCCGTGTCCCAAGAGGTCGGGGTTCGAATTCCAGCGTAAGCTAACAACCGATTCGGTTGATTGGTGTGACCTCCAGCCGCGCTACAGACGAACATACGTACGTACGTTGGATGGACATGACCTAAAAAACCACTTTTTGGTAGAAGCCATTATAAACCGTTCTGCAGAAACTTCTTTTTTTATGCCTCAACGAACAATTTACCTGGCACCACGCTAAATCTCCCGGTAGACCAGTAGGCAAGGGGGCAGTGTGGCCAGCTTCCCGGTTCTTCAGTAATTCCTCACAGGTCACACCGTACACCGTTTCACGGGGCAGCACCTGTTAAATCAAACGTCCTTGGTCATTTCATTCCAGTCAACTAAGGCGACAGACATGATTCGGTCATACTTGCAGAATATAATATGTATAGACCACAACCCTTAGAACAGCAAACATTCCTTTGGTCTTAAGAGTCCCATTATGTCCACATAATTTTCTAGACATAATATTGCAAAACCTTTTAGTTAACATCAGATAAAACGCTATTTTCCCCAACTCCCTGATTAATAACCACACTCATATTTCGTCTTTATGCTTGTCAGTGGCCAAGCGTTTAAGGGAGCCGACACAATAGTTATCTGAGACGTCTGAGTTCGAATCCCAGTGTAATCAATATTTTCCGCTTACGGAGTCTATGTCCAGCCGGGTTCTCAAGGACCATCTAGCCGTTTTCAATAGCATGGGGGAGGGATAGCGAACGCAGTGCCTCAGCCGGTCAAGCTCTCTATCCTTCCACATGCTTTAGAAAACCGCGGCGCTGCTAGATGGACGCCTCACCTTTATTCCTAGCCAAGACATAAACAGCAAAGCGCCGCGAGTGCCACAGGCTACCAGGTATGCTCCAATGAGTGCTTCCACACAGTCAGCCACGCTCTTGTCAGAAATGCTCTGCTGCGTTATTAGGTTGTAGGGGATGAAAGTAGGCACCCCATTCAGGTCGAACATTGTCTCAGTATTCCCGCCTACTCCTGAAAGACCTGAAACCAAGAAGCCGAGTGGTTAGGATGGCTGTTGAGAGCTGGGTCACACCAGTTTGATTCTGTCACATCTTAAATATTCAGCATGTCAAGTGAAATGTAGTATCGAGGCTGTGGTGGCTCGGAAACCTGCTAAAGTGCTGCCAGCTGAGCACGATGGGTATTTCTTAAAATGGCGATTTTGTCTACCCACTACTACCTAGTTGTTCAGAGCGCTCCTTGACAAGTCTGGCGACATCTTCACGGCCCATGCTGTGCAGGGCGGGGAGATCAATACGGTTCCAGCGGCTGGCTGGAAGTCCTGCCTGGATAAGTGCGCGCTCCAGCTCACGCGGGACAAAGTAACACGGAGGCAGCCAGTTGTCGTGCGGCTCGAACTTGGTCGCCACCATCCACTCCGCGAACACCTTCTGCCTCCCCAGCCGGTACAGGCTCAGGTTGCTCACCTGCAATCAACAAATTATTAAGATCCTGAAGTCCAACAGAGTCCCCTTAAAGTTATCTATAGCGTTGTCCTTCTCAGAATGAAGCAAACTGATAGTGCGCTATCTTGCCGTTATCCAGAGAATTGATTATCCATTTGACAACGGTGAACTGAACAAAACCAAAAAAATTCGTTAAAAATTCGAAGTAAACAATGTGCCAAGAGTAATAATAAGCCTCGGCACGAACATTCTAGTTCAACAAATACCTACTGTTGACAAAAAAATTAGTGATAATTGTAATATTTTTTCAGTAAGATCAATGGGACCTTCCCGAGTTATCGCGAAGTTGAAAATTATAATTTTATATGTCTCATATTTAGTTATATTTTTAATAGCACAAGAGATTGGCCGAAGCTGAAAAGAGTTGACTACAGCCAGGCAAGCCGTAAGCGGAAAGTAATGCGGCATCCCCTTGACCAGTGATCGGCGCAAGAAATAAATATGTGGAGATACCAGTTTGGATCGGAGATAGCTGAGTTTTCCCTCGTGAACATTCTCACAATTGCAGTACAGGAAGTTGGTGATGGCAAATTTGAGAAACGAGTCCCCAATGGTCTCCAGGCGTTCCAGGTTAACTCCATCATTCGCGCTCGACATGGTTAGAGCCTGCGAAAAAAAAAGCAATAATGATAATGGCTATGAATATGCAAAAAAACAGGGTGCCACCTGCCTCTGTACACAGGGGGGTGATTTGGCCACAATCACGTCCGACATCCTAGTTTTTTCCCAGTCGACTTTACGCTTGTGGAATCCAACATAATGTAAAAATGACATAATACATTGCAGAACAAATAAACATACAACTGCTTTCTCAGAAACATGCCATAAAGAAACGTAAACAGTCAGCACAGCAGGTATACCTTCAGTCTTATGAAGCGGACTTTTGTTGGATATTGGTTACAGCAAAGATGTGCCTCTAAGCAGCAAAGATGTGCCTCTAAGCAGCAAAGATGTGCCTCTAAGTAGCAGTAGCAAAGATGTGACTCTAATAAGTAGCAGCAGCAAAGATGTGCCTCTAATAAGTAGCAGTAGCAAAGATGTGCCTCTAAGTAGCCAAGCAGTCGAGGGGCCTGAATCGTGTTTTCAGAGGGTGGGTTCGGTTTTGCACTTACGCTGTGGACGTAATGGCTTCGGCCCACTCTTGTTCGGCTTCGGCAAATCTCCTGTGGTGTGACGCCCCACAGTGCTCCCATAAAAAAAATGTAGTTTGGACATCCATTAGATTAGAGGATAATAACACAAAAATCGGTTGATACCTGTAGAATAAGGCTCGGGCTGGGTCCCGAATGCCCTGCCAGCACAGGCTGATGGTCAAAGCTGAATACTTGTCCCGCATTTTCTGCCTCTACGTCCTTACGATCATCTAAAAAACAGAAATCAACGCAATACTAATAAATTTGTCTCCACTAGGTGGTACTTACAACCCATATCCTTGGGCCGACGGCACAGATGTTGATAAAATAAACTGACTGTTGGCCGAAGCCGAATGAATATTTGGTGTGGCATCCATATTACCAACACAAAACTGCTGCTACCGGATTCGAACCCAGGACCTCAGTCGTGTGAGTCTAGTGTTTCTCCACAAGACCACAGTAAAGAGACGCTGCCTCATAGTGTCCGACCGTTCTGACCCATGTCCCAAGAGGTCTGCGTTCCAATCCCAAGGTAATCAAGTTCCTCGCTAGTGATGGCATAAGGAAAACTCCTTATCAGGCGTTGGCCCACTCCTGTCTGACTTCAACCGACTCCTCTTCTCCTCTACACCAGTGCTTTTATGCCCCACCGTGGGTTCTCACACCCTTCAAGAAAACAAACATTCATTCTTACCAGACAATTCTTTGTAATGAATTTCATCTTCGCAGTGGCAAGTCACTTCAGACGTTTTCTCAGCGCGTTGCTTAATTTCCATGATAACTTGGTACTTGAGCAGACTTTGGCGAATAAACATCGCATGGGGGAGGTCCTTGGCCAACGTGTCAAAGTCGTCGGCTAGTTCAGGGACGATGTTGTTCGAAGTTCCGAATTTTTCTGGGACTAGAGTCGGCAGTGTTGGGGTGTCTGAGGGAGATGGCTGATGAAGGTCCCATGGTAATGTGAACGGTTCATCAACGGTACACAAAACACCATCCGTTTCTATACGGGCAACGTATTCCCTGAGAGATTGTTCGAATTTCTTTTTGTTTTCTTCAAATAGAGGTATATCTGAGCTGCTATTGCATTCCCAAACTTCTCCAACGTCATCGCAAATATCGTCCTAAAAACAAATAATGAGAGTGGCCATTCAATTCAATTTACATGCTACAGTAGGTTCCACAAAACCTTGGCGAGACAGACCCTTCCAAGGTATCGTAAGTTGGCAGAAGGGGTCACCTCAGATGGGCATCACGGCAGATTTCTAAACGTGAGAACTCAGAACTTAGAAAAGCCATGGCTTGTAGTGCGCTACGTTCACAGAGGGGCTACCTAAACTACTATTGCTCACGGAGGTTTTCTGACAGTAGTCTCTCTCTGTAACGACCTGCAAGGGACCAGGTAAATTCGCTCTAAAGACAGTTCGCTATGGAGATAGGCTCAGGCTAGATACAGAGAGTGACTTACTCACCAGTGAGGGCAGTCTTCGGTTGGTTTCCACAGCCTCAGCGACATCCTTACCCTTGAACTCAATCCGCAGCCCACCTAGATCCTCACTGCGGTCCGGGTCATTGCCCGAATCGTCCAACATCTCTGACTCTGAGTCACTATCGGACATCTCAGAGGAAGAGTCGTACAACTCGTCTCCTGACGCTGCATCCCGTAACCAACTCGTAGGAGACCCGTAGCGCAGCTGAAAAAATGAATCTTATTTCAATGGAGGGACGGACCCGCGGAGAGACGGCACAAAAAAGGAGCCAAATGTTTAGAAATTTTGAAAAAAGTCACCACTTGCCTTTTTTCTACACTGTTTACCACTGTGGCCCACGAAAGCAGCCTTCTCCAGTGCTTCTGCCCACCCAATTGGCCATACAGGACCATGCTGGGCAATATAGTAGCTGAGCGGCGATAGCTTACACTAGCTGAGGACCATACTGTACCAGAGCATAACACTCACCGGCTGCGACTCCCAGCCCATGTCGCTATCAGGGGCACCGCTCAGCATTACAATACTCGATGGGGTCTGCTCCACCAGTTCGTTGGACCACGTCCCCACCTCCACCCAGGGCGTTTTACACGAGTCAGTGAGCGCCGAGTCCACAGAGTGGATGGAGTCACGCCCTCTCGGAGCTGCTTCTTCTTGTTTCAACTTTTCAGCAGCCGCCTGACGCGATTTGCTGAGTACATCGGAGAGTTTCCAGCCAAAGTCCAGCGGAGGCCACTCTACGTCCGGGTCACCTGGGTGCCCTAGCCCGAGATCACACGCCACCAGCCGACGGACCTGCAAAATAGTTCGTGCTCAGATCATTTTTATATGGGTGTGAGCCCCCGGTTGGGCATAACATCACAGAAGTTCGGCCGAAGCCTAATAGGAGACAGGCCGAAGTCATTACATCACAAGTCGGACCCCTTGACCGCTCAGTCACTGAGAGGGACATGTACAACGTAACACCACGCAGGGCCGAGTTGGGGCTGCTTACACCTGTGGGCCTGACAAATGGTATGCACAAACGTGTATGCAGCTGAACTTCTCGCCATTCATTACTGCCTGCTACATATTCTTCACCAATGTGTCCCCAGAGCACTAATTGTGACAGACAGCCTAAGTGCCATTACTGCCTTATCGCAAATGTATCCCAGCCGTAGTGAAGAAGTGGTGGGAGCTCGCCTACGTATTGGCCATACCCGCCTCACCCATGGGTACCTGGTGGCCAAGGAGACGGCCCCTACCTGCTCTGGGCTTGGGTCCACCCTGAGTGTGGTGCTGGTGGCATTCCTGAGTGCCAACGGACTCTTGTCCAAAATTTAAATCCCCCCCTTCATCACACCGCTCAATGGCTCGGATACCCACCTGGGTCTTGCGTAAAAAAAAAAAAAAAAAAAAAACACGTATCTATTCAAGACATCTTCTCCTGGAGCACCTTGGATTCGCCATCGGTGAAGGAAGAGATGAAGCCATCGAGCTGCGGCTTGGACCAGTTGCTGTTGGGCTGCAGTACTAAGACTCGGGGTTGCTCTATTGGCTCACCTTCGTAGTCTAAGTCTTCCCTGCGGGGCCCCGGACTACTACTACCATGTGTCTTGTCTCGTGCAAAAACCCTCGACTAGCACTCCCTGAGGTCCTGAGTTCGAATCCTACATTGTATCTATCTATTTATTGTATCCCCACCTCGTCAGCCAGCAGTAGTGAATTCAGACGGTAGAGAATGCTGGGTAAACACGCCGCCTTTTGCCACAGCGACCCTGAGAACGGATGCACGTTACAAAGTTCCGGCACCAAAATTTGCTTCTGACTCAGGTTTTCCCGTCGGGCGCGCTTAGCTGCACTGGTGGTGGGCAGAGCCACTCCCTTACGGTTAACATACCTGAAAAGCGTCACAAAAAATACAAATGAAAGCATAAACAGCTATTGAGGTTGTTTCAAATTTTCCAAATTATGATGTTCTATAAAATGGTCACATCATTTGTAGTTACTCGAGTGTCTTCATAGATATCTGATATACTATACCCACAGATCAGTCATATCCAGGAGTGGATAGACTACACAAATGGGAATTATCGTTGCTAAACCCCTACTTCATTACTTCTTGTTCTTAACAAAAAATAATTTTGTAAACCCTGATTTTTTTTAAACTCATCCAAGAGTGAGGTGGATTATGCTGAGAGAAAGAGTACGAACCTGGGTGTGAGGAAATTAAGCCTGGCCGAGGTGTGATCCACATCAAGCAGAGGCTGCTCGGTATTCTGAACCTGTACCCCGTACTTATTAAGGTAATACTCCTCAAACGTGCCATAGTCAGTACCAGGGAATGCAGACTTCGGTGTCAAGTACGAACAAATCTCAGAAACGTAGAAACACTCCGGCTGGTCTTGGTTTCGGTACCACGGAAAAACCACTGCGTCGCTGTACCTGCTAGGTTCGAACCTGAAACAGTTGTTTTAATACACAAAATATTAGTTAAGAAACAAATCTGGCGAGTCAGTTTGAATGGAGACTTTTGCGTAGCTCCTATTCCAATCTACCTTCACTACAAGGCGCTCCGCTCTTATTTGTACGGTAGTCAACATTAACAACAGATTAAATCCCCCAGATACAGGATAAGGCCCATTAAATATCTGACTAACCACTTCGACACAGCCATTCTACTTAAAAAAAGAAACAGTTGTCAGTGAAAGGAGGCTTACTTGACATTGGCTCGATCACTGTCTGGAATGAACTGCGTAACCTGATTCCGCGTCTCAAAGATCAGGTCCAGAAACTCCCAGTCCACAGACACCACGCCCGTATCCAGCCCTGGGAAACAGGAGAACAATAAGCAAGCAAAGCTACCCGAGTGCTAATGCTAGAGCTGGGTCACACAGGTTCCATCCCGAACCTATCCAAGTTTTTCTGATCTGCATTCACCTCTGATATGTTCAGCATGTCAAGTGGAATATAGATCGAGGTACTGGTGTCCGATCATGATGGGTGGTGAGCTGGTATTTGGAAGTGGAGCACGCTGGATAATCCCTGGAATTGTCGAGGTGCGTGGCATTCCCCCCGCCCTTGTAATCTAAACTACTATACTGTGTAATTTACCCCGTACTGTCGGAACAATGAAGTAAGAGTTTTCCGATGCATCGGGATCAAACGTTACGAGGTATTTCTGGAGGTGCAGAACACTGGTGAATGTGAAGTTGATGAACGCGACGATTTTCTCAATTTGGAACGGAGTCAGAGTCACTGCGTCTGAAGCAAGAGCTAGTTCCACCGCAACCTGAAATAAAGGCACAAGGCAAAGGTACTTGTAAGTCATTAGGGAGGCTTCCACCAGGACCTTACCGTGCAGACAAAGATAGTATAATAATTATCTTTCCAAAAACTATATGTTACCGTCACAAGTCAACTAAGAAGCTAATGTTCCGATAAGGTCGCTATCGGTGAGATGGTGAAATGCACCAACTTTGCTTTTCGGGAGGATGACGCTATAGTCAACTTTTAGGGGACACTATATAGACTTTAGGAACTCATAATCAATGTCTCATGTACCGCTTTCACTATCTATAAGGCTTTACAAAATCCTACTGCACAAACCAACCGCTCTCCAACTTAACAAGAAGATATTCGTATGAATATTCCGATAGTTAAACTTAAGTGGTGAAATCCACTGTTAACAATGAGATGTATCATATCTAACCTCGCCGACGCGGGTGAAAATGGGAAACGCTCCAACCGCGGGTATATGACGAGCTGTCAAAATGCCAAACCCGCGCGGAGAATCTTCAGGAGCAAGGATTTTCCGCCCTCGTGTGTTCAGTTCCTCCGGTAGAGGGCAGGTCAGTAACATAGCGATGTGGTACAGGAAGCATGGCTCCCCTGGCACTGGGCGGCACTCTGTCAAACTTTTCGCCGTCTGGTGACACGAAAACAGAATATTAGTACAGTTGTGAGCGTCTCCTTCACGTTTTTTGAAAATAAAAAAAACTAATTGTTGATCGTTTCACAAACTAAGAAACTAGACAGCAATTAGACTCTTTCAAGAAGTATCCGTCGTGCTCAGCTGGCAGCACTACCAAATGCCAACTCCCCACCCATCGCCATAGTACACGATGGAGTTTAGGGGGGTTCCGAACCACCCCAGCATTTCCTTGACACGTTGAAGTTAATAGAGTTGAATACCGAACAGAAAAACTTTGATTGGGTCGGGATCGAACAGGTGTGACCCGGGTCTCACTGATCCTAGACAACCATCTCCACCACTCGGAGGCTGCTCCCTAGTACATACCCGTTTGTCGTAGTACTGGCGGCGCTTGTGGCTGCCGGGGCGGGCGTCCACCCCCGCGTTAGTGATGGCCTGCTCCTCCAGATCTTCAGCGGCGTTGCATACCAGCTTCTTTTCTCGCTGCCAGAAGGTTTCTTTGGTTAAGGGCAGCAGCGAGTCGTCCAGTTCTCGACTCGCCTGCAGATTTAAGCAGGCCTGTAGTGCCGCGAACCGACACGCCAGCGCTGCCGTCACCATTGCAGGTCCCTTAGATAAACAGAAGTATTAGGACTAGCTAGAGGACTCATGATCTAGTCCTGAATTGTCAAGACTTTTCCTGGCTGGCCGTGGGCCTACCTGATAGGTATCTGGCCTTCACCGGCAGAAGGAAAACTCGGCTGTCGGGCGTGATTGTGAGGAAATCACTTCCTTTTCTACAGAGCTCACTAAAGGTAGAGCCGCACACCCCACTAGGCCTTAACCCTCCTAGGGCTGTTGCGCCAAGGAAATTATTTTAATTTATTGCAATGCGATCTGAAGTTGATGCAAGGGAAATTGAATTATTAAAAATATGAGTGTAAATGGTATAATTCTGAGGGGGATTCCATCAGTCCAACTTAACGAAAAGAAAAATTGTGTTACCGCAAGGTTTAGAGGACGGTTTGCCTCTTACCATAAGATAAACATGTGTTAATAAATTTAACCGATCGTTACACTGGACTGTTGAAAGCCACTCTAAATACTCACAGTGACAGCCTTTTTGACAACGGAGTTTATAGGAAGACGAATGGTGCAGATATGGAGCTCTCCATCGGGGGTAGCCCATGTGACCAGGTTCCATAGGGGCGTTAGGTGGGTAAAGGTGTCACTGGGTAACCTGGCGCAGTAGCGATTGAGGAGCGCTATAGCAGAGGAGAGGGTCACATGAGGAGCTCCTGCGGTCACGGCGGGACAGAACGCTTTCACCAGGCACTCGTACCGGTCAGCCTCACAGTCTTGGTCGTACCGCAACGCAGGGTTTCTCCCTTTCTTCATCAGCATCTAATGGCAACATATTATTTAGGATAGATACCTGTAGGTGTGATATCACGATTGACACCGGTACGTGCATTACCATCTTCTCGCAACTGTCGATCGATCATTCATTTTCTACACGGTTTCCATCTATCTATCTATCGTCGCACCATAAATGGTGTTTGTTTGTTGAACAAGTGAGTGTTTGCATTTGGTTTTGTTCACAAACATTGGCCAGCACGAGGCACCACCTTTCACTTTCGTTACGTCAAGATGGCCGGTAGCGGTGGTGCAGTACCAGTCTCAATCAAGACATCGTAGTTACACGTGTGTTACGACAACTGACGTCAACTTTCTGAATCCGACGTTCTCCCCTGTGCGTTCACCGTACCAAGTGTTTTTGATCGGGTGGCTTCCAAGCGAGTTACTTCAGGGGAAGTCAAAGGCTGCACCAACAAATCTTTTGGGGCTCCACTTTGTTTGAGAAAGAAGTAATTGACGGATCTCTAAAAACACAACAAAGAACAGGCCAAGAAGATTGTACTGGAGTAGAAATAGAAGGTGGCCAAGGCTACGGTCATGAATTGAACTCTGTAAGATGACATTAACGAGCTTCTACTCCAGAATGATTTTATCCTGTTTATTTTTGGAGTTTCTAGAAGACCCGACCATTGCTTCTTTCTCAGACAAAGTATTAGAGATTTGAAGAAGTACAACGTTATCTTGGTTGGACTATAGCGTGACTTACCTGATCCACAGCATGGAAGCACGCTAGCTGGGCCTGTTGCTGTTCGCGCTGGTCACGGACGGCCAGCAAGCAGTGTAGCGCGTCAGGCCCTCGCGCCCGCGCTTTGCCCTGTGCGTACGAGCGGTAGTCACGCGGTACGTCAAATCTCACAACCAGATTACAGCGCGGCAGGTCGATGTCCGACTCTAAGAAGGCGGTGCCGATCAGCAAGTTGCACTCTCGCATCCGGAAGTTCATCAGCACGGTCTCTTGTTTCCGGTACGTTCGTTCTGTTGAGCAAAGTAGGAGTTAAATGTTAATAACATGTTCCTGAGATCACTGTTGGATATTTCCTTCTCAAAAACGACATTCCCTAAAACGTAAACCCTTCTTCTCTATAATGAGTGAACGCCAGACAAAGCCTACCTCCTGCAATGCCCCTCTACAGGGAACTCTCCATATAGCGAGCGTATTGACCGTCGTTATAGAGGGAGACTACGGTAAATAAACTCAATTGTCGCATCTTAAGCTTAAAATAAAACATCAAAATTTGATGATATTTTCGGCTCTTTTCCAAAGTATTATGGTTCATTAAGTCATCTATCACCAGAAATGTGTCATTCATTACCCAAAACTGATTCTTCCACGATATTCTCGGACAAAGCCACCGTGAAATGAGGGCGGAGAAATGAGAAATCAGAATCCGCGCTCCTTAAATCCTGAAAAAAAAAAAAAACCATTCACTTATTACACGTCCGTATTTTTATCGATACAACTTGTGTCAGCTCAATTTCTCTGAGAACTGACTAGTGACACTTCTTCCTGACATATTTTTTTTTCTGTTGACCCGACAGATTTCACGAATAGTCTATTGCTATTGGCTGGCTAATACCGAACTGCAGGTACACAGGTTAAAAGTTAAACATGCTATCAAATCTAGTTCCGCGATAAGTTCTCAACCAAAACGCTGCAATAACAGCTCATTAAAACTTAATCGCAGAATAGCCCCTTCATTGCTAACTTTAACAAATAAACCAGGTTATAAGGCTTCCAATGGCAACTCAGGGATGGAGGGTCCCCTCGAAGAAACTGCCATCCCTCCTCACCTCACTAGCGATACATCCGGGGATGCGAACCCACCAGAACGAACAAAGCAGCTACCAACTCACACTGAAGAGGCTGAACAGGAGTCGCGCAGTGAATTCGTCATCTACCAAAATGAGGCCGCACAATGCGTGAGGGTCCCATTCACGAATTTTGATTGGCTGTTTCCTGTCCAGTAGGTAAACTCGAGGTCCACGCGGCCAATCAGAGCTCGCCTTTCCGAGTCGAGTATTATCATCGACCCGTCGAAATCCGTCAGTCGGTTGTTCCGAATCAATTTCTTTCTATCGGGGCTAGACTTGGCACATTTTCTTTAGGTAACGCTTGCGACTTAAAATTAATTGGCATGTTATTTTCTTTGGGTAACACTTCAGACTTGGAATTACTTTCACCTTGACTTGAGCAGACGTAATTTAAAACTAAAAACTGGTTTCCATTCTGAACTTCTTCAACGTATTCGGCCGAAGTTTCGGAGTTGTTGTTTTCGAACCCGCTGCCTTGGCACTCTTCTGTGGCGCGTCCTGGTGACTGTGAGGTAACATCAATGTCTATCGCATCACCGTTCCTTGGTTCAGAAGTTGAAGGTTCAGAAGAACAAACAAAATGAGTGAAACCATTATTTTGAGATCCAGAATGAACAGCCATTTGTTCCGTATATGCCTCCTCTTGACCACTGGGAAGTATTTCCACTTTGTCATCATTTAGTGGTAGAATGTTCTGGTTCGAGTCATCCTCAGACTTGTCTCGAAACTGGCGTACCACTTCAAACAATCGTAATATTTTTGGACATGTGTATTTGTAAATTTTCTCTTTTTCAGTCATGGATTCGAAAAAAGTTTGTAACATTGCACGAATTTTGACGAAGACAGTGGACACCAGGCAGAGGAGAAGGTAGTGCCGTTCATACGGCGTCCGAACTTTCAGTGATTCTAATTGTGTCAGAATAACGTAGGCTGCTTTATCGGCGGGATACAAACCTAGAATCAGAAGTATAATATCAGTTGCGTTTTTACCATTGGCAATTTTTTACTGCTGTCCATTCACAAGCCCAGCAACAACAACACCTCATGACGTATCCATCGTACTCAGCTGGCAGCACTGACCAGCACAGATTCGATATTCTCTTCACTTGGCATAGTCAACATTTCCGAAGTGGGTTATGCTACTAACCGAAAGTGTGCAAAGCGGCAAGGAAGTTGTTGAGGACGCGAAGTGGCTCTGCAGTAGGATCTGGCAGGGAGAGCATGTCCTCTTCAAAGCCATCATATTCACACACATCAAATTCATGATCTTGCAGGAAACCAAGAACTGAAGCCACCTCATCCTCCACCTGTACGAAATCGAAGATCAGCTCATATGCGAAAATATAACCTATTGTCCAGCTCACTCTTGGATGAGTGTGACGTCAGTCACATCCAGTGGTGGGTAGACTACACAATTGTCATTGCTAAACTCTTTTAGATCACTGTGACCCCTTCTTCTTAATTCTACTTCTTGCCCTGAACAAAAAATAATTTCATTTCCTCATCCAAGCGAAAGGTGAACTATAAATGGAAATAAAGGGTTCGACAATGGTCGCACTTGACTTTCTCGCAATTTTTATCGAAAATTTGATTTTTTTTTTACGTAAATAATTGTCAGAATTTTAACTTTTTCTAAAAAGTATTTTGCCTCACAATGGGCGATACTTTTAGGCACCTGCATACCGAATTTCAAACATATCCGTCAAACAGTGAAGTGTCGTTCGACGCGCAAAGTATATGTTTTCTATTTTGCATGTCACCGTCTTAAATTTTAAGTAAATGAAAATCTATTGAAAATGCCCTTGAAGCATCTATCTGAGACCACTTTCACCAATTTTCAAGAAAATCCGTCGATTAGTGTTGTTGCAAATGTGACCTAACCAATCAAAAACGTGATTTCCATTTTTGGAACATTTTTCCTACGATAATGTCAATATTGGCCCAAATTTTTGGCCCATCTCAAAAAGAATAAAAATGATCCTGTAGCATATATTTGGGAACACTATTGCGAAATTACAAGGATCTAACTTAATAACTGTAGTGCCAAATCCGTCTTGACCAATCAAAAACGAGATTTTAGTTTTTTTTTCCTATTTTTGACTTTATTTTGCCTATATTGGCCGCAATTTTGAAATGATTGAAAATTTCTTCGACAAACCTTTAAGTAATGTTATTAAGCACATGTTTATAGATTTTTGTGAAATTCCGGCTAATACTGTTCATGGGGCCAAGATTTTCACGTATGGGCCAATTTTGGCCCAAATTTTTGGCCCATCTCCAAAACAATAAAAATGATCCTGGAACATCTATCTGGGAACACGACTGCAAAATTTGAAGGTTCTAACTTTATTACCGTACCGTGAAATGAGTCTTGAGTAGACAAAAACACGATTTTGAATTTTTTTTGACACTTTTTTGACAATAGTGGGCGCAATTTTTGAGTATTCAAAATTATATTAAAAATGTATCTCGGAACTGATTTTAGACATCTATATTCCAAATTTGAGCCAAATCGGTTGACTAATGTGACCTCTAGCCGCGCTACAGACAAACGTACGTACGTACGTACGTACGTCGGACGGACATGACCTAAATACCACTTTTTTGGTATCTAGGACCTCTGAAACGCCTTTTGCAATGAAAATCTCAAAATCGAAATTTCGCACGATAACATAACTTTCTCAGCCCATGTATTACATACGGGCGAAAAAGTAAAAATGTTAGGGAAGCTCTATATACACCTAGCAAGAATATTTGGATGGCAGCTGAGGCTCTGCTTCAGCTGTATTTTTTGCCACCAATAAGGTCCAAGCTCCAAATTATTTTCAATTGTTTTCCTTGGTTGAAGAAACTGCCTTAGTCGTGTTCCTGGGACGTATCTAAACAGATTCGAACCCAACTCGTAACATACAGGGAAACAGGGAAATCTGGCCAGTACTGTTCCTAGTACACTCCCCGCCGCTCCCAATAATGATCTCTAGGTGGCAGAGCCTTATAAGAAGAATCAAAGGAATATATTTACCTGTGCCAGCACGTCAGCTGCTGATGAGCTGACAGGAAGCTGAGGTTCAGCGCACTCGAGCAAACACTCCTTGGGACTAACTCCATACTGCAGCACAGTCACGCAATCACTTGCCGTGTCGAGCACACATCTTAGAGCTGCCTCAACCAGCGCCACCTCCGTCTCGACGGCAAACGGGGCCTTCACAGCAGGCAGCAGGGACCCTGCCAGCCCGAGCACTCGCGGACGGGGTAGATTTTCATTACACAACTCGATAAACTGAAATATCAAGCAAATGATCAAACGTTGATTTGCCAAAAAACGAAATTCATGTCCCAAAGGTCCAGTCATGAACTCTGCTAAAACTGAAATAAGTGGGTTCTCGCATATAATTCTGTGAACAGGTTAACAAACGAGTCCGATTCAAAATAATGAAGTTGTGAATTATCACAAGAAATATTTAAAAAATCTAAATTAGGCTTTTTAGAATCAGGATTGTAGGTAGGTTGGTAGGTACCTATGTAACATGCCTCAACATTGCTTTAAAATATTTGTCAAAAAAGAAATCCAAGGAACAAATCTATGTAGGTATACAAATATGTAGTTAAAATTTAGGTACAGTTTACAGTTAGCGTTTTGGTAAAATCACTAACCCCGATACTAATGAGGAGGCGGCACAGGCCTCGGCCTCTTGCCTCCATGATATATCATTGTATTGTTTCGTATCGAATTGTATTGTACTGTATTGTATATCTTATTATATCTTATCTTATATCTTATCTTTTTGTAAGTAGGTAGGTAACATTTTTTTTATTTAAAAAAAACATCACAAGCCCAATAATTTGTTACTCTTCTGAACTAGGGGAATTCGTCTATTAAATGATGCAGGGCTAGTGAAGGACTTGCCTATTTTTAGGCTGTCCATTTCTTACAAATTGAAATCACAAGCCCAACGTAGCAGTAATACGGGACCCACTGACACGAATACAACCATTCGAGGTCGTATGACTAAATTGCTAAGGGTGATTACGTCAGAATCGTTCCCAACAGTTGAGTTTCTCCTCACCTCACCAGAGCTACATTACTGCTCAAACATAGGTAGGTACATACCTGTTGTATGGTAACATCCGTTACGACGCGATGACACTGATGCAAAATAACCAGACTGATTTGAGGTATGCAGAGCACACGGGCTTCTACCATGCCCAGTGCTTGTCCTACAGTCGTCACAACCACTTGGGTCGACGAGGACAGACCGGCCGGCAATTCCTTGACCTCAGCCACCTCGCAACAGGTAAGTCTGCGGACATTCGCAGCCTGCCGTGCTGCTGCTGCTGCCGAAGATGCCAAAAACAGTACCAAACTGCCTGGTGCGCCATAGTTGACGTAATGCTCAGTAGATTTGCAGCATATAAAATTCCTTGCCGGAGCGTTGATGAGAGACACAATAACATTACCCCGGCAAGCAGCTTCAAACAGCTCTACCTGGGGTTCTTTTGGCCTAAATGATTTGGTTACTGCAAAGTCAGCATGCTTGTAAGCCATCACAGAAACTTTAAAACACTTCCATCATATTCTGACTAATAAAAATGACTCAGGTTTCATCACAGACGCACAAGTAAGGACATTCTTTGATTTTTACTTATTTTGTTTGGGTCGATATTCAATATTCAATATGGCTGCGACGTCGCGTCGCACGGGTGCCAACACTGCCAACTAAATTTTTTGTTGTTCTTTCAAGAATCACGAGTGGATCATTGTGATGCATTAACCAGTCGCGTGCCGTCGACTTACGACGTTTCGTATTCGTGGCGACACTGCCGCTCATCCGTAAAATGCGCGGGAGACGAAGCCACGTTGGTGGTTAGGGTCCGCGAAAGGGGACAGGTGAAGTTTTTCGTCAAAGGGTGATTTTGAGATTTTGATTTCATTAGACGTTTCAAGCCATCCTGATTCCAAAAAACCTAATTTTGAGTTTTTAAAACTTTTGTCCCGACAAAAATTTTAAAAACTCAAAATTAGGTTTTTTGGAATCAGGATGGCTTGAAACGTCTAATGAAATCAAAATCTCAAAATCGCCCTTTGATGAAAAAACTTAGATAAATTTCACCTGTCCCCTTTCGCGGACCCTAACCACCAACGTGGCTTCGTCTCCCGCGCATTTTACGGATGAGCGGCAGTGTCGCCACGAATACGAAAAGTCGTGCGTCGACGGCACGCGACTGATGAATGCATCACAATGATCCACTCGTGGAGTGATCAAGGAGTTACCTCTCAAGTCACCGCCTTGTAGTTCCCGCTTAAATTGAAAACATTTCTAATACCTATCAATGCTTAAATCTGTTCGTTATAGAAATATATCTTAAAGTAAACTGTAAGTACTTAGTGTCTGCTATCAAACAGATGTAAAGAACAGAACCATGCATATTTGAAAGAACGTAATAACCTACTGAATTACAATTATTACAATTACAATTATTTCCTGTAACAGTTTTTGCTTTTTGATAAAATGACACTCAAATTTAATAGGCAAAATATAGCGTGTAACTGGACGGATAGTGTGGCTTGGCTTTCACCAATAATTACTTATTGAGCTCATTTTCCTAAAAAAAAGTGACCGAAAACATTAACTGGCTGTTGGAAGCCCATTAGGTAGGTAAATTAATATTTTCACTGGTTATTAAAAGAAGCCAAAATCACCGGAAATTGGAGTTTTTAGAAAAAGTCCGCCAAATCCCGATCTTGTATTGGGAGACATTTTAAAAACAGATTTTGTGCTCAGAAACAATTTTGTCACTAAAAAGAATATAAAAACCTGTTTTCAATATATTAAATTCCTTTTTTTTATCACAATATGCAGAGAAATATTTACGACAACGCCGAAATTGTCAATCCATGTTTAGCTTATGAGATATGATGGTGTGGTCAAAGGAAATCACTATTTCCGGTCGGGTGTCGGCCATTTTGGTAGCGCTATAGCGTGATGGCTGAAGTTTGGCAGCGGGCATACGTTTTCTTCCCCTAAATGTGTTAAATATATCAACCACACGTCAGGTTTCCTAACAGAAATCGGCTTCAAACATCTGTGAATAAGTGGTGAGTGTTATTTTGCTATTATTTTCGTTATTTCTCAGTTAAAAGTTGAACTCCCCTTGCCCCGTTTGCGTGAGCCGGCGTGGCCATCCTGAGTGGTTAATTTTGACTTATTTGTGTAATTATTTGTCATAAAAACATAAAAAATTAATTTTTCAGCATCGAGAAAAACGTTATATATAGTTTCTCTTCATAGTATAGTCGATATTTTGAAAATATTTCCGGGATGTGTGTATAACCTCACCTGGTCACCTCGTCTACCGGCATGTTATTTCACTCATCTAGAACTGCAGCGGTATTTGTATTTACCTACATGTTATGGATTGACGAAAAATACTGCGTTTATGGCTCTAAAGTGTTATTATGGTATGAGTTCTTGATCAGGAATATGTTAGCCAGGATGTCGTGTATTTTCCTGTTTAATTCCACCCGGTCTTGAAGTGTGTTTGGATTTGCCTGGTTAGTCTGTCATTATCTGCATACAAGCTGACATTAGAAATGTTTCAGATGAAGTTGGCTGCCTTTCTGCCAATTCCCCGTTACTCGGTCCCGACACGCCAGTTTGAGACGAGTTCACTGGAATCAAAGCTTGATGGTAAGAGTGTTGACGTTTTTACCTATTTGTTTACATTTAGCCGGTTTAGAGGCGAGGGTGGTGAACCATCGTGACAGAGATTCCCAGTTGGACTGGACTGGTTAAGTAGGTAAAACAAGTTCAGCAATTATGATGGATCTCTATTTTGAATGATCGGTTCCACCACCCCCAATTCTAGGGTGAAGAGGGGCAGGGGTGTGCAAAACTGAGGCCTTGTCTCGTACCGTGTACCGGGGAAACCTATTGCCACTTTGTCTAGCCATTTAAGTCGGCCCTGTGGGCCAAATTAGCGCAATTGCAAAGCACTGATGCGCAACAGGAGCCAGGATCTAGTCTTCAGTTTTTGAGATTTGTTCTGGTGGATCGTGCCTGGCACTGGGCCATAGCCTTCACTTATTGGGGAAAACTTGACTGTCTGGCGTGGTTCTGATCAAATCACCTCGTTGTGTACAGATTTCACGAAAGGTACCACCCTGTATTCCACTGGCTCTGGGGTTTTTTTAAAACTTTCGGTCGACTCTGCCCCAACCTGATGATTTTACCTTTGTGGGACTGTGTGATCGCAGGAGTCATTCCACGGGCTGCACTTATCTAGGAACAAATGCGTACGGTCTTAAATAAATTATTGAAACCAGTGCCTGTAATTACTTACATGCCTACTGAATGGTAGTTAATTACCTAAGTACAGGAAATTATTTTCATGTATGTACTCATGATCTTCATTTGATTGTCTATTTCTAGTTGACCTCATGTGTGTAATTTCTGGGCGGCTGCTAACCTGCTTGAGTCATAGGACAGTGGTCATGACGGACATTCACAACGATAATTGGCGACACCTACCAGTGACCCTAAGGTTACTCCCAAAACTGCGCGATAATCATTTCGACAAAAGCGACAGCGGAACGCACCTGAGATGCTGGGTCGTGTGAGTCATAGGGCAGTGGTCATGACGGACATTCACAACGATAATTGGCGACACCTACCAGTGACCCTAAGGTTACTCCCAAAACTGCGCGATAATCATTTCGACAAAAGCGACAACGGAACACACCTGAGATGCTGGGTCGTGTATTTCTGTGAGTTCCATACTATCAAAGGGTTGGTTGAAGTTTGGTAATTCAAACACTGTGAAGTAGCGAAAAGTCAATGAATTTTTGTACTATTTGTATGCTCTTAAAAGGACTGGATTTTCACTTAAACCAAAAAAGGTAGCTTGCAATTTTGAAGGCGTAGCTGAAGGTTGTACATCACATTGCGCTTTTGGAGATTCCTCAAATGACCATCGCATCTCCTATCGACCTGAAGCATATCCAGTAGATAGCCTTCCTTACCACTGGTTCTCATATACCTAGAAATGTTATTTATGATATCACAAACGTAAAATGTGGGAGGAAGTCAACTTGTGAGATTGTCAGCTTATGACTATTTTCCACTAGCCATCCCGTAATAAACTAGTAATACAACGGACATGCATTGATTAGAATTTAAAAAAAAAAATTGTCAGTCAGGAAAATCGTAGCCAGGATGGCATGTATTTTCCTGTCTAGCTGTGTCTCTTGTACCTTACATGGGCTTGCCTGGTTAGCGTGTCATTGTCTTTATACAAACTGACATGGGAATTGTTTCAGGAGGTGGATGTGATGGCTACCCAGCTGCCTATAAGTCGTTACTCGATCCCGACACAGCTGCCTCAGCAGGAGGCTATGATGATGTAGACTACCTCGCTCCTACGATTCGTTACTCGGTCCGGACACGCCTACTTCGGGAGGTGGTTAGACTCTGGAATCAAGCTTATGGGTAAGAACAAACGTTATAAGAATTTGAAATAAAGGGTCCGACAATGGTCGCACTTGACTTTCTCGCAATTTTTACGCCAGCGGTATCGAAAATTTTGATTTTTTTTTACGTACGTACGTACGTCAGTCTGTCGCGCAACTGGACGTCCGATTTTGCTCAAATTCGGTATGTAGGTACCTAATGTATATATCTGGACCCGTTTTTTGATAAATTTTGATAACTCAAAAATTGCGCCTGCTATGGCAAAAAAGGCAAAAAATCGTGTTTTTTGACAGTTAAGAAGGGCTGGAAGCTACTTATATCAAGTTGGAACCTTGAAAATTTGCGAAAGTGTTTTTGAATAGATGCTTCTAGGTCTTTTACAATCATTTGGAGGTGGGCCAATAACTTGGCCCAGTTTTGGCCCAAACGCGTTGGTCGTCACTCCGGTAGCACTATTCGATCGATTTCAATAAAAATTGGTAGGGAGGTGTACTTTAACCTAGTTTGATGTTTTACCGAACGAAATTTATCCTACATAATAATTATGGCCAATATTGGCATTATCGTAGGAAAATTTTCCATAAATGGAAATCACGTTTTTGATTGGTTAAGACGGATTTGCAACAACCCTAATCGACAGATTTCCTTGAAAATTGGTGAAAATGGTCTCAGATAGATGCTTCAAGGTCATTTTCAATAGATTTTCAATTACTCGAAAATTAAGGCCGTGAAATGTAAAATAGAAAACACGTACTTTGCGCGTCAAACGACGCTTCACCATTTGACGGATATGTTTGAAATCCGGTGAGTAGGTGCCTAAAATTATTGTCCAGTGTATGGCAAAATATTTTTTAGAAAAAGTTAAAATTTTGGTAAAAAAAAATAAATTACGTAAAAAAAAATCAAAATTTTCGATACCGTTGGCGTAAAAATTGCGAGAAAGCCAAGTGCGATCATTGTCGGACCCTTTATTTTCCTTCGTTTATATTATACCAGAGTGAAATAGCGGATGATAGTTGTTTATTTGAGAAAATGTTACATCATGTAACTTTTTAGAAAAAAGCCACAGCAATAAAGCTATACTTAAGGCCTGGTACAAGGTTAAGACAAGTCAATTCATTGACTAGTACAAGTCACTGATGGCGGGAATAACTTGTTTTTTACAGGAGGATTTTGATTGCAAGAGGAACCAGTGGAGAACCGAGAGCATAGATAGGAGGGAAGGGAGATCGCGGCTAGCTACTTGCAGACTTCGAAGGAGTCATTCTGACGTCAAGTTGTTGACTTCGAGGGAGTCATTCTGAGGTCGAGTTGTTGACTTCGAGGGAGTCAGTCTGACGTCGAGTTGTTGACTTCGAGGGAGTCAGTCTGACGTCGAGTTGTTGACTTCGAAGGAGTCATTCTGACGTCAAGTACTTCCAGATCTTCGCTTCGTGGGACTATTATGGTAGGATTGTAAATATGCATTCCTTATACAGAGAATCCACATACGATCTAAGTAACATACAAAATGTTACATCATGTAACTTTTTTTCTTTTTTCCTTTTTTTTTTATTTGAAAAAAAAAAGGCTGCAGCAATAAAGCTATAAGGCCTGGTACGAGGTAGACATTTCATGTCAATTCATCGACTAGGACAAGTCACTGATGGCGGGAATAACTTGTTTTTTACAGGAGGATTATGATTGCAAGAGGAACCGAGAGCATAGGAGGGAAGGGAGATCGCGGCTAGCTACTTGCAGACTTCGAGGGAGTCATTCTGACGTCGAGTTGTTGACTTCGAGGGAGTCAGTCTGACTTCAAGAACTTCCAGATCTTCGCTTCGTGGGACCATTACGGTAGGATTGTAAATATGCATTCATTATACAGAGAATCCACACACGATCTAACATTCAAAAAAATTTCAACTGCCGATTATAGCTTCCGGAGTGGTGAGATTGACAACCTCAGTTAACTTGGACTTTAACTGTAGGTTAGGAGTGTGTTGTGTATTCTCTGAGTATCTCCACTGTATGAGGGTGGTTTGGCTGTGCGCATACAGATCAACCGGGAATACTTAACAGGACATGGGGGGAGGTAAGGTGACGTTTGTTTACGTTCACCCAACCAAAACAAAGCACTTTTTGTCATGTTATCATCGAAATGATTTGATCACTCCACAATTTTAGAATTACAAAACGTCAACCAACCCACATTTTGTATCAGTGGGTTTGTTGATTTTTGGCAAAACAAACACTGTGAAGTAACCAAAAGTCATTTTAATACAATTTATGCTTCCTTCGTGTTCCTAAAAGGATTTGCTAAGGTATTGGTGTGCTTTAATTTCAATAAGGAGATTTGTTTCTATGATAAAATGATAATAGTATTTTATTATCATTCAGGTGTACATAAATAAACATCACCTCCCATTTTTTTAATTAAAAAAAAAGGCCACAGCAAAAAGCTATAAAGCCTTCTCCCATTTCATCTTAAGGGGTTGTAAAGCAGTAGAGATAGACGTGTTCTCATGAAACAGTGTATCCGGGGTGTTCTCCTCAGTGAGTCATGAGACCCTGGCGCTGTGCCACTTGGATAACGTAAATGTTTTGCAGGATCAGTCAATCTATGCGTTGTCCTATGCAATAGACTGACCGCCCAAAAAGTGAAAAAATTGCTACAGTTCCCCTCGTTTTTGGGCCTGCCAAAAGGAATTTTTTTTCTACACAACTTAACCCCGGTGCAGTTAGAGTTAATTGTTATCTTGTGGGGAGTGGGTAGTATGTAGGTACTGTTCCGCGCAGCCATCCTATCTACTTCTCTGATTTGTTTGTTGGTGACCATGTGTATGTTTGGGTTATGTTTGTGTGTAATACTGACCAGATTCCATTTGGGGGAAAATAGTCAATGCATATACTAAATCTAGTGGAGTAGGGGTGAGGGGGCAAGCCTAGCTACGAGATCATCAAATCTGTGCTGTCATGTAGCCTTGTGTTATTCTACGGGATATGCTGGCTTCCGAACCACCACATATTATTTTATTTCATTTTAATTTGGTATTTATTCATCCATCGTGGAGAAGGTAAGTAAAAGTTTAGGAATTATGATTCGATAGTAAAAAATGTCTGCTAGCTCTGTGGGTGGGTTCTGAACCACCACCTGACATCTGAATTCATGCACGACTCATTTGAATCAAACCGAGGGTTCAATTACATATTCTGGGTTAACTGTGTTATCAAGAAAAATAACGTGTTCGGAAAATATGTTATCAAAATTTAATCATATTTTGAAGTCAGCGCATGCTAGTTTAACTACTTATTAAAAGGTAATTGGGCCCTTATACACCCATATAAGGGGGATGGGGTATCTGATGGATGTCGGACATGAGCGGTGTTGACATGTTACACTGTCTGGTGGGTTCAGAACTACCACTATATGGTATTACCGTGGCGGAGGTCACATTTTGGACCCTGTGCTGGTGCACTATGGTTTATTTCACGAAATATTAATTATTTGGGCCTGGCTTGTGCCCGTAGGAAATAATAGTCTACTAGTTGGATGAAGGCCTCGATAGTTCAACGAATTTATGCCTAGAACATAACGATGTGAGCACTTCAGGCACGTTGGTATTTTTTGAGAAACACACAGTAGCGTACCCAGCTCTAGGATGATTCCCCAAATATTATTCAGTAAAAAGTAAAAAACCAAGAAAAATCATGGTACCTAGGTATAAGTATAACCTATGGGCGACGCCGTCGTGCCACAAATTATCTACTCATTACCCTTTCACCACGGACCATTTTCAAGTGATCTTACCCTTATAAGTAGGTCCCTTAACCCTCATCCGCCCACGGACTTTTTTAAATCCACATTTTGGTGAAACTTGGTAGTTTGTTCTTGATACTATTCTTAACCTTAAGTTTTTTCAACATTAATTTTTTTGGTGATTAGTTTTTGAGATAACTGAAGTTTTAGGATGGTACCATAATGTACCGCTGGGCGGACGGGGTGCTAGAATTTGGAAATTTAGGATGAATAAATGTGAACCAAAATCTAAGTTTACACATCTTCATGAATTTATTGAAAATACGAGTTGATTGGTGTGGAACCCTTTGAAACATGCAACACAGAGGCCAATGCTGCACTTTTCACACTCTGTGCGGCACCGAACCTTGCGCTCTGCTCCTTCACAGCGTCTTCGTGACTCTGTGGCCACAATCAGGTGATTCACGCCGTCATACCTGGTGCAATTCAGGACTTTGTTGCGAGTGCTTATCTTGGTGCTGACACTTGCTACAGATAAGTCAGCACGATTTCCCTTCGGAATTCTGAGGCATACATGGAGAAGTCTTCCTCTTCAGGCTCCATGCATTGTGAACAGAGATGGAGTAAAAAAAACCGTTTTTATTACAAAAAAAAAAGGTGGTCTGTTTTTTTTTGCCGCAAATGGCTGAAAAAGTTCTGCCACTGTTCGTTTTCGACAATGGTCATTGGTGTGCCGTGTGTAAAAATGGCTCTTGCAAGTAGTGTTCACCCGTGTGTGTCCTTATGTGATGAATCAAACTTCCTTTTTGAGAAAACCTCTTGCCACACTCGTTACATGCGAATTGTCTCTCCCCAGTGTGCGTCCTTATGTGTCTAGTCAAACTCTCTTTAAGAGAAAATTTCCTGCCACACTCGTTACATGGAAATGGCCTTTCGCCCAAGTGTACTGTAATGTGACGCTTTAAAATACGCTTCGAAGCAAACCTTTTGCCACATATGCTACATGGAAAAGGTTTCTCCCCTGTGTGTGTTCTAATGTGTTCTGTCACACCATGTTTTCGAGAAAACCTCTTGCCACAGTCGTTACATGTAAAAGGTTTTTCGCTTGTGTGCATTTTAATGTGTTCAGACAAACCCTCTTTTTGAGAAAACCTCTTGCCACACTCGTTACATGCGAATAGTCTTTCCCCAGTGTGTGTCCTTATGTGTCTAGTCAAAGACCCTTTATAAGAAAATTTCCTGCCACACTCGTTACATGGAAATGGCCTTTCGCCCGAGTGTACTCTAATGTGATGTTTTAAAATATGCTTCGAAGCAAACCTTTTGCCACATAAGTATGTTACATGGAAAAGGTTTCTTCTCCCCTGTGTGTGTTCTAATGTATTCTGTCATACGTTGTTTTCGAGAAAACCTCTTGCCGCACTCGTTGCAGGAGAATGGTTGTGTTTGCTATATCTTGTTCAGTCGGTGTCATTTTATCTACATACTGGTCAATATTTGATTGACTCTTCACAGTCTTCGCAGCATCCTTTGGGAGCTAAAAAGAGGCATGAAATTAGGATATCACAGTCATCATCATATATAACAGTATTTGGGTTTGGAAACCTGTCTTTCTTTTTACTTGATCCAGTAGCTACTCCTAACTCCTAAGGTACACGACATATATAAACCTTTTTTGCTTAGGAAGCTGGTTACAGCGTGTTTAATGGTCTGCACTAAGCCATATTTTTGTTTCACTTCCATTGGGCATTTCATATATTTCCTGACGTGTTCCATCATTCTGGTCCCATTTTTGTTCATTTGTATTGAACAAAATATGCACTGCACTTGAGAAGTCTTCTTTGTGCTTTAAATATCTTTAAATTAGATAGAAATTTCGGCTTTTTTGCGGCCACTGCGGCCAGCCGATGAAGCGCTCGCCATTTTTTATTAACAAATTATCAAGATGGCGGTGAAAAACCTTCTGGGAAGAAGCTGGCAACCAAACGAACATTTTCGCGCTTATTAAAAAAAAACATAAAAATAAAAACCGTTTTTTATTGCGGATTTTTATTGCCAATAATAAAAAACCGTTCTAAATACATCTCTGATTGTGAACTGCCACATCCACAAGGTGACAATTGAAAAATACCACTTTTTTCCATGGATTGAGATTTGGTATAACGATATGTTCTCATCCATGCGATCAACTCCCCCCATGTTGCACTCACAATTTTCGGAAACTTGACAGGAATTATCTTTTTTTTTAAGTACTGAGTACCTTTGGGCTGTGTGAACTGGGTTTATTCCCACTCGGTTGGATGCCAATGTGACAATACCATTGTCCTTGTATTGGACGACAACGATGCTGTCACTTTAGAAATATGAAATCCTTTCTCCTTCTTGAGCATTTCTTATTTCTTCATCATCTTACTGGCATGGCAGAAGGAAGCCTGTTCGCCCTCACAGTTCCCGTTCCTCCGTATTCTGACATATTTAGGTCATAAAGTAGCTGAAGTCCCGTGAAGAGATTGCCGAAGAAGAAATGGCACGGCACATATCCTAATAAGATAAGAATGCCTAAAAACGTCTTTATTTCGCTCGGTGATATTTCAGGAAAATGGGAGGTTCTTGAATTGTGCATATTTCTTACTTTCACTTTTTCAAGATTCTGTATAAGGTCAGTGGTAAAAAACAATGCAAATAACTCCACGCAAGACAAATTTGAATATTTGCTGTAGTCAGGTTGGGGAAAAGCATAAGACGTATTGGCTTCTATATCCGCCCCTTGGTGCCACGTCTCCAAGTCAGTTTTCATCATGGGCCAGAAAGTTGACTACTTTCAGTATCCGTCTGTTCCATCTGTGGGTCAGCAGCGACTGTTGGGCTAGTCTCCATCATTTCTGCCTGGACAGCGGAGGCTGGTGGGGAGGCTGGGCGGCGGATGACGGCTTCGGCCCCTGCCAACAGCTGCCTCGAGGAAAGATTATCGACAAGCCCACCGTCTTCCTCTCCAGAATCCTCATCAGACTGCACTGCTGCTGCACCACCCTGGATAGGTTACTCGAACACGGGGCATGGTTCGCCTCAGGCCACCTCCTCATACTGCTGCACCACCATGGATAGGTTACTCGAACACGGGGCATGGTTCGCCTCTGGCCACCTCCTCATACAGGTCGCGGGGCACGGTACTCCCCAGGCCACGTCCCTCCCTCCTCATACAGGTCGCGCAGTTCAAAAAAACTCATAGCTTGCCCGTAGCTCAACCATCTGCAACTGCAAGAAACACCCTTCCGGTACTACATGTCCGACCGTACTTCGATGTCATCATTCCCTAGTCGGCCCTATGGTTTTTTTCTCTTCTGCAAATACGGGCCTGTTGCTATTCTACAGTGGTACCTACCCAAGAATGAGGCTCCGTGGCCCCAAGGTCCGTCGAAGGGGTAGTGTAGTACACAGTTATCCGATCTACGTCGGGAGGATTGGCGCGGCAAAGACGGGAGACCCTTCACATAGATCCGTACCATTGCTGACCATACCGTATATGGGCTTTTTCCCATAAGCCCAACTTTCTCCTAGCTGGGTAACCTTGACCCCCACACTATTGCCCCGAGGTCACTTTCTGAAGTAAAAAAAAATTGTCATGGAGGCGTTGATTCCGGGGACGTGCCAACACAAAATGGTGCGAGTTTCAAAAATTGTGTGAGCAAAATGCTCATAGGGTGACCTACGACGGGTTAACGCAGACAACATGACTTCAAGGAGCATTCTCGATAACCAAACTTTTGTGAGTTGACAATCATTTCCTTACCGGACAGTTACACATTATGAAGCTGAGGGCTCTTCATTACATTTACTTGACGCTTCGTCCGGAACGGGACCGAGCTCTGTGCGACCCTTCGCCTTCACTTCCAGTTTCACTGTATCTTTCTCCACTTTTGCCAGTGGCATCTTTGAATGAAACTTTCGATGGTTTGGAACCTTTCGAGGGCTGCGCTATATCTGCTATGATCTAAACATCCTCCCAGCAGGAGGGATAAGCATTTTTAACGCAGACAACTTGACTTCAAGGAGCATTCTCAAAAACCAAACTTTTGTGAGTTGACTCATTTCCTTACCGGACAGTTTTTTTTATTTGTTTATTTTATTTTATTTTATTGTACATCCAGCTCCAGTCTACCCAGGGTGCCCACCGTACAAGGTGAAGACCACTGGTTTTTGTTATTTTATCCTTATCAAATGCGTCTTTTTGAATCAATTAACCGTGCAAGGTTATTGTTACCCACTGTAAACATCCATGCTCCCAACAGAAAATCTGCGTATCCTTCTCCACTTTCCCCAGTGGCATCTTTGAAGGAAACTTTTGATGGTTTGGAACCTTTCGAGGGCTGCGCTATATCTGCTATGATCTAATCATCCTCCCAGCAGGAGGGATAATCATTTTTAACGCAGACAACTTGTCTTCAAGGAGCATTCTCAACAACCAAACTTTTGTGAGTTGACTCATTTCCTTACCGGACAGTTATACATTATCAAGCTGAGGGGTTTTATTTAAGTTTACTTGACGCTTCGTCCGGAACGGGACCGAGCACTGTGTGACCCTTCGCCTTCACTGCCGGTTTCACTGTAACCTTCTCCACTTTCCCCAGTGGCATCTTTGAAGGAAACTTTTGATGGTTTGGAACCTTTCGAGGGCTGCGTTGTATCATCGTTTAGATGCAGGAAGAAACAAAAATCCTATATACATCGAGACCCTCAACGATTCACGCGTAGGTTTTTTGGCCGATTTCCACCAACAAAATTTGCCAGAACGAAGTCACCGACTGCTAATTCTTGCTGGACAACTTCTTGAACTACCTCTTCATCTCTTGATCCCTCGTTCCATGGTGAATCCTCTGACTCCATTTGTGATGGGTGAGGGGAAGATTCCTCCGAAATCTTTCTTCAACAAGCTTCTTGGTGTGTTCCCAACAGCTCTGCCTCCTGGCTGTGTCAACCAGTTCTATAGTGCTCTCAATGGGTTCCTTTCCTGTCCCAGGCCAAATAAATTTATTGTTTCTCGTAATGTGCCGTTTGACATGTGCCCAAATTAATTTGATAGCGTTGTATTGACAGTCTGCATCGAAGTGAATAAGTCAAATATATACGGTTAAGATGAAAAAGTGTTACAGCACACAACAACTGTTTCATTTGGTAGCGTGGTAGCAACTACTTTCCAGGAGCGAAAGTCATCTTCTGGGGCTTTTATCTCCTTCTCAGTTTGTTGCGTCTTGACTAGGTAGCACGTGGGGCTTCTAGCTTCTTCTCATTTGGTTGCGTTTTTACCACGTTGCAGGGGCGAAAGCCTTGTTCATTTCCCATTGTCTTAGTTTGCAGTCAACAGTCTCAGGGGCAACTACAGCCCCTTACTTATTGGAGCGGCTGCCTGAAGGCTGTCGCAACTGAATTTAGCTGACTGCCTACTTTGTGCGTCAAATACTAGTGGCGGAGAATTGAATACAAACATAACATGAATCCACCCTCTAACCCCATTTTGTAAGTTGAACGGATCCACATTCCCCTGTGTCGGTTGGTATTTCAACCGTCGCCACCTGAGAAGCCTGGATTTAAAAAGAATTCACCAACCTGTCGACAGGTTGGTGAATTCTCGCACACAGACTTCTCGGAACAAGACTCCTTACGTGTTTGCACCTTTTCAGCAATTTGGTACACCTGCTTATTCTTGCATATGTAGCCTTGCAAGACTCCGCCATAAGGGACATTTCTTATAAGACCCAAGGTCAAACCTGGGTTCTTTCTTTGGTGAGGATGTATATGTTTATGGATGTGGCACTGCTGATTTTGCTGAGTTCATGTATCTACGGAGGTGATGGTATGCACTTCATTGCTTGGTGTCCACTACTGGCTACTCTCAGACTCTTAGGTCTTAACTGACCTCGTTTGGAGTTCTAATAAACAAGAAAGATGAAATGCCAAAAGCGCCTGGCAGGGAAATTGAACCTTTCCCCTGTGAGCGTCATAGGGTAGGAGTAATGCTAGGCTTACACGGTGATACGAGATAAATTCAGGATGCCCCCCTGGAGAATTGAATACAGACATAACATGAATCCACCCTCTAACCCCATTTTGTAAGTTGAACGGATCCACATTCCCCTGTGTCGGTTGGTATTTCAACCGTCGCCACCTGAGAAGGCTGGATTTAAAAAGTACGCTACTGTGTGTTTCTTTTATTTATTTAGTATATCAGGCTCTAGCTGCCTGGGCTGTATTGCCTTTTGCAAGAGTTTCAGTTCTTTTACAAAAGCAGTAAGCACTACGTACAATTTTTGTGTATTTATGTTTCTCTTCGGATAGGTTAGGTTGTCTGACATGTTCGCAATGATGGAGGCGTTGAAGGACTCTTTAAAAAAATATCACCGCAAGTGGGTTAATGACTTATATATGTAATATGTCAATGAAATATAAAACTAAAATAAATCAGTCTCATGATTTGGGTTCGGATTGTTAGGTTGCTTAAAATCGAGAAATAGGTTGCTCAAAAACGCAAAATAGGTTGCTGAAAATAGGTTCCTTAAAATCCAATTTTACCTAGTGCTTAACTACTAAGATAAGGTTTCTAATAAAAACGATAGGTAATTAAGAGCAAAAAAGGAAGAATTTTCACATTTTGTTATATTGCACGATCAAAACTTTTTCTAGATTGTCCACATTAAAATTTCGTCGCATCTCTGTTAATGTTCTTTTCAACGAAGTGAAACTTCTTTCTACGTTACAAGAAACTAGTGGCAGAAATTTGAGGGAGGCAACTTCAGTAGGGGAAAGATCGGGCAAATGTTTTTTTTTTGTATTTTTTCCTTTTAACATCGCAGCTTCTCGGGCTGAGGCCCAGCCTGGGTTTCTTTTTAGGACTGCCGCAAGCTTGGTGCTGACCTTGGCACCTACAGGACCGGGCCAAGCTGCACTCTCATCCACGATAGCCGTCACCTCCGTCACTGCTCGTACCAGTTCCATCCCCGCTGCTTCCATCGTCTTGATGCTTTCCGGCAAACCACCGAAATAAGAGGCCACGTATGATAGCTGCGCAAACGTTTTGGGGTCCTCTAATGCATCTTTTGCTTTCCCAATAGCGGCTGCATCAGCGGTATCAAAACCTCCCACAACATCTTGGATGGCCTTGAAGTTTACAGCGTAATACAGCGCTGCTAGGGATGGCCTCGGACTCGAGCTATAGCTCGGCTCGGCTCGAAGCTCGGCTCGAATTCGAGCCGAGCTGCGAGCCGAGCTCATCGAAAAGCTCGGCTCGCCTCGGCTCGAGTCCATCCCTAAGCGCTGCGGATATTCATGTGCCCCATCGAGTGAGGACTGGCTCAGGTGGCCGAGGTGTGTCTCTTTCTTCTTTCTTTCTATTGCGGCAGGTGGGGGAGCCCAGAGGCACCCCTGAACACTTAGGCAAGAGCCCATTGTGCCACCCCGCTTTTCCTACCTTACTGCAGGAGTCCGGCCATCTGCAGGAAGGCATGAATCTTAACTAGAGGCTGCTGCATAACGTCAGCAGGCTCTAGTAATGGTTTGCGGTATAATCTGATTCTTTGGTCGGTGAGGGCCCCACATTCGCAGAGAACGTGACCGGGAGTTTCCTCCCATTTGCCACACCCCCTACAGGTGGGTAACTCGGCTATACCCATCCTGTGTAAGTGTTTTCTTAAGCTGTGGCCCGTGATGGCCTCAGCGACATGTTTTAGTTGTATTCTAGAGAGCGTCAGTGCTTCCCTCCTCTGCTTTGTTCCTAGCCTGGCCTTCATAAAAGCCTTGGCGTGTTGTTGTCCTTCTGTTTCGTTCCACCTTTTATTACTGACCTGCTCTAGCCACAAGTCGATGTCAAGCCTCCAGAGGCTCGATGGAGCTCCAACATCGGTCTCCTCATCGGGAGGCGCCATACTCTATGCCTCCTTGGCTAGCTGGTCAGCTCTTTCATTGCCTGCTATGCCTGCGTGGCCAGGCACCCACGAAATGGTTACCTTGTTATTGCCACCGAGCTCGTTTAGAACGCTCTTACAGCTTTCAACGAGAATAGATTTAGTTCGTGGATTTTTGAGAGCCTTTATTGCAGCTTGACTATCAGTGAAGATATTAATAGGTTTACCTTCGTAGTTCCTTGCAATATTGGCTAATGCACATTGTTTAATGGCAATCACTTCAGCTTGAAATACTTGGTCATGGTGATCCGCTTTGAATACCCGTACGCGGCTGGGAGCTTTCTCAAATACTTTCTTCCCCGATGATATCAGCCTGTTAGCTGCGGGGGACAGCAGCCGGACTTCTTCAGCCACGCGGTGAAGTCCATGGGCCATACATGTCAGGTGTATCAGCTTCGGGTAAAATCTCTTCAAAGCTTCACCAGCTTTGAGCATATAAGCTGCGCTATCTGTTGTGAGGCCTAGTACTTTATCGGCGTGATCTCCCCCGTCATTCCAAAGCAGACGCAAAGATTCCTGAACTGCACGTGCAATAGTGGCATGGTTAGTCTGCTCCAGCTCTTTGCACAGAATCAGCCACCCTCTACCAGCGGCACTTGCACTGAGTTTACCAACAATAACGTGAGCCATGTATCTGCCGCAAGGGTCTGTCGTTTCGTCAATCTGAATCCAAATAGGATGAATGCCGATGTCCTCTCTGATACAGGCAATCACCTTCTCGTATGCAGGTGACACGTAGTTCTTCCTCAAATTTGATTCGTGAGGGATTTGCATTTTCGTATATTCTTGCAAGAAAGCTCGCACATTTTGATCTTCCACTTTATTTAGGGGAATATTTGCACTCAGCAGCATAAGGCACAATTTTTCATTAAATGTCTTGTTGCGATCCCCTTGCTCCGCCACTGCCGTCAGGAAAGGTTGTTGTCTCCCATCCGTCTCTTGCGATTTTTTTAGATGTGAGCTGGTGGCCATATGTTGAGACAGGTGAGCTTTGCGTGTGCAGGTTACCTGAAAGTCAATCAATAAGGAGATTAAAGTCTTCTTACTTATAAAAATGGAGACATTCGAGAGTAAATAGTAGGGAAGTGAAGTACCTATAAGATGAGTTGGTCAGGTAAAGTAGCTATCTGACTAACCTGACGATGTTTCGCCCATGTTTAACTACAACGACTCTTGAGGGGGCTACTGGCACTCCAGTATTAACCTCCATAAGAGCAGAACTGCCCTTTCGGGAGTATCCTCAGTTTTCCCCCTGGAATAGATCGAGCCGATTGTGAAAATATTCTTTGATTTGCCTACTAGTTCAAGTTATAAATGGTTTTGCATTACTGACCTACACCACTTTATCACTTGCCCTAATAGCCAAACTAGAATATTTTCAAAATCGGCTTGCTCTGTTCCATCAAGGAAGAACTGCGGGGATCCTTTCTAACTGGTCTTTTATTATTCGACCTTAAGTTTTGTCGCAGGAAATTTTTCTGCTCTTATAGAGATTAACACAGGAATGCCCAAATTTCAGATTATTCCACATCCCCTTAAAGCAGAAGTAGGTAAAATAATTTCGCTAAGAAGGTACTTACGTCTTTTTGGCAAATTTGGCAGTAAATAACTTTCCCATCCGTTGAAAAATGAGCATTTCCTCGAATCCATTGCCGCATCAACGTGCTTAGAGTAGATTTCTCCTTAGGCATGTTTTCAAAAGCAACTTAGAAATACTGAAAATACAACAATGCCCGAAGAAAACGAGATATCACTGAAGTCCGTCAAAGTCTGACCCAGAATGACCCAGTCTGCCAAATGCAACTGCAGTGTCGCATAGGCAGGTACACAGGTCACACGCATAGTACTTAGTTGGTATAAAAATAGAGTACATACCTACCGTACCTCTAAGTACCTGGTCTGCGAGGGAGTAACCTCGACTATCAACGAACCTAAGAAAATATATTTCTTATGGTGAAGTTAACGTAGTCTACGGGCTTCTTAGAATAAATAAGTCTACAAGCTGATTTTATTTTCGTCCGGAAAGATTCTTTTGAAGCGAGCGTATTGTAAGACACGTGTCCATAAGTACTGTTATTATTAAATTAGGCCGTCAACCAGCAAAATAGGATTTTTTAGTACTTTCAAAGCTGAAATAGGATTTTTCACTACTTTCAAACATTATAGGTCTCGATAAGATTTGGCGTGTGGGGTCGTGGAGGTCCAAAACGCCTAAATACAAAATTTGGCTGAAATCAAACGTAAGGAGAAGAATAGGTCTTTTTAGGACAAATCCGAACCCTACATGATATATAAGTAAGTTTAGCAACTCAGCACCCGCTATAAACAGTTTTATATCCTAATTATTATGATAGTGTTCGCGTTTTTGTCCTTTTTCTTACATTAGCCAAGACCTGTTGCCTTCTCCGAGGGCTTCGGGCGTCGCGCCAAACATCCTGGGGCATCCTGAATTTATCTCGTATCACCGTGTAAGCCTAGCATTACTCCTACCCTATGACGCTCACAGGGGAAAGGTTCAATTTCCCTGCCAGGCGCTTTTGGCATTTCATCTTTCTTGTTTATTAGAACTCCAAACGAGGTCAGTTAAGACCTAAGAGTCTGAGAGTAGCCAGTAGTGGACACCAAGCAATGAAGTGCATACCATCACCTCCGTAGATACATGAACTCAGCAAAATCAGCAGTGCCACATCCATAAACATATACATCCTCACCAAAGAAAGAACCCAGGTTTGACCTTGGGTCTTATAAGAAATGTCCCTTATGGCGGAGTCTTGCAAGGCTACATATGCAAGAATAAGCAGGTGTACCAAATTGCTGAAAAGGTGCAAACACGTAAGGAGTCTTGTTCCGAGAAGTCTGTGTGCGAGAATTCACCAACCTGTCGACAGGTTGGTGAATTCTTTTTAAATCCAGGCTTCTCAGGTGGCGACGGTTGAAATACCAACCGACACAGGGGAATGTGGATCCGTTCAACTTACAAAATGGGGTTAGAGGGTGGATTCATGTTATGTTTGTATTCAATTCTCCGCCACTAGTATTTGACGCACAAAGTAGGCAGTCAGCTAAATTCAGTTGCGACAGCCTTCAGGCAGCCGCTCCAATAAGTAAGGGGCTGTAGTTGCCCCTGAGACTGTTGACTGCAAACTAAGACAATGGGAAATGAACAAGGCTTTCGCCCCTGCAACGTGGTAAAAACGCAACCAAATGAGAAGAAGCTAGAAGCCCCACGTGCTACCTAGTCAAGACGCAACAAACTGAGAAGGAGATAAAAGCCCCAGAAGATGACTTTCGCTCCTGGAAAGTAGTTGCTACCACGCTACCAAATGAAACAGTTGTTGTGTGCTGTAACACTTTTTCATCTTAACCGTATATATTTGACTTATTCACTTCGATGCAGACTGTCAATACAACGCTATCAAATTAATTTGGGCACATGTCAAACGGCACATTACGAGAAACAATAAATTTATTTGGCCTGGGACAGGAAAGGAACCCATTGAGAGCACTATAGAACTGGTTGACACAGCCAGGAGGCAGAGCTGTTGGGAACACACCAAGAAGCTTGTTGAAGAAAGATTTCGGAGGAATCTTCCCCTCACCCATCACAAATGGAGTCAGAGGATTCACCATGGAACGAGGGATCAAGAGATGAAGAGGTAGTTCAAGAAGTTGTCCAGCAAGAATTAGCAGTCGGTGACTTCGTTCTGGCAAATTTTGTTGGTGGAAATCGGCCAAAAAACCTACGCGTGAATCGTTGAGGGTCTCGATGTATATAGGATTTTTGTTTCTTCCTGCATCTAAACGATGATACAACGCAGCCCTCGAAAGGTTCCAAACCATCAAAAGTTTCCTTCAAAGATGCCACTGGGGAAAGTGGAGAAGGTTACAGTGAAACCGGCAGTGAAGGCGAAGGGTCACACAGTGCTCGGTCCCGTTCCGGACGAAGCGTCAAGTAAACTTAAATAAAACCCCTCAGCTTGATAATGTATAACTGTCCGGTAAGGAAATGAGTCAACTCACAAAAGTTTGGTTGTTGAGAATGCTCCTTGAAGACAAGTTGTCTGCGTTAAAAATGATTATCCCTCCTGCTGGGAGGATGATTAGATCATAGCAGATATAGCGCAGCCCTCGAAAGGTTCCAAACCATCAAAAGTTTCCTTCAAAGATGCCACTGGGGAAAGTGGAGAAGGATACGCAGATTTTCTGTTGGGAGCATGGATGTTTACAGTGGGTAACAATAACCTTGCACGGTTAATTGATTCAAAAAGACGCATTTGATAAGGATAAAATAACAAAAACCAGTGGTCTTCACCTTGTACGGTGGGCACCCTGGGTAGACTGGAGCTGGATGTACAATAAAATAAAATAAAATAAACAAATAAAAAAAACTGTCCGGTAAGGAAATGAGTCAACTCACAAAAGTTTGGTTTTTGAGAATGCTCCTTGAAGTCAAGTTGTCTGCGTTAAAAATGCTTATCCCTCCTGCTGGGAGGATGTTTAGATCATAGCAGATATAGCGCAGCCCTCGAAAGGTTCCAAACCATCGAAAGTTTCATTCAAAGATGCCACTGGCAAAAGTGGAGAAAGATACAGTGAAACTGGAAGTGAAGGCGAAGGGTCGCACAGAGCTCGGTCCCGTTCCGGACGAAGCGTCAAGTAAATGTAATGAAGAGCCCTCAGCTTCATAATGTGTAACTGTCCGGTAAGGAAATGATTGTCAACTCACAAAAGTTTGGTTATCGAGAATGCTCCTTGAAGTCATGTTGTCTGCGTTAACCCGTCGTAGGTCACCCTATGAGCATTTTGCTCACACAATTTTTGAAACTCGCACCATTTTGTGTTGGCACGTCCCCGGAATCAACGCCTCCATGACAATTTTTTTTTACTTCAGAAAGTGACCTCGGGGCAATAGTGTGGGGGTCAAGGTTACCCAGCTAGGAGAAAGTTGGGCTTATGGGAAAAAGCCCATATACGGTATGGTCAGCAATGGTACGGATCTATGTGAAGGGTCTCCCGTCTTTGCCGCGCCAATCCTCCCGACGTAGATCGGATAACTGTGTACTACACTACCCCTTCGACGGACCTTGGGGCCACGGAGCCTCATTCTTGGGTAGGTACCACTGTAGAATAGCAACAGGCCCGTATTTGCAGAAGAGAAAAAAACCATAGGGCCGACTAGGGAATGATGACATCGAAGTACGGTCGGACATGTAGTACCGGAAGGGTGTTTCTTGCAGTTGCAGATGGTTGAGCTACGGGCAAGCTATGAGTTTTTTTGAACTGCGCGACCTGTATGAGGAGGGAGGGACGTGGCCTGGGGACTACCGTGCCCCGCGACCTGTATGAGGAGGTGGCCAGAGGCGAACCATGCCCCGTGTTCGAGTAATCTATCCATGGTGGTGCAGCAGTATGAGGTGGTGGCCTGAGGCGAACCATGCCCCGTGTTCGAGTAACATATCCAGGGTGGTGCAGCAGCAGTGCAGTCTGATGAGGATTCTGGAGAGGAAGACGGTGGGCTTGTCGATAATCTTTCCTCGAGGCAGCTGTTGGCAGGGGCCGAAGCCGTCATCCGCCGCCCAGCCCATATACGGTATGGTGAGCAATGGCATGGATCTATGTGAAGGGTCTCCCGTCTTTGCCGCTCCAATCCTCCCGACGTAGATCGGGTAACTGTGTACTACACTACCTCTTCGACGGACCTTGGGGCGAAGAAGAACGAAGGGTACTTTACTGACTTCTACAACCTGTCAGCGAAAGACAAAGAACCTACTCCGTTCTGCAAACAGTGAACTGGTGGAGGGGAAAAGTTCACTTCCTCTGTGAGAAGCTTGGGGTGTCTCATCTTCATCGTTTAGTAGCTCCAACTAGGGTTTGTCGAACATCGAAAACTCGTCTATTTTGGACACCAAGCATTGAACTGGATATCATCATCTCTGTACATAAATTAAGTAAAATCGGCAGTGCCACGTCTAGAAACATTTATATCCTCATCAGAGAAAGAACCCTGGTCTGACCTTGGGCCCTATAAGAAATGCCCCTTATCGGGGAGCTTCTCTCACTTAGTGGAGTCGTACCCGGAGTCCTGATAGTCTCTGTTACTGTTTAACGAACATATTGACTACAGTCTTTGCTTTACCTACAGAAATAGCTTAGGATTTTAGGCTTCATTTCTCTCCGTTCCTTTCTCACATATATGTCGGATCAGGTGATGTAAGGCGTGTCTCTTCATCAGCCACAACCTTCTTCATTTCTCTGATTAATTTTTCCACCATTGCTTCCCTCACCTAGTGTAGTCGTACCCGGATTCCTGAGAGTATCTGTTTCTGTTTAACGAGTAAATTGACTACTTTCTTTGCCTTACCTACAGAAATAGGTTATGATTTTACGCTTCATTTCTCTCCGTATTTGTCGGATCGGGTGATGTAAGGTGTGTCTGTTCATCAGCCACAGCCTTCTTCGTTTCTCTGCTTAATTGCTTCGTCATAGCTTCTCTCACTTAGTGGAGTCGTACCCGGAGTCTAGAGAGTCTGTTACAATTTAACGTATATATTGACTATTGACTACAGTCTTTGCTTTATCCACAGATATAGGTTAGGATTTTTGGCTTTATTTCTCTCCTTGCCTTACTCTCTGGGTACCACCCAGTTAATTTTATTGTGGTAATAGTGGTTTTGAGTATTCTCTTTGGCGATCCAGGGTAAAATCAACGACTTATGGATGAAGTATGTAGGTTTTATTAATATTTTTAATTTTTTAAAAATTTTTAATATATGGCTACCAAATTTTGAACATAAAATTAGCGCGCGAAACTTTCTTCTTCCAACACACTCCCACCTTGCAAGTCGCAGGCTTGCAATAAAAAATTTGCACGAAGAAATTACAATCTAAGGAGAAACACAAGTCAAATGTGAACGTGATACACATCGTTACAACATACATCGAGAATCTTATGAACAATGCAAACGTTCCTATTCTCAGTGTAGAATCTACCAATTGCGTAATCGTTTGGAGTACTGTGAAATACGTAGTCTGAAGCCAGCCGCCAATTCCCACGAATCACGAGCACCGAAACTTTCTTCTTCCAACACACTCCCACCTTGCAAGTCGCAGGCTTGCAATAAAAAATTTGCACGAAGAAATTACAATCTAAGGAGAAACACAAGTCAAATTCCCAGAAAAGTAAATAAGCGTGAGTATAATATTCAAGAATGCATGGACTCTTAAAACAGAGAAAATGAACATTCCCTTAAATTACATAGTATGAATATATCCCTAAAACAAAGTTCAACATGAGTATGGAAAAACATTCAAAGGTTTAACGAGAAACGGTCCTCCTCCTTTTCTCCTTCAGTACCGGTAGATGATGACAGTGATAGTGACAACGTGACCAGGGACGCGAATGCTGACGTGACCGAGGACGTTGCAGGAGCCGAATATGATGATCAAGACAGTGATGATGACAACGGGACTGGGGACGCGAATGATGACGTGACTGAGGACGAGAAACAATCCTCCTGCAATCTTCGGAATAGAATAGAATAGAATAGAATAGGAACAATGCAAACGTTCCTATTCTCAGTGTAGAATCTACCGATTGCGTAATCGTTTGGAGTACTGTGAAGTACATAGTCTGAAGCCAGCCGCCAATTCCTACGAATCACGAGCACCGAAACTTTCTTCTTCCAACACACTCCCACCTTGCAAGTCGCAGGCTTGCAATAAAAAATTTGCACGAAGAAATTACAATCTAAGGAGAAACACAAGTCAAATGTGAACGTGATACACATCGTTACAACATACATCGAGAATCTTATGAATAATGCAAACGTTCCTATTCTCAGTGTAGAATCTACCGATTGCGTAATCGTTTGGAGTACTGTGAAATACATAGTCTGAAGCCAGCCGCCAATTCCCTAACCTAACCTAATTGCGTCACAAGAAAAATGTCAGTCGTCAATTCATTACGAAATTGATCATAAGTGCATGCGGATCACAAAAACTTTGTTGGGATACGGATCGAACCTCTAAAAAAAAATAACAATTTTGATTATTCTGCTATGACTAGCTACTTACCTAGCTACGTAAAGACGACACATGTGAAAGATATTCATGAATTTCGCTTTACATCACATACGAATGGTACAGGCTGAAATCGGAACGACAGTAACACATAAAAAATATCAGAGTGCAGCGACGGTCCACACAACAACTGCGCATTGAGTGAGTAGCCGTGGATATCCGGGCTACTCGCATTGAAGACGGGCCGAACCTTCGTAGTGGTTGAACTTTTCACCACAGCGTGATGAATTAATTTGTATTCGACTGCATTTTCAGCAGGCACCATCATTCCTGTCTTACGATATTCGTCGAAGAATTCATTGTACAATTTCGAAACTACCGGCGTTTTCTCGAGCTTTTGCTCCAACTTTTCGTAAGCCTTTTTCGGGGGATACTTATTTGCATGGAGCTCAGTAACGTCTGAACGAAACGGTAATTTGACTACATAACGCCCATCTGGGTCACGCTTAGTTTCAAAGAATGCTAGATTGAGGCTGGGGGCCTGTGTCAGTCTGGGCAGGCTGGATAGTGTATGTGACGCCCGAGAGGGTACAAATTGATATATTTTCGGCAGTATTGGTGAAATTGACCAAGACTGGACAATTTCACCAATACAATACCTAAATTTAGGTGTCCTAATATTATTCAGTCTGTAATAAGTACAATAATGTGGTGGTTCGGAACCCATCTCGGGAGCTGATACTTCGACTTCGTGAGTGCAATATTTGCTACTTAATGGGGAATATCTTCTGAGCGACTTAAAAGTTTTTGAATCTGGTCAGTAGAAAATAGGTCAGTGGTATCTTATGCATTTTGTATATTCAATCATTATATTCCTTTTTTAGCGACTATTGTTCGGTGTAATTATTTACATCAATGCAAAGAATTGCTAAACATGTTTATTATATAGTTAAGGGTCTGCTTCAGCTGATAATGCATTCATGCCCGTGTCTCGCCATTTTTAAATACAAAGGGTGGCTAGCAAAGTTGCCTCCCCAGAGACAAATCCAAGTCCAGTAGTTAACGTTATGAGAAAGGGCGCTGTTGTCAGGGTGGTGAAAAGCACCAACTTTTCTTTTCAGGAAGATAACGCTAATGTGAACTTTAGGTGGGACAGTATAGTACATTTCGCCTGTTGCTGAAGTGTACTGTAGTGTCCCCAAAAGTTTCCTGTAGCGTTATCCTCCTCACTAGAAAAGGTAGTGCCGATAGCGCCCTTTCTCATAACGCTACCTTGTTGGCTTCTCACGACAAGGTGAGATTGTTTTCAGGAGGTAACTTCCCTACTGTGTCTGGTTTAACTCACCTTATGTCTTATTTACTTCTTATAAGTTCTTCAGTTTATGAACAAAAAAGTCGTTTCACTGAAGTTTTGCAGGTAAACTCTGTTTTCTGCTGCTGATCAATCGGTGATCGGTTTAACTGCCTCACCCTTGGATGAGAGTACGACACTCATGTTCTATAAAAAAACATAGGGTTTATAAAATTATTTTTTGTTCAGAACAAAAAGTAGAGTTAAGGAGAAGGGGTCACAATCATCTAAAAGAGTTTGGCAGGGATAGTTGACACTTGTGTAGTCTGTCCACCCCTGGACATGACTGACGTTACTCGCATCCAAAAGTGAGGTGGACCTGGTGGACTATAGCTTGTATTGTTAGAAGTACTTCTTAGGGTGCGTCCCACCATGCCCAGTTAAAATTAAACTGGAGATTTTGTCCTATGTTTACCATGTTAAATTTAACTTAAAAGTTAAATTTTAACTGGGCATGGTGGGACGCACCCTTAGTATAGTTATCTTCTGTTAAAGTTAACGTTTCTTTTTGTTAAACGTAGTAATAACGTCTCAGCTTCAGTGCGTGAAATATACCTTTGATATTGAATCCTTCGTTTGTTGTAGCACCTTGTGGTCTTTAGGTACGGTCATCTACAAGATATATTCAAAATACTGTCAACGTTTTATATGTATATATTTAAAATCCTCCAACCAGAGCAAAGCACTTCTCCCTATAGCAATATCATAGAAACTAACCTTTGGATGTCGGTTCTTATAAGAATAAAAAATGCATTGAAGTTTAAAAAAACAAAAGGGTCACACAGTTTTAATTTTAAGTATGTTAGTTTCTATTGTATTCTCAGTTCCTTACCGTGTAGAAAAGGTAGGTGCATTTATCTTCCCCATAAAGTAGCCGAAAACTTTATCTTGCTGTTTTAAGTCTACTAGCTAACGTTACGATAAGGGCGTTGGTGAAAGACACCAATTTTCTTCTTTTTGGAAGGATAACGAGTACGAGTACACTACTAAGTACTTTTCTTCTTCTTCATCTTCCCTCTTAGTGCCGCCTTCGCAGCGTGAGGGGTTGGCCACGGATCCAATCCCGGTACTGGTCCCGGTCTGCAGCGAGGCTGCCAAGTTCCCCCATTGACTTCCCTCTCTTCGCGGCCGTGTGCGCAACCACCTCCTCCCATGTTTCCTCGGCCTGCCAGTGGGACGCCTTCCTTGTGGCTTCGCCTCCAAGAACTGTCTGGTCTTCCTTTCTTTCTTCATTCTACTCACGTGCCCAAACCAGCCCAGCTGGCGGTCCTCTATCCTTTTTATTACAGGCTCTTGGTCCAGCTCCTCTCTTATTCTTTCGTTTCTTACCCTGCCCCATCTCGTTTTACCAGCTATTCTTCTCAGGCATTTCATCTGAACAGCATTGACTCAACTGAGGTTATTTTTCGTGGCGGTCCAACTTTCACTACCATATCACAGTATGGGCTCTAAAACGGCGTTGTACACTCGGGTCTTCGTCCTTTTTTCTACCTCTCTCTTCCCAAATAGACAACTACTTAGGAAGTAGTAGGCAGCCGTTGACTTTTTCACCCTGTTCCGTATTTCTCCTCGAAGCTTCCCTGTTTGGGTAATAGTGGTTCCCAGCAGTGGTATTCCCTTTCTCGAATGCCAAAAAACCCAATCAACTAACACCTTCAAAATTTATTGTAAGAAGAAATGTTCTCCATATACTGCATCATGGCGTGCCTTATCTTCTTACAATACATTTTGAAGGTGTTAGTTGAGCGGGTTTGCTGGCGTTTGAGAAAGGGAATACACCTGCAGGTACACGTAAGCCTCCACTTGCTCCAGCAATTGTCCTCCACACTGTATCGCTAACTAAGTACTTTTCTATATATTAAAGGTAGATTTCACCATTTACTAAAGTGTACTATAAGATAGCGTTGTCCTACCGAAAAGGGAAGTTGGTGCCTTCCCCCTGCCGATAACCCCCTTATCTTAACGTTAGCTAGTGGACGTAACGGCAAGATAAAGTTTTCCTAAGCGTTGTTTTTCCTGAAAGAAACGTTGGTACCTTCTTGCAGTCACGTTCCGTAGGTATACAGTGGACTTTCGGAACTTGTGAAATCCAATTAAAGTATGTATTTTTTACAACAATAACTGATGAAAAAAATAGATTTCTGATAAAAAAATTATACGTTATTCTTATGGAGCTTCTCCTTGAAGGTAGGACCAAGTACCAACATTACTTCTCTCTATTACAATCAGGTTATTGTGGTAATTCCTAAAAAATTCTAGGTGCTTTAAGTATGAATCCCATGATTCTCAAATTAACACTTTTTGAATAGTGCACAGGTAGTCAGTTTCAGTTTAGAACAATGCGCCATTCGTGTCAAGATGGATTCCACCGACCCAGTGCAACTGCACTGAGTGGAGAACATACTGAAAGCATGTAGAAAACTTGGTTGTGCACATTGCTTGTGCAACACAGTACATCACCATTACAGGTACAGTATACATTTGAACTATTACTTTACTATTCTCTGTTCTAAAAACATTTACTGAAGGCGTGAGGCATACTCCGAATGCATTAAGGCTCTCCTTCAGCTGTTGAAGCAATTATGCCACCCATAAGGTTAACACTGCGAGCTGCAACTATTTTTTTCCCCTTGTTTGGAGAGACTCCAAATTTGGTCAAGATACAGCCTAGATAATGCCTTGGCAATTTCCTAGAAAACCACGGCAAAGATTCACAAATTTCCTAGTGACTTGTTCGATTTCAAGCTAGTATGGCATACTCAATTTTTTTGAGGGGTGATCTTGAAAACCACTTGATGATAGGTACTTTTCTATGGTCATGACCAAGTATTACCTACTGTTGTGTTATCAGCTGTTTTATAACTTGAGAAGAATCATTTTTAGTTTTTCGTTCCCTGGACCCCGACTCTACCAAAAGTTCATTGGGTGGCCGAAAATTAGCTTTGAAATCTAACGTCGGACGGAGATTTTTTAAGAACCACTTTTTTGGACTCGGGGGACCTCCAGGATACCAGGATCATGGGAAACCCAAAGTCTCAAAATCGAATTTTTGCACGAAGACATAACTTTCTCAGCCCATGTATTACATACGGGCGAGAAAGTAAAAAAAATAATAATACCTAAGTAGGTATAGGTAATTATAATTACATATATAGTTTCCAATTCCAGTATTATATTTTGTTTAGATCAAGTAGTGAACTTAGGTTAGGTGTCTCAATCTATAAGAGTTTATCGACGATGATTGATATTTGTGTAGTCTGTCCACTGAGCGAGGTGGACTCTAGTGTTATCAAAGTAGGGTAATACCTACTATACCTTGAGAAAGAAGACGAAATTCTTCATTTTCGTTTAGTTCACAAGTAGTGTAAGGACGTGCAAGAACAAGAACATACTATTACAACCTTCGTGAACCTTTAATTTAAGAGTGCGAAATGCGAACGCCCTTTGGTGTCACAGACGGTGTCATTTTCATCCGAGAAGGAGTCGGGAGTCGGCCAGACGGGTCGAAGCCTGATAGATTTACAAGCGAGAAAGAGAAAGAAACTTGTCTGCACCGGGATTCGAACTTCGAACCTATTACCCAGAACCCAGACCTCCTATAGGACACAAATCAGCCTGACAAACGCCAGACAGACCGCTCATACAGTCATACACACACAACACACAATCACTGAGAGGCTGGAAAAATCAAAACACCTATTGGCATTTCGTTTTCTAATATTGAGTGTTTTATGGGGCCTACTCCCTGCTTGAGGGCGGCCTTTATAAAAATTGGACCCGGTGCCCCAGGGCCCCGGTTCACCGGGTCATCACATATTATGCCGAGAACGATACATGCAGCTGACATGCATCATTCCCGACAAGAGGATAAATACAAGTTGCCTCATAGGGGGCTCATGCTCGATCCTTACAAACCCAGACGCACATCCACATCTTGCATACCTAGTTTAAAATGCACTAAACCTAACTTAGAGCAACTCTTAAGAATTACTCAATTGTTTTTCTATAATTTTCTACAAGAAAACTGCCTAAAACTATATGGTTATTAGATAGAATATCAAATTAGTCATAAGTATCGGGAGATGAACGGGATATAGTTCCATCTAGCGGACAAAAGTGAAATAATAACCGCTGGAGTTTTACGAGGAGGATAAAACAGCTCACATCTGGGTCGGTAGAGGGGCACCCTTCCAATCTCACAATAACGTTGGGAATACAAGTAGGATTTGAGGAAGCTCTTCTATGATAAGTAGCTACCAAAATCAACTGCTATTTTTCAAGTTCAGAGCCTGTTGCTGTTTACGGCTCATTCCATCCGTGCGAATTCGTTATTGGCAGTGCCAAATGAATAGGTAGCTATTATATGATGCCAACAGAAAATTGCTGTAGAACCTCTATATAAAATTAATTGAGAGGATGTTAATTTGGAGAAGAACTTAAGCCTATTTTTTATCAAACACAGGACCTCAGTTGTGCTTAAAACGGCCTAAATATCTCTGTTCTACTTACTACTTACAGTGTTCCTTAGAAGTTCCATTTACATATTCCTTATTCCGAGAAGAAACGTTGGTGCCGTGCTAGTCAACTTTTATGGGGACACTACTGAAGTTTAAAAACTTGTGAAATTGGCACTATAACGGTGGGTTACACCACTTTCTTACGTTTACTATAGTGTCCCCTAAAAGATGACTATAGTTCCCGTGAAGAAAAGTTGGCGCCTTTCACCATCCTGCCGATAGAGCCCTTATCGTAGCTATAGCTAGTTGACTTTTAATAGCAAAATAAGTTTACTAAATTTAGCTGTAGGTACGGTCGCGCTAATCACCATTTAGGAAACTGAGAAATAAAATATCAAAATATGTACCTATACCTACTTAGTGGCAATTGAAAATTTCTATTTTCTCGTCCACTTTAGCGGGAACAAGGGGAAAAATATTGAGACCACCTACGTAAAGAACATTAATATCTCCTAAAAACCCTGATATTCCAGGTTCTATACCCACTTGCAGGTTGCTCCGAGACGTCGAGCATTGGTAGCTGCAACATCCTGCCCCTAATTGATGCCTGGTCTCCGTTAATGACAGGTATATATATTCCATTCTTGTCACCTGCGTCTTCGTTTTACCTACAAACCTAAGTCTCGGTCATGTTTGTCTTAGCTGTCCCCGCCAACTTCTCACGGAAAAGTCCTAAAATCAGGAGAAAAATGCCTCCAAAATACAAGTGTTTTGGAAAATGTTCATATTAAATATTTTGAATAAGTTCCACCGTCACAGTGTTGCTCAAGACTTACTATGTCAGGTCACAGCAACCTTGAGACATATTTGGTTGCCTGCTGACCTGACCAGAACTTGAGCAGCAGCACTCGACGGACGGCGACTAGGGAGGACAGCCAGAGGAGCGCGCCGACAATGAAAATGTAAGCTGTTAAATATCTATAGGTATATTTATTATACCCTAGTTAGTGTCTTCATTAGGTATAGGTATAGGTAGGGTAGGTAATGTTACCGCGCTATCATAACACAAGCACAAGTGCTTCAGTTCTTTCACAACTACACAAACTAGTTTTCAGAAGCTTCATATACTAAATTTTATTGATAGGTAATATAGGTTGTTGGATTGGACCACTCTTCAGCTCTGACAGACTCCCTCAGTCACCGGGGACTTCCTTCACTCAGCACTCTGCAGGTCATACCTTAAAAATGAAAAAAATAAAAAAATTCCACAAGAGTCAAGACAGCAGGTATGGGAAGTAGAGAGCAAGCACTTCAGGAGTAACTGAGACTGGAAAATGGTGGATTATCTTTTTTGCACGTATAGCCTGCATGTACCTGTACCTAATGCCAGCTTTATGAGTTCTGCATGAGTCGAAATTAAAGATGGCTTTCAGTAGTCCAGTTTAGCAGTTATATTTACAAACAAACGACAGGAAGAAGCAAAATATCCTCTAAATCTCTTTCTTGGGTGGTTTCACACTTGCATGAGGTAAACACATGCTTGCTTGCAATATATCTCACAGTCGAAATCCACCCTAATAGAACAATACACACACTATTTCAAGACAAGAACATACCGACACACTGTCAAGCTTGCTGGAGAGCTCCTGGCTTAGTTTCAACGGGAATGTCGTCGCGGTCTACAGGAAAACATTCTCGCAGCAGAATCTCCAGAAACGAGAAGGCCTCCCATATCTGCCGAATAAAGCAAATCCAAAATTTATTATAAGGCCCCCGTAGGTACCTAGGTGCTTACAGCCCAAACACACAGATGTTAATGAAACAAACTGATTTCTGGCCGAAGCTAAATGAATATTTGGTGTGACTCCATATGCTACCAACCGGGTCCTGGGATTCCAACCCAGGACCTCAGTCGTGCGAGTCTAGTGTCTTCCCACTACACCACGGCAAGGCTGCATATCATTTAGTTGAGTGGTACTCTGGTATAACAGTTATACCTACCAGCATCTATCAATGTTTACCTACCTGCATCTATCCATATTTACCTACCTGCATCTATCCATATTTACCTACCTGAAAACCTAGGTAAGTACATACTGTTTGTTTCAAAAAGTTCAAAATTTCGGTAAAGTTGAGATAATTAGGACAAGCTGGGATCTGCTTTCCTGCCCACAGCACCTGAGCCTTTTCTCCTGTGGGGTCGGTCTAGGTTCAACGGACTCTTAGCACTGGACCAGAGAAGAATTTTGTGCAGCACTGGCGAGAAGCCTCGTAAATTGAGGCCCCCGGGCCCGGGACGGACCCCCCCCCCCCCCCCCCCCCCCCCCCCGCCAAATTACGCTACAGATTTGTGGACAATTTTAAATGAAATTTGGTAGATAGGTATATGCACCTGTCTAAAATCACGACTCAAACCTTTTATAAAGGAATATTTGATTGGACAAGTGTTGACAAACAAAACAGATGCTTAAGGTCATACGCGACAAAATTTGAACCAATTGAAACTTTTGACGGAAGTTCGATCGTTTCAGCACGTTCACAGTATGACCCGATTGTCATGGAATTTCGTACGTCTGTCGTACCTATATAAATACATCAATTGAACATTTGTCGAACAAAATTTCGCTATTCTGCTGCCGTTTTTGTCAATATAAATGAGAAGCTACAGATTGAAAATCGAGTGCGACTAATGTCGGACCCTCTATTTACGTCTTTTCACAAATAAGCTAAAAATCTTTGTTCTCTCTGAAGAATATTCAAAAGTATTTTTAATACCAAATGTCTCCTAACTAAACGAAGTCATTCGTTTTTTTAAACAAAAATAAAGGGTGACTGGAAAATTGTGGGACCAGGGTCACTACCTGAAAATGTGTGCATCTCTCAGGCTCGGAGTTATCTCTCAGGCCTGACTGCATCCCTCAGGCTCGGCGTTATCCCTCAGGCTAGGAGCCATCCATGAGACCTGACAACTGTAGGAGCTTGGGTCGCTATCTGAAAATGTACCCCATTTCTTAGAAGGGTAATTAGAGTCACAGTGATGTCAATTTACCCCCCCCCCCCCCCTCCCCTCTTAGGATTTCTGCTCCAACCATGCACAGACGGTGTGAAACAAGATGATTAGAAAAACACGATGGCGTGATCCAATTTACGAATGATATGTTGGAAATTCAAATATTTTCCATGTGAAAAAGAGGCGAACTTCGGCTACTGCTACTGCACTAGCATGTGCAATCATATCAAGTTTGAAAAATACATTAGTCATGTTAGCGTTTTCCAAGAAATCGAAAAATTCACCGGGAAAATGGGTAATCTTTCTCGATATGTATAATTTTCACTTACAATGCAGGGGGAACTTTGCCGCTGTTTGCTATACTCTGGACATCTCCGCAATTCTCAGGCTCGGTGTCGTCCCTCAGACTCGATTGCACTCCTCAGGCTCGGTGTCTTCCCTCAGACCAGGCTGCATCCCTCAGACTCGATTGCACTCCTCAGGCTGGGTGTCGTCCCTCAGACTCGATTGCACTCCTCAGGCTCGGTGTCGTCCCTCAGACTTGATTGCACTCCTCAGGCTCGGTGTCGTCCCTCAGACTCGATTGCACTCCTCAGGCTCGGTGTCGTCCCTCAGACTCGATTGCACTCCTCAGGCTCGGTGTCGTCCCTCAGACTCGATTCCACTCCTCAGGCTCGGTGTCGTCCTTCAATTGCATCCCTCAGGCTCGGTGTCGTCCTTCAATTGCATCCCTCAGGCTCGGTGTCTTCCCTCACACCAGATTGCATCCCTCAGGCTCGGTGTCTCCCCTCAGACCAGACTGCATCGCTCATACTCGATTGCATCCCTCAGACCATACTACATCTTTCAGGCTTGACTGCATCTCTCAAACTAGGTGTAATCCCTAAGACTTGACTGCATCCCTAAGAGACTTGACTGCATCCCTCAGACTTGTCTGAGTACCTCCAGCTTGGTGTCACCATACCTCAGGTTACGTTGCTACGCCTCCTTTTCTTCGAAAAACTGTAAGTCACCACCTCCCTCTGTCAAAGTAAAAAGTTGACAATTTGTTAATAACTATTCGGATTAAGCATGAAAACAATACTTTACTCGCCATTATTGAATAGCGAGAAAGTAAACAGAAAGGGCAAAAAACAAACAAAAATGGCCATCATTGGAACTGTATCGAATTCATCGAATGGCTCTGCACCGTTTCTGTATCCAATGTCACCGCTGATGCTACACGACGACCCTATCCGCACAGGATATGACGCAGCAACAGCAGAAGATAATGCAGAACTAGACGCTATCCGCACAGGATATGACGCAGCAACAGCAGCAGATAATGCAGAACTAGACGCTATCCGCACAGGATATGACGCAGCAACAGCAGCAGATAATGCAGAACTAGACGCTATCCGCACAGGATATGACGCAGCAACAGCAGCAGATAATGCAGAATACGACGCTATCCGCACAGGATATGACGCAGCAACAGCAGCAGATAATGCAGAACACGATACTGCACTCAGAGAACATGGCAGCACAGCAGAAGGTGACGCAGAACACGAAGCTACAGTCACAGATTATGACACTGCAGCAGCAGTAGACTGACGATGCAGAACACGACGCTACACTCACAGAAAGTACTTCTTGCAGGTCAATTTTTCAGAAATTCTTTATTCTCCCAGCTCCTTGTGTTTTTATTTGTCAGGTATTATTATTACTTGTACGTGAACATTCGGAACACTTCCATCTTATTTCAAACTTTCATTCTCATAAAACTAGGACGTGATCAAATACACATGTAGGCTAATTTGCTACCTCCCTTCGTTCAAACAATCCTCCGATTTTAGGTGTTCCTCTATATAACGCTCTCCCGGTTGAAAAATCTGAAGAATTGCTAATGTTACCAACAGTAATTATTATACGAGTACTGTTCGATATCAAAATATATTTTAATGCAAAACACATGGCAAAGACGGACAACCATTGTCACCGCCATCTTAACTACACCGCCCTCTAAACTTCACCGCACAGAACGTAAACAAATAGAAGTTGCTCCAACATCTTCCCCCCCGTTGCACCAATGGGTGCAACTAAGTTGGAACTTAGTTACGAACTAAAAGTACAAACATTGTCTACATATCAAGCCTAGCGGGTCGGCGTACCAAGCGTCCGCTTCTAGTGTTTACAGGGCTCTTACTCAAACAGCCGGTGGAATGTCCGTGCCAAGGTCTTGCAAATTTGTTCGATCAATATTGTGGGAGCTGGTTTGACCAATATCCAGTCGGCTTGCTTCGTCTGAATTTTGTGCGATCTCTAAGGGGTAGACTCTCTGGACAGGTCGAACAAGCTCCCCCCCTTGCAGACGCAACCTGCAAACTCGACCCTCACCATCCTTTCCTTTCATTATTTCTAAAACTTTGGCTAAGGGCCACCCTATGCGCTTTTGATTGTCCGATCCTACTAAAACAATATCCCCAATACGCACTTCCCCCCGTGCCACTTGGGGCTTGGCCGCAAGTGCACCTACGTACTCCTGCTGAAATCGAGTCATACTCTAGTACCTGTCCTTAAGTCTTTCAGTCACTGAGCGCAGCCTCGCTTCTGCTATAGCCTTGTGATCAGGAAGTGGTGGATGTCCAGCACGCCACGGCAATTCCACCTCATAACGGCCCTCGTCGTTCACTTTCATTGTGTGCATGAAATTTAGACGCGCGTTCTCTTCTTCACTACAGGAATTTGCTTCGGGCCTCTCAATTCCGATGGCATCCAGTCGCCACAACCACTCTTCACTCCCCGCTACTGATAATAAGCAGTGATCTGAGGAAATAGCCTGCTTTCTATTTTTAGTCGCTCCAAGTATACAGCAACCTAACTTGGTTAATATGGCTGTAACACCACATTTCAAAATTAAGTTCTTTTCAGTCATCAGTGCCCCCAGGCCTTGTGCTCCTATCAGCAACTCAATTTCAGGGTCATGAGGTCCCATATCCGTTAAATAGACACCTCGCGCCTCTAACTGTCTCAATAGCTTCTCATCCCTTACCCTAGGAATCGAGCAACAAATACTATTCGTGCTTAGGCACGACAACTTTGTGGTGAAGCTGTTATCTAGAGCCTGAACAGTAAAGTCATACACCTTGTGTTTTTCTACACCTGTAGTAACACCACCAAACAAACTGTGAGCCGTGTGCTCAACACCTACAGACATAAGCCCCAAATCCTTTGCTAGACTCTCCTTTATATACGTCCTACTTGCACCATCATCGAGTAGCACCCTAATCTTCCTACCATTAGGGGCTTTCACCATAAGCGTCTTAAGATAGACGGTCGAGTCAACAAGCTGCCCTGCATAAAGTGCAACTTTAAACGTCTGTTTGCAAAGTAATCCAGGTGCTCACCCTGGCAGATTGAGCATCGGACCCTGGCCCGGCAGTACCGGCTCCTGTGTCCCCGCCCCAAACACCTGAAGCAGAGCTTCGCATGCCGAATCCGGTCCACTTTCTCAGCATACTCCATTTCTTTAGCTTTCCCGCAGCTAAGGCTTGGGTGGTCTGTACTGCAAAACACACAATGAGTAGTCACTGTTGGTGTGGTGTTTAACGCAGCTGCAGTAGCCATGTTTTCATTAGCTTTCACTACCTTTACTGACTTTTCAGACGGGTTGTGTGACATAGCCAACCTCTCTTCTGACAAAACTTCTTGCTCGAGAAAGTCTAGCAACTCAGTGAGAGGATTAGCTCTATCTCCACCCCTGTCTGATCCAGATACAACAGACACATCATCATTTACGACCTCGCTCCTTGCTCGCTGCCTCTCCCACTCCACAGCAATACTTTGAGGCAAAGCCCTATGTACAAGAGGGTACAGTACAGCGGTAAAATTTCTAATGCTCTGATTTTTGTACTCAACTGGTCAAACAGTGAGCTCAAACTAGGTTTTTTCACATTGAAAACAAGGTCTAAGAGATCAGAGGTACAGGCCTCAATAATAAAAGAGTCCTTTCCGAAACGATTCTTCAGTGCCTGAATGGCCTTACCATAATTCTCTTTCGTTGGCGGGAAACTCTCAGTTATTCTACGCCCCTTGGTGTTTTCCTTCAGACACTGAAGAAGGTACTGATACTTCTCATCGTCTCTTAGTTGCTTATCCTCGTGGATGACCCGAAATTGCGCCCAGAACGCTATCCAGGTCCTCGGGCTCAAGTCGAATTTAGACAGCTCGAGTTTCGGTAATCTGACGCTTGACGTAGCTGAGTTTTCGTTCCCTGGAGCTACTGGACACCCCTGTGGTTGGGCAATGGAGGGTCTCGTGCGCTTCGTGTGTGTTGTTTTCACCTTCGCCATAGTACTCCTCCACTCCTCTTCACACTCCATGTCTCCCTCAGTTTCCATGGGCACTTGCTCCAGCTTTTCTAACAGTCTGTCAAATTTGTCAACAAGAATTGTGTAGTCCATATATTCTTCATAATCTTCTTGTGGGGACTCATCATCACGCGCCAAATACGCAGTAGCGTGTGTGTGGAAGCTTCGTCCCAAAATATTCCGGGCAGACACCGATTTCCCGTCTCCCTTTGCCATTTTACATCAGTCCTGTCACGGTCACCAATTAAGTACTGTTCGATATCAAAATATATTTTAATGCAAAAGACATGGCAAAGACGGACAACCATTGTCACCGCCCTCTAAACTTCACCGCACAGAACGTAAACAAATAGAAGTTGCTCCAACAGCTAAAATCGTATTTACTTGAAAATGTTTTTTATAGTTTAGAGGAATTTCTCAATTTGTGATTTAACTGGAAATACCAGGCGTTTTATACTTTACTTCCACCTTTTTTGGGCGGGGAATGGTCAACAAAACGTAAAAAAAAAGAAATGGTTTCGAACCGGACTTCTCGGGGCACAACGTGGAACCCTTGACCGCGCGGCCACTTCTGGCAAGTTGGCATCCCCGGAAGTATTGTTAGTGGGGAGGGATGGATGCGGCGCGGCGGTTTTATGACCGGGCAGTGTTTCCAGTCTACAAGCTAGGAAATCAACTTCTCGTAGTATGTCTCTCCCCAGTGGATGAGGTCCAGGTACAGATAACGGCTGGGTTGGCCCAGGGCCGGGCGTCACTCACCTGCTGCAATCTCCAAAAGTTGAGCTACTCACCCTCCAATGTGCATCAGCACTCCGATTCCAACAAGGAGCCTTCCTTTCTAGAGCTTACCATACCAAATAAGGTATCTGTAAAGTGAAGAAAAGGTAACATACTTACGTAGCTTACCACAAAAGATCAGATTCCAGACAAAACTAAGGGACCGGCGGCGTGTCGGGATCGAGTAGTTCTCAGCACCGACATGTCCTGACAGGTTGTGTTGTATCACCAAAATTTGAGCGTCACCACTGAAGTCCGACGATCCTTCTTCATCGCATGTTGCTGAATTTGGATAATTCGGACCTACAATAAATGGTCCCACATCAAACATATACTCCACCACACTCTTGGATGAGAGTAACGATACCCATTGTTCTAAAAAAAAAACCACAGGGTTTACAAAATTATTTTTTGTTCAGAACATGAAGTAGACTAAGAAGAGGGGGTCACAATGATCTGTTCTGGTTACGGAAAGGTGGGAGCCTGGTCCTTCTAAGGCTGCAGTACCAAACAGTTTTCTCAGAGACGACGACATGAGGAGAGGTGATGTCTATTTATGTTTACTTTCATAGAAACTACCCTGCGTATTCAAATAAAACATGTTCAATGATTAGTAAATTCTTTTAACAACTTAAAGTAAGTAAAAATTCATTAAAATGACTTTTGGTCAGTTCCCAGAGTTTGAATTACCAAACATCAACAAGCAGACTCCACATCAGTGGGTTTATTGATGTTTGCTAATTCAAACACAGTGAAAGAACCAAAAGTCAATTTAATGAATTCTTACTTACTTTACGTTCTTAAAAGAATTGACACCATACTCGGTTAAGAGGAAAACGTCGATTTTCTCGAAAATTTAACATGGTAAACAAAGGAGAAAATGTCCTGTTTTCTCTTAACTGGACATGGTTGGATGCAACCTAAGGATTATGTTTTTGTTTCAATGAGGAGGTTAATTCCAATGATAATGGTTCAGGTGACCATGAATAAACAACATCACTGATATACAGATTATAGAAATTCCTTACCACGCAACAACCCCACTAAGCTAAGCCTTATTCTGGTTAGTTCTTTGTACACAATACCTAACAAGGTAGGGCTCGAATGAACAAAGGAATCTCATTGAAAAAATTAACATAGCCAACACAACCAGGCTCCATATTTTGGTTTATGGGTTTGTTGATGTTTGGTACTTCAAGCAGTGGGAAGTAACCAAAAGTGTAATGAATTTTCGCTTACTTTGAGTCCTTAAAATAATTGACCTTATGTTTATATTTCAATAAGGAGGTTATCTTCTAAGAAACGCCTTTCCCATTTCACATTAACTACTTCATTTTCATCGACAGTTATAAACATTATAAATATCGGGTACCTGTGTGCTCTGTTGTAGTATTCGAATATGTATAACGCAATTTTATGAGAATTCCATTTGGCTCTCGAGGTGGAAGCCAGCTGAGGGTAACAGCGTTTTTACCACTGATGACTGCTTTCACCGCAGCTGGCGCTTCTGGCACTATAAAACAGAAAACCCACAATATTAAGAACACACTAAGGGATAAACATTTGTGGCAGGAAAAGGTGAAGCAGCCATCTTCTTTTTAATAAAGATATTTTTTAATGCCTCAGATATGGGGGATCCTCAGCCAGTGTAACCCGAGTTGAAGACTCCTTAGAAGCCTTCAACTGGGTTCCAGGCCGTTGAAGAGGCCCAGAAAAGCTGGAGGGTGACTGCGGATAACCAGAATGCTAACGCGACGAAATAAACAATAAATACTCACATCAGCTGAAGAAGATCAGAGTGAAGACGGTGGAGACAAACCGTTCTCATGGGATTTTAAGTATAGCTCAAGAGAATGGTTTTCCTCCAACGGCATCACCATTTTCCAATGGCTAGGTACAGTATGGGCGATCCGCAGCCAGTGTAAGCCATCGGCATTATGTAGGCAGCTCAGCTTGCTGACGCTGCTACTATATCGTCCTATAAGGCCACTTTGATCGTGTATGGAAAGGGAGGTGAAGGCTGCTTTCGTGGGCCAGAGTGGTATACGAGGCATTACACCAACAATAGCAGGGAAAGTCAGACGTTTTTTTACTTCAGTTCCACCATTATTAGGACGTACAATATCAATAGAACGTTAAAATTAAACACAAACCTGCTTCGTCAGTTACACAGAACTGTAGGGAAGTCCTAGCACCGTCTCAAGCACGAGTGAACGCCACCACTTGAACTGAATAGTTGGTGTAAGGTTTTAACCCATGTATCGTCGTACTTAAAGACGAGCTTACTGTGAGTTCCCGCGAAGATGTTTCTGAAACACAAGCCACAAAAATAAAAATTAAGCTACAACAAAACAGTATGTACAGGCCCTGCCCCACCCCTCCGCCAAGAATCTTAGTGTCGATAGAACCTGTCGTAAGGTAATCGCTATATTTTTACTTTCTCGCCCGTATGTAATACATGGGCTGAGAAAGTTATGTCTTCGTGCAAAATTTCGATTTTGATATTTTGGATCCTGGAGGTCCCCCGAGTCCAAAAAAGTGGTTTTTAAAAAATGTCCGTCCGACGTAAGTACGTCCGTACGTACGTCAGTCTGTCGCGCAGCTGGACGTCACACCGTTCGTCCGATTTTGCTCAAATTTGGTATGTAGGTACCTAATGTAAATACCTTGATAAATTTTGATAACTCAAAAATTGCGCCTGCTATGGTCAAAAAAAGGCAAAAAATCGTGTTTTTTGACGGTTAAGAAGGGCTGGAGGCTACGTATATCAAATAGGAACCTTGAAAATTTGCGAAAGTGTTTTTGAATAGATTGTTTTAGGTCTTTTACAATCATTTGGAGGTGGGCCAATAACTTGGCCCAGTTTTGGTCCAAACGCGTTGGTCGTCACTCCGGTAGCACTATTCGATCGATTTCAATAAAAATTGGTAGGGAGGTGTACTTTAACCTACTTTGATGTTTTAACGAACAAAATTTATCCAACTTAATAATTATGGCTAATATTGGCATTATCGTAGGAAAATTTTCCATAAATGGAAATCACGTTTTTGATTGGTTAAGACGGATTTGCAACAACCCTAATCGACAGATTTCCTTGAAAATTGGTGAAAATGGTTTCAGACAGATGCTTCAAGGTCAATTTCAATAGATTTTCAATTACTTGAAAATTAAGGCCGTGACATGGAAAATAGAAAACACGTACTTTGCGCGTCGAACGACACTTCACCATTTGACGGAAATGTTTGAAATCCGGTGAGTAGGTGCCTAAAATTATTTTCCAGTGTAAGGCAAAATATTTTTTAGAAAAAAATAAAATTTTGGTCCCAAAAAAAATAAATTACGTTAAAAAAAATCAAAATTTTTGATACTGCTGGCGTAAAAATTGCGAGAAAGTCATGTTCGACCATTGTCGGACCCTTTATTTGCCTTTGTTTAAACAATGAAGGGGTTTGCAGTCTGAGGATGGATCGAAATTGTGACTATTAGCATTGAGATGTTGAGCAAAGTGGCTGGTAGTTGAGGGTTTTCCTATGCCGTAGGTATGTTCTCTGATTCTTTCTTTAAAATTCCTTCCGGTTTGACCTATATAGAAAGCATCACAGGTACTGCAGTTTAGTTTGTACACCCCATTCCCTGCGTCTTTGTCTTTTTTAGTCTTACAGTTCATCAGTCTGAGGCCTATGCTGTTTCTATTATAGAGGGCTGGGGTTTTTCCTGTCGTCTCTGATATAAGTTTCGTCAGTTTGTCAGTGAGTTTAGGTAGGTACTGTATCCTACATTAGTCCTTCTCTTGGGGTGGTTCAGTCGGGTAGGCCAGTGACATTGTGTGTTTACGGTGACTAAGTTATTTTTGACAGTTTTTCGGTGGTGGTTCTTAATACATACTAACTCTGGTTGAGGCGGTGCTGGGTCCACTAACGTTATGGACCGTAGCCCAGAGGGTGAGATGTTACTTAAAGAAACTGATTGTTGGCTGAAGCCAAATGTGTGTGTGACATCCATGCTACCAACAGAACTGACCAACCAACGGAAAACTGGTGGTACCGGGATTCGAACCCAGGACCTCAGTGGTGCAAGCGGTTTATGATCGTAGCAGTTGAAGCAAGTGGGCATCGAACCCACGACCTTACGTATGAATGTGACTCACAAGCATATGTTTAGGTAGTTTGTGGTCCTCAGGCGCAGGTACGGCAGTATTACGAGGAGTGCTGTCCCCACTCCCTGACTCGCTCCTCAGCCCTCCATCTGAAACAATAATACAAAAATTCAGTTAAAAATTGAAAGGTATATTTAAGGTATCTACATCGCAAGTCCCCCTCACTCTCCGATGAAAGTAGCGAGACCCATTGTGCTAAAAAAAACACAGTGTTTGTCTGGAGTCACTAATTGGTCCATGCACGCATGAGTGGGGGAAATAAACAGTAGTTTACTGAGAGGGTCACCCATCGAATAGGGGAACCATGGTGGAGGTTTCTTAGGTTTGGTTTTGAATCAGGCATGAGAAAAGTCGCTATATTGACATCCTTTTTCAGTTATATACTCACCTCACGTTGAAGAAGGTTAGAAGGTCAGAGCGAAGACAGCGGTGACAAGCCTTTCTCCTGAGATTTGAGACTATCTAAGGAGAAAGACTGTCCACCGCCGGCATCACCATCAGCAGAAGCTTCATCACTTCAAGCAGATACAGAAGTTTCGTCATTTCTCAGTATTAGCAGAACTATGTACCTTCAGGATGGATTTCACCACTATCTATAGTGTCCCTTAAAAGTTGACTACACCGATAAACTCCCGAAAATATAAGTTGGCGTCTGTTAGCATCCTGGTGATAGCGCCCTTATCGTAACTTTTAACGGCAAGTTAAAGTTTTCAGCTGCTTTTTCGGGAAGATAAATTTGCTCTTTTATTTAATAACTGATGAAACCCATCCTTACAAGAAACAAACTTAATAATACTTAATAATACAAATAATTACAAATCAAATTTCTCACCTCCGGTAAGAATACTCGCGATTTCCTTGGACTCTTCGGCAATGACTTTTTCTGTGACTAGGGGCTTGAAAGGTTCGTCTTTCTTCCTCGCAATGGAGTAGTTGTAGTAGAGCAACGCCTTCACCGCTGCCCCAGGGATCGATTCCTGTTCGGCTTTACTGAAAGCATATATAGAAAGAGTTACATACAATTTTTTTGATTTGATTGTACTGGGCACAACCCAGTTACTTTCTCTAATGAAATATTTCTTCTGTGACTTACGATTATGTTCTTCAATTATCTTACAGTAAAAATATGTATACAACGTATAATGAATTCTTCCAATTTATTTTTCAACCTCTGTACGATGAGTAACCAAGACAGCAATGCTGTTTAGCTTATCACAATAATGTTGGATTTCACCACTTCTTACAGTGCACTTTATAACAGCCGTGATTTTTGGAAAATTGACATTCTGGAGCATCTATCTGAGATCACTTTCACCAATTTTCAATATCGCCGGTCCATTAGTGTAGCGTAAAATCCGTCTTGACCAATCAAAAACGTGATTTTCGTTTTTTTCACTTTTTGACTTTATTTTGCCTATATCGGCCGCAATTTTGAATCGATTGAAAAGTTCTTCGACAAATCTTTAAGTAGTGTTATTTAGCACAAGGTTATTGATTTTTGTAAAATTCCAGCGAATACTGTTGGGGCCAAGGTTTTCGGCAATCTCAAAAGTGATGAAAATGATCCTGGATTATCTATTTGGGAACTCAACTGTGAAATTTCAAAGTTCTAACCTAGACATCTACATTCCAAATTTGAGGAAAATCGGTTGATCAGTGTGACCTCTAGCCGCGCTACAGACGAGCATACGGACGTCGGACGGACATGACCTAAAAAACACTTTTTTGGTATCAGGGACCTCCGAAACGCCTTTTGCAATGGAAATCTCAAAATCGAAATTTCAGGCGATAACATAACTTTCTCAGCCCATGTAATTACATACGGGCGAGAAAGTAAATAGATGTTGGAAAGACATTGCAATTCCATACAGATCGCTTATCGCTAGGATATGAGTTGTCTACTGAAATATTTTAAATTTTCAATCCAAAAACGTTTTTCGCATTACATACCTAACTTCTTTTGACCTTTTTCAATAGTTAAGTAGGTAAGTGGGAAAAGGCATATTTGGCCAAAGTAAATCTATTATTGTAATGTTCGTTATGAACGTTTTTAGTCAATCAAAATCAAAGTCATCAAAATCGGGTGAACGGTATAGGCTCTAGAGCAGCGGTTCCCAAACTGTGCTCCGCGGAGCCCTTAGGGCTCCGCAGAGGAAATGCAGGGGCTCCGGGAACGTTTCCGAACACAAAGAAAAAATGTGGGCTTCGACAGACACTAAGGAATGAATTAAAATTAGTATAATAGGAAATTTTTAAATTTACCACCAAATTCTGCGTCTTCAGCTTACTTCTGTGGTACCAGATATTAGTAAGATTTGTGGATCAAAACAAGCTCATAGTTCCCACTAACACAGAAGTTAAGCTTTTTCGGTTATTTTACTTTGCATTTTTTTTAGTTATTTATTAACTGAAAACCGACCAATATATCATACGTCACGTCAACGTCACTGCATTTATGCTTGTACCTACTTAAGTATAGGATCAGTAGATATGGAAAATATATCTAGTAGGTATGTACGGATGTTGAACATGAAGGAAGAAAATTTCAGGGCTCCGCGATTTAATTTTCCCTAAAAAAGGGCTCCGGGGTTGAAAAAGTTTGGGAACCGCTGCTCTAGAGCATTGCACGGACGGACGGAATGACGGATGACAGACTTTTTCCAGAAACCACTCTTTTGGACTCAGGGGACCCCAAGGATCATGGGAAACCCAAAATCTCAATTTCGAAATTCTGCACGAAAACAATACTTTCTCGCCATATATGGCTAGCGAGAAAGTAAAAAGTGTTGAAAATGAGAAAGAACGTTTTTGAATGGGACTACAAACACTACAAACAGCCTGTTAATTTCAGCCGTTAAAAAGACATATTATATTTCAGAACATTTAAATATCCAATAGTTTCCTCATAAAAAATGTAAACAAACAGCGAATGTATGTTCGGTATACACATACATATTTATCTTTGGGATACGTGTATTAACCAGATTAATACCTCTACACCTTTTCGTCCCACCAGAAGTTAAAGTACAGTTTGGAGCTGGATGTATACAAGAATCCATAAAAAAAATATATATATAAGTATATAATATTATATATATTTTTTTGTTGTTGTTGAAACTGGTGGACATACCTGCATCAACGAAGGCGGCGGTGTAATGCAAACGACATCGTCGTTATCATCCTCTTCCAGCGACACGATCTCAGCTGGAACCGGATTAAAAGAGTTAGAAGGGGGGATAATCCCAGCAACTAGCCTATTTCAAGAATTATCCGTCTTCCTCAGCAGACAGCACTACCAAATACCAGGTCCCCACATACTGTGTTGCTATACACGACGAGGACCTACAGTTTTAGGTGAGCTGCGCAACCCCAGCCGCGGTTTATATTTCACTGGCTGAATACATCACTTTCACGTGAAGACTATCGTGTACACAATAGCGTTATCCTATTGGCAAAAAAAAGTTAACGGCTTTTACCATGCACCCTTATCGTATCGTTAGCTTTCGAGTGGATTATCCGTGCGTTAGCGAAAACGATAACTTTCATACCTTCGACTCATTTGGTGTAGTCTAATGTAGTCTAATCAATAAATTTAACTTCTTTCTCCCAAAAATAGGGTGTTTTTCATGTTTATTTTCCATTTTAGCTTGAAATTGTTGAAATAAATTTGACGTAAACAAAGCAGACGAATTCTAGTGACACGATAAATTTAACGATAGGATAATTTTTTCGGCTGCTTTACCGAATCGATAGCTATTCGATCGTTAGGAGGCACAATCGTGAGGTGGTGAAATTCAGCTTAAGACAGAATCAGGACGGGATAAAAACAACCACCTAGGCCACTCGATTATCGAATCGATTACATTTCCTCCTGGTGGCACTCACCATTACAATCGTCAGGGTCATCCAGCCACCCGCAGGGGGCAGTCTGGACTTTATCCAGGGGGCACTGGTACACGCTGCAGCTGGATTCCGGCAACTGAACCCTGCATATCAGTGCCGGCTCCAGCTGATCCGCGGAATCCATGACTGCCGTCATATACGATGGACTTAAAATCCGGCCACTTTAAAGTCTAATCACTTTTTATTTATCAGAATCTCAAACGTGATGTCAGCCATCAGACTACATAATCCAATCATTTCCGTTTTCTCCCAGTCTGGACAATTTTTTTTTATTGATAAAAATCACTCAACTTAATTTTCAACAAAATATTGCAAACATAATCGCGTTTGTTATTTTTGTCCGATCTTTTTTTGACGACACTGGATATTTTAAAATGTTCTGAAATATAATGATAGAAATAAAGCCCGAAATTGACTGGGAATGTTTTACGATCGAGTAATTTTTATAGACACAAAATTTACCGAAAATTAATCAATCGTAAAATCACAACATATCCAGTTCCTTTCTGACATTGCAAAGATATTATATTTCAGAACATTTAAAAATCAGTTTCTTTAGCAAATGGGAAGAAAAGAAAAGAGATCTCGCGAAATGTTCTGCCGGCCCTCGGCCAGTAGCCGGGCCCCCATCATATAGTCCGCTTTCTTCCACACTCAAATTTTGAAATGCCACCCCATGCCACCTGTCAATAAATAAAACCTCATGAAGGGGCCTCAACGTGGTCTAGTGGGAAAACTCGCACGACTGAGGTCCTGGGTTCGAATCCCGGTAGCAGCAATTTTCTGTTGGAAGCATGGATGTCACACCAAATATTCATTTGGCTCCGGCCAACAGTCAGTTTGTTAAATTACTATCTGTGCCTTCTGGCCAAGGGTATGGGCTGTAACCACCAACTGGTGCGAGAGGGCCTTAAAAAAATATATGTCCTGTACAAATTTGTTTCTTTTTCCAGTAGGTTCCTCATAAAGTGTGAAGTCAAAACGTAAACAAATAGCAAATGTATTAACTGGCTCTGTTGTGATTTTACGACTAGAGTGATTTTCGTAAATAAAAAGCTTGCCCTTGCTTACTCGAGAAATCCCAACACAGCCAGCGTTAAAAATACACATTATATTTCAGATGAAACTCACCATATTATAAATATACTCTACATCTCTCTCTCTCTCTGCATTTGTCGAAGGTGTAGGAGACCGGTCCCGAATCATCGACTCAAGGGTCAAAACCATCTCACGACAAATTTCTGCGATGGATACAGCGATATCATTATACGCGTACCTCCCTGACGCCCCCACGGTCCTTCGACGCACCCTCTGCAAAAGAAAAACCAGCAGTGAGCAATGAAGCCAAGAGGGTCCAAGATCTAGCACTACCTGGTCGAGAATTTTTGTTAGCTACTGCGTCTTCCCAGCCCTGATGGTTACCGGCCCATCCAATATGCCGAGTCTGTTTGTTGGTGATTTTGTAATGGGGAAAATCAGTAGCTCAGGAAATGATTGGATTATGTAGTCTGATGGCTGACTTCGTTTCTTTATCGCATTTTAGGTTGGTTGAGGAAGTGAAAATACCAACAACCTATATTACAATGGGTAGACAACTTCCGAACCCATTTGGGGGTCACCATATTGGCCTCTATGAAATTTCGAACCAACTTGGAACATTATACAGGGTGATTCAGGATGAATGGTACATACATTTAGATGATATTTGACCTATCAGTGGGTGTCCGGAAGTGAACCGTTACTGAGATACAGGTGCGGAAACAGGTAAATCTCGCACTCTACCTTTACGATGTAATATATGGAGAACAGTTCTTCTTACAATAAATTTTGAAGGTGTTACTTGGGTGGGTTTTCTGGCGTTCGAGAAAGGGAATACACCTGCTGAATGCACTGGAGAATTTGGAAATAAAGAAAGCTGTGTTAAATAGGGGGAACATTGTTAATGATTATTATAAAGTTATTCGGGTTATAAAATCAACTACAATGGTCCCTCTCTATAACGAACGCTAACGTCCATTGACACTTATACACAATACACCTTTCTATAACGAAATAAATAGATCTACTCTGTCTCTATTACGACTATTTCGAAGGTAGGTACAAGAAACTAATGCCATCGTGCAAAATTTCGATTTTGAGATTTTCATTGCAAAAGGCACCCAAAAAATGTGGTTTGAGGCGAAGACAAAGAACCTTCACCTTTTCCATTTAATTTTAAACACCAACTTACCGGTTCGGGTGAGAAGCTAGGTTAATGCTCATGGGGTACGATTTTTTCAGTCAATGTGTCTTTCTGAAACAAATAATAACCACAGTTTATTCGAGTATAACGATGTATTCTTTAAAATAAGGGCCCACTCGTTCTGCTGCTTACAGACATGCCCTTGGCCCGAAGGCACAGATGTTAATTTAACAAACTGATTGTTGGCCAAATGAATATTTGGTGTGACATCCATGCTACCAACGGAAAATTGCTGCTACCGGGATTCGGACCCAGAACATTATAAATCACTTGGATATATATTTACGAGTTTTCAGGGCATGTTGTGACGTCACTGGATTGTTATTTAATGGACCTTTTCCGACGCAATCACGCAAAACTAGTGGCGCTTAGTGACAGAATTGCCACTTTGATCGGAATTTTATTTTATTTAAAACTTATATTTAAAGTACAGAAAATGAGTTTATATTTATAGTAGGGATGCCAATTACACGGTAGACAGCGAGGGATCGCGCGGGCAATACAGTAAGAGTAGAATTCCCCAGTTTCTAAAATCTACTATAGTGTCCCCTAAAAGTTCACTATAGCGTTATTCTCCCGAAAAGAAAAGTTGGTGGCTTTCACCATCCTGCCGATAGCGGCCTTATCGTAACGTTAGCTAGTGGACTTTTAACGCCAAATTAAAGTTTTCGGCTACTTTATCAGGAAGATACATTACTTAACACAGAACCTCCCGCTCTAAAATCATCAAGTAATCTAGAAGAATTAAAAAAAAAAAAACTTAACTTTATCTGGTTGGTAGGGAACAGAGGAGGGTATGATTATCTGTGGAAACTGGACTTACCCAACACTGGTTAGCAGCACAAGTTAACTCACAATTAAAAACTACGATTTAAAAGTACTTAAAACGACACTTTACAGGCTACAAATAAAGTTAATAAATTTATTTTCCCGAAAAAGTAACCAAAAACTTTATGGGAGAAAAACACTATAGGTTTTTAAGGGACACTATGGTGGGAATGTTGCAATTCAGCTGGAGCAACCCGTCTGACTTGAGCGAGAGCTAGCGGAGAACTGCGAGGGAACGGAAGGAGAACCGGGCGTCCTGGATGGAGATCCAATCTGCGCATGACGTCACCTACCCCCCGCCACCCATACTGTTGTTGAGAGCAGGGGGTGGGGCTTCGACTTTCTTGGCACTTCCCACTAATCAATAAACAAGCTACCATCCCCAGCATCCAAAGTTCTTGTGGTGATATCACAAACCAATCCCTCTGCAGTTTTTCGAAAGCATGGCCATCATCACTCCCTGGGAGAATTTATTCAGCTCAATCCCTGGTGTGTGTTGTATAGCCATGGGGAGCACTCCCGAGAGGAATTAGTTATAGTAGACGGAATTTAAAGCAGTCACAAAACCTGCAGATGAGCCTACCCCCACCAGGTGCCACCGCACTTGTACCTGCTCTCCCATTGGTCAGCCCACTGGAGCTGGGGCTGGGGCTGGGGGTTGATGCAGGTTCCGTAATATACCCAATATAATGGGGCATAAGCCCTTTTAATACTAACTTGGAGTAGGATTCTGCGTTACATCCCCTGCCTCTCCACGGGCTATAAGGACGTATATGACAAGATCACAAAACTGTGTTGACTTGTAACATAACATGTTTTGTTACAGTGGGTATGCTAAGACACACTGCCCTAGGCTCTGTAAGATAACTGGTTCTGGCGCGCTACCAAGGCCTTGCTTTCAAAGTGAGGGGAAGAAGTATACCTGGAGAGGGTAGTTTCCCCGCCGCTCCCTGACTCTCAGACCAACGTTTTGTTCCTGCTTTAAATTCCTCCTACATGTGATGTGTTCAAGGTATGGATGAAGCGTCGCAGACAGACTTTGATGAGGACAGTTTAAGTACGGAAAATCTAGATGAAAAAATAATCTTGCTTTGAAGAATATTTCACGCCATACTGAAGAGAGAACCGTGAAAGAATGTCCTTATTGATATAAGCTAAGGCCTCAATCACACGCTCACATTTAGGGGTAAATAAATACGTTACCAATAAAAATTGTATCAAGAAATACTCAGTGAACAGTTTAACTTCCGTTAAAATCAGGTTTTACTTTCTAGCCCGTATGTAATACATGGGCTGAGAAAGTTACCTATGTCTTCGTGCAAAATTTCGATTTTGAGATTTTGGGTTTCCCATGATCCTGGAGGTCCCCCGAGTCCAAAAAAGTGGTTTTTAAAAAATGTCCGTCCGACATACGTACGTACGTACGTACGTCACTCTGTCGCGCAACTGGACGTCACACCGTTCGTCCGATTTTGCTCAAATTCGGTATGTAGGTACCTAATGTAAATATCTCGTTATATATTTTGATAAATTTTGATAACTCAAAAATTGCGCCTGCTATGGTCAAAAAAAGGCAAAAAATCGTGTTTTTTGACAGTTAAGAAGGGCTGGAAGCTACGTATATCAAGTTGGAACCTTGAAAATTTGCGGAATTGTTTTTGAATAGATGCTTTTAGGTCTTTTACAATCATTTGGAGGTGGACCAATAACTTGGCCCAGTTTTGGCCCAAACGCGTTGGTCGTCACTCCGGTAGCACTATTCGATCGATTTCAATAAAAATTGGTAGGGAGGTGTAATTTAACCTAGTTTGATGTTTTACTGAACGAAATTTATCCAACATAATAATTATGGCTAATATTGGCATTATCGTAGGAAAATTTTCCATAAATGGAAATCACGGTTTTGATTGGTTCAGACGGATTTGCAACAACCCTAATCGACAGATTTCCTTGAAAATTGGTGAAAGTGGTCTCAGATAGATGCTTCAAGGTAGTTTTCAATAGATTGGTCCAAAAAAATTAATTGCGTAAAAATTGCGAGAAAGTCAAGTGCGACCATTGTCGGACCCTTTATTTTTTTCAACTACACTGGTGAGATGAATGCAAAAGTTAATAGAAGAAGAAAATGAGTGTGTAGCTTGCGTCTTGTAGGTGCCAAGCCAGACGGCGAGATGGAGATAAGGGCACCTGGCAACAAAACGATAACGTTCAACCGCTTGGAAATGCTCTATGCAGGGGAGATACGCCTGTACCAAGCCAGACTGCGAGTTGGAGATAAAGAAGCCTGGAAAGAAAACGATAACGCCAGGTGCCGATAACGTCCAACCTCTTGGAAAAGTAGGGGAGACAAACCTACAAGCCCAGCAACTACACCACTCCAAGAATTATCCAACGTGCTCAGCTGCATGGCAGCGCTACCAAACACCAGCTCCTCACACATCATGCTAGTACACGACGGGGACTTACAGTTTTAGGCAGGTTCCGAACCACCATAGCTTCGATACCCATTTCATTTTTGAACATATCAGAGGTGAACGCCGAGCAGAAAAACTTTGGTAGGATCGGGAGCGAACCACTCGCCTTTTGACAGACAGCCTGACTCGATCAATGTTACCATGGTAATTATGATAGGGAGTCTGGCTCAGGACAAAGAACAAAGGTTGCCGCGGTTAACTAGGAGGGGACGGAGCGAGGCTGCGCCTGGGCTGGCTAGACAGCTTGACCTGGGACTGCTCAACGTTCCCATAGCTACAGACAGGAGCGAGGGAGGGCCACTCAAGCCTCACTGGATTTCATCTTGACATGCCCAGGGCTCAGGCTGCACAGTGGCAACGTGTATAAGCCGTTTGTGACATGGGAGACGTTCTCTGTGAATTTGAGGCCCTCACCAACCTAACTATCAAACTACAATATACCGAAAACCACTAGAGCCTGCTAACATCATGCAGCAGCCTCTAGTAAAAATGCACAGCTTCCAGGGCCAGGCTCCTGCAGTAGGGTAGATAATGCGGGGAGGCACAATGAGTACCTGCCTAAGTGTTCAGGGGAGCCTCGGGGCTCCTCCACCCGCCTCATAAAGAAAGACACCTGTTCAATCTAGTTATGCACAAAAATTTCTTGTCTTGCTTTGGTTCTTGCATTTTTTGCATGCAAGAACAAGAACAAGAAATGACTTGCAAGAGTTTTGCATAAACCCAGGCAGTTTTTTTCCAAAGCTTCATTCATGGATTACAGTCCATATTCTGTACACAAAACTCTGCAGACTATTCGACGATAGATTGCACTTGAATGGCCGTTCGGTAGGCAACAAACGACATTCTAACTGCAGAAAATTTCATGTGTATGCAAGAAATTGCAAGATTCTCGCAGCAAGAACAAGAACAAGAAATAATTTCTACTGCAAGAATAAGAGCTTTGTGAGAACAAGAACAAGAAATGCCGTTTCTTGTTCTTGTTCTTGCATCGTGCATCACATCCCCATCCTATATGAAGGGGAAATTTTCCAGCGGTCTGGCTTCGAACCTTGCTTCGACGGCTTCTAAAAAACCGCTCAACCAGTGTGTGACCCCAGGAAGATCATGAGTATTGATCAAATAAGCTGTCAAGTGACCCCCCCCCCCCAGGTAGCTATGGCAACGATTCTGCTTGAAGAGTCCCAGACGGCCTGGTAACTATGGAAACGAAACATTGATCTGCAGATCTATTATGGATCTTGGTCGCTATCTCTGGCGTTAAGGCTGAGTATACATTCGCTATTTTTTTACGTTCCGATTTCAAACTTTGTGAAGAAACTGTTGCATATTTAACAATTCTGAAATATAATATCATTGTAACGTCATTGTCATTACTCATTTTACGATCCAGTGATTTTTGTCACAAAAAAATTGACTTATCGTGAAATTACAACATAGCCTCATCTCATGAGTAATGAAGTTAAAAATACATATTATATTTCAGAATATTTAAATATCCAATAGTTTTCTCACAAAGTTTGAAATGCAAACGTAAATAAAGGGTCCGACAACAGTCGCACTTAACTTTCTCGCCCAGAATGATTTTTTTTTTTGGGTTATTTGAGATTTTTTTGCGGGCGTAATTTTTAAGCAATCCAAAATCGGTTGAAAATGACCCACGAGCATCTATCTGAGATCTTTCATACCAAATTTCACGTCTGTCATTTTATTACTGTAGTCCCAAATGCGTTCCGACCATTCAAAAACGTGGTTTCTCATTCTCAACTCATTTTCAACACTTTTTTTTTGGCAAAAACGGCCGTAATTTTCAAGATAGCAAAATTTTGTTCGACAAATGTTTAAGTTACATGGTTCTACACAAATTTACCAAATTTCATGACAATCGGTCAATAAATGTGAATAGCGCCGAAACGATCGAACTTTGGTCCAGAACGGCCGTAATTTTCAACCAATTCAATTTTAGTTGCAAATGACCTCAAACCATCTATTTGTCAACACACCTACTGGTTCGGGAGCTCGTGGGGACAAACATGCGTGAAGGGCTTGACAATTTTCATCCTCCCAGCGGGATGCGGATTTGGTCCAGTTATGTTCAAAAACCGTTTTCTTGCTGTTGGGGTCTGGGGCTTTTAGCCCCCAGAATTTTTTCAAAAATCAAAAAAGGGCCTTTTTTCTCGGGAGGGGCTTGATGGGTTTAAGTGATGGGAAATGGTGCGCAGTAACCCCCAGTCACTAGAAACACCAAAGCAAGAAGGTTTGTCCGGGGCTTTCCCCAAACAAGAAAGGTTCCAAAATCTCAAAAAGGGCCAAAAAAATCGGGAAAAGCTTGATGAAAAATTCCTTCACCGGGAGGTTCCCCATGATGGCCCGAGTCCAAAAAGCACTTTCTTGGTGTTGGGGCCCGGGGCTTACCCCTCCCAAGAAAGCCGTTTTTGGAAAATTTTCGATTTTCCACCTGAAAAGAGTTAAAATAAGGTTGATGGACAAAATCGGTCGCAAATGGTGCGGAGTAACCCCCATACACTAGAAACACCAAAGCAAGAAGGTTTGTCTGGGGCTTTCCCCCAACAAGAAAGGTTCCAAAATCTCAAAAAGGGCCAAAAAAAATCGGGAAAAGCTTGATGAAAAATTCCTTCACTAGGAGGTTTCCCCTGATCGCCCGAGTCCAAAAAACACTTTCTTGCTGTTGGGGTCCGGGGCTTTCCCCTCCCAAGAAAGCCTTTTTTGGAAAATTTATTTATTATTTTTGTCAATTTTTTTAAAAGTAAATCTCACGATTTCATATGGGTGACTGATAATAGTCACAGTTTGTACAGTACCTAGCATAGCCATATCCACGGGGGGGGGGAGGGGGGGGGGGAGGGGTTAATCCCTCCATGAACGGATAATTAACATGGTAATGCCAACGTGCAAACTGCAAGAGGCAGCAGAGGCAATCGACTATATCATACAAGGTCCGCATCAGAAGGCCCCCCGGGATCTTCAAAAAGCACTCCGAAATTCGAATTTAAAAAAATCGTTGGTCAACTATCTTGCGGAGGAGTGGAAGAAAGAGGAAAACCAGAAACTATTAGGCACGAAAATAGTTTACTTTACTCAGTAACAATAATGGTGCAGAAAACCAGGAAGTTTCTGAAATTAGGTGTGACCATGAAGAAGCCGACTCAAGGTTATTTCTTCATTGCTACCAAATATCTCAGTCGATGTCCCTCAAAAAGGACCTCCATTTTATGGTAAAAACAAACGACACCGATGTTGTTATAATCTTCATTATAAATATCGATCCTTCACGACACCAGTATTGGGTAGAATTCGGAACGGGTAGTAAAAAAAGAGTTCTGGACATCACCGGACTGGCGAAGAAACTGGGACCTAAAGTGAGCAAGGCCTTGGTTGGTTTTCATGCCTTCACAGGGTGTGACGTAACAGCGGCATTTGTTGGAAAGGGGAAAGTACGGCCATACTCCTTTATGTTAAAAAATCTACCTAAAAAGGATGCATACCAGTCTGCATTCGCAGCCTTGGGCACATCAGTGGAGGTATCAAGTGAAACGAAAGACGCCGTAGAAGCCTTTACTTGTGAAATGTATAGCCAAAAATGCAAAAAGGTCAACGAGGCAAGAAAAAACTTATTCACTAAATATGCGAAGCCTGTAGGAGGGAAAGCTCCATTCGCCGCAATTAAAAAACATACTACCATCCCAGTTCCCTCCATGCCAGAGCGTATTCTTCAATAAAATTCTGAGGAGTAATTACATTTCACATATCTGGCGGCACCCCCACCTCGACAATCCGAACAGGGAATTGTCCCCTACAGAAAACGGGTGGGAACTGAAAAATGACCGCTTCAGTCCTCAGTGGAACTAGAAGCCTCCAGTTCCACAAGACCTTGAATTTCCCGAAGGAAGTGAGTCGGAAGAGGAGGGCGACGACGTTGAGGATGATTTTTCTGAATCATCTGACGGCTTGGATCATGACTCTGAATAAAAAAAAAGTAAGGCACAAAATGCGGTGCTAAATAATAATAAATAACTCAAGCTGTAGAAAGAACGCAGGTTTGTAGAGTTTCTTAAAACACTACTGTAAGGAATCTGTCGCAATGTTGATTTTTCTAATTTTTTTGTCAGTAAAAGTTGCCAGAATGTCCTCAGAAATTTAAGAAACGGCAAGAGCCGTTTTCACACATACTTAGTCTTAAAAGTAGAACGTCAATTGGGTAAATTGTTGCATTGGTACCCATATCTATGTATGTGATAATGATAACTTTCCGTGATTTTTGTGACAATAAATTAGGAAAGTGCAATGAATTAACAAATATAGAAACTAATCATGTTGATAATTTAAAGGGTCATAACTAAGACTAACTACATACTTACAATATATTTTCACTTGCTTAGATATATAAGAAACCTCCTTTAGCTTAACCTTAACCAATTTTTTGTTTGCGAAGCGCGACGGTGCTATTTAGATATATAATTACCAGTCGAAATGTGAAGATACACTTGTGACAATAGGGGAAAGCCCCGGACAAACCTTCTTGCTGTGGTGTTTCCAGTGTCTGGGGGTTACTCCGCACCATTTGCGACCGTTTTTGACGATCAACCTTTTCAGGTAGAAAATCAAAAAATTTCCAAAAAATGCTTTCTTGGGAGGGGAAAGCCCCGGGCCCCAACAGCAAGAAAGTGTTTTTTGGACTCGGGCCATAATGGGGAACCTCCCGGTGAAGGAATTTTTCATCAAGCTTCTCCCGATTTTTTTGGCCCTTTTTGAGATTTTGGAACCTTTCTTGTTGGGGGAAAGCCCCAGACAAACCTTCTTGCTTTGGTGTTTCTAGTGTATGGGGGTTACTCCGCACCATTTGCGACCGATTTTGTCCATCAACCTTTTAACTCTTTTCAGGTGGAAAATCGAAAATTTTCCAAAAACGGCTTTCTTGGGAGGGGTAAGCCCCGGGCCCCAACACCAAGAAAGTGCTTTTTGGACTCGGGCCATCATGGGGAACCTCCCGGTGAAGGAATTTTTCATCAAGCTTTTCCCGATTTTTTTGGCCCTTTTTGAGATTTTGGAACCTTTCTTGTTTGGGGAAAGCCCCGGACAAACCTTCTTGCTTTGGTGTTTCTAGTGACTGGGGGTTACTGCGCACCATTTCTCATCACTTAAACCCATCAAGCCCCTCCCGAGAAAAAAGGCCCTTTTTTGATTTTTGAAAAAATTCTGGGGGCTAAAAGCCCCAGACCCCAACAGCAAGAAAACGGTTTTTGAACAACTGGACCAAATCCGCATCCCGCTGGGAGGATGAAAATTGTCAAGCCCTTCACGCATGTTTGTCCCCACGAGCTCCCGAACCATACCAATTTTCAGTGTTATAGATTGAAAAGTGTACCGTCGGCGCTTGTCTAAGCCCCCGATTACACCTTACAATTTCCAATCCAAATAGGATCATAAAAAAATATGATCAAGAAAAATTGTAAGGTGTAAAGTGAATTGAGTCAATTATGATACAATTTGTATCGGCCGGTACAAATTGTATCATAACTGCTGCAACTACCTTCCTCTATGCTGCGTGTGTTTGTTGTTGTTTGGTTGAAAATGGCGGCTGAGGTAAGTGGAATGGAAATGACCCGTATTTTAATAGAAAATGTGGAGGAGTACGAATTTCTTATAACGATGAATTGAAAGAATATAGCAGAAATTATTTAACCTAAAACGGTTCAAAAAAGGACCCTAAAAATCTTCGAAATTCTATTTTTTTACCATGTCAAGTTGGCGTCTTTGCTAAACATGATCCTATTTTTATTGTCAAGTGTATTGCAGTTTTTCTAAAATTTTTATGATGCTAAAAAAATAGGATCATATAAAAATAGGATCATATATTTATTGTAAGGTGTAATCGGACCCTAACTAACCAAAAACACGATTTTCGAATTATTTTGGCGGTTTTTTGACAATAGCAGCCGCAATTTTTGACCAATCAAAAAATCCTTGATTTTAGACAGGTCCATACCAAATTTCATCAAAATCGGACGAACGGTATAGGCGCTAGAGCACTGCACGGACTGACGGACGGACAGACTTTTTCCAGAAACCACTTTTTTGGACTCAGGGGACCCCCAGGATCATGGGAAACCCAAAATCTCAATTTCGAAATTTTGCACGAAAACAATACTTTCTCGCCATATATGGCTAGCGAGAAAGTAAAAATAGCGAATGTATATTCAGCTTTAAGCTCCTAATGCACCACACTCCGTCATTATCTAAGTCGCTAACTTGGATCCGTAATAGACCTGAAGGTCCCGGGCCAGCCTCGATTGCCGAGTGGTCTAGAGACGGTTGTCTACAGAGGAACGCCGGTTCGATCCCAATCCCATCAAAGTTCATAGCAGACTGTCTTGTACTATGTACAGTTATGCCAAGGTAATGGTTTTACCACCACAGCCTCTATACAGGGTGTTTCCGAATGACGGGGCAAAAAAAATATGGTGGGTAGGTACACCCCCATAGACCATTTTTGGCTAATACATGTGGGGTCGCAGGTCCTTCCTAACTGAGATACAGGGCCGGAACCAGTCAATTTGACAAATGGTTTTTTGCCCTTTACTCGCTAACAACTTACAATAGCGAAAAAATAACTGCAGTTTTGGTACCATTTTTAAGGATGCCGCATCGAAAGGTGGCATCGGTTTTTCAAAATAAAGTTTCAAAATGGCGGATTTCAGATGGCGGCTATCATTTTTTTCTCCGATCTCAGTGAAAATTGGTGGATAGGGATTTTCAGGCATGCTGAAAATGAATCTGAAAAAAGTTTTTGAAAATTCGAAAACTTTTATTTTTGTGCCACTCTTATAATTTCATGAAACATGAAACTCATTCGATTTGCATGAAATTTAAAGTGTAGTAACTGATAGATTTATTGAAAATCTTTAAAAAGTTTTAAAAAAAGTGCACGCGTTTCAAAATCAGCGGTGAATGCCGGTTAGGAAATATTTCATACGCTCGGGATCGAACCGCTGTGAACCGGCTTGGAGTGTTCTTATAAACACTACCATCTAACGAGGCTGTTACCAAAATACAGCACAAAATGGGTAGAAATTTCTCAAAGGTCAGGGCTCGAACCTCGTTTCTACGGTTTACCAGACAGGACGCCTTATCCACCCCCAGCCCTGCGCATGGCAAGAACAATCGAGAATGTATTGAGCTAGGCTTCCTTCCGCTCCCGACGAGCTCGTAAACATGGCAACACAGCATTAAAGAGGTCAAGCTGTCTGGCAGAGCTAGGCTCGGGACCCCCCTGCAGCGATTCTGCGCATCAGGCAGCCCCACCCAACCTGTTAACCAAACATTGATCCGGTCGCCATCCGTCTACCCACGCTCTGACAGCCTCGACAGCCGAGCGGTCCAGAGGAATATTAAGAGCTGGGTCACACCGGTTTGATCCGGACACCTTCAAAGTTTTTCTGATCGGCATTCACCTCTGATTTGTTCCGCATGTCAAGTGAAAAGTATATCGAGGCTGTGGTGGTTGAGAACCCACCTAAAACTGCAGGTCCCCATCGTGCACTAACGACCCCTACCCCACAACTATACTAATGGTAAGACAGGACCCGGCTCTGAAGTCTGGCTTATAACCAAAACGAAGTAACGGTGGAAAGTTTTCATTATTTGTCAACTACCCTAGTGTCTCCCTATAGCGACCGTCATTTACCATTTACACTTTTTCGCTATAACGAGGGTTTAAAAATGAGACAAGCTTTGTCAAGGGAGCGTAGCGTTTGTTCGTTATGGAAAGTGACCTGTCTATTTTCAAAAAATGGTTTCTATTAAAAACCCCTCAGGGGCTGGGGAGGCAGGCAGGTCGACCTGATCAATGTTACCGTGGTTACAAGGGAGGCTGCAAAAGATCAAAGGTAACCACAGCAACGTGAAGGGGGAGGAGGTGAAGTTGACGGCTCAATATATCCCGATCGGTGATGACAAGCCCCCGGGGCTCATGCTGTACTGTGGCCGAGTGGATAAAGCGTACGGATTGGTAAGCCAAAGAACCCTGATTCGAACGTTACTTAAAGATTTTTAATTATTTTTTTAATTTTTTAAATTATTTTTAATCAACTACCGTAGTGTCACCCTATAACGACCTGTAAGGTACCATTAGACTTTTTTCGCTTTAGAGGGTTTCAAAATGAGACAAGCTTTGTCAAGGGAGCGCAGCGTAGCGTTTGCTCGTTGTTGAGAGTGACCTCTGTATTTACAAAATCAATGAAAGATTTTTATTTAAAACCTCTCAGGACCGGGAGAGACAGGCAACTCGAGTTGATCAATGTTCCCATGGTTACAAGGGGGTCTGGGAAACAATGGTATCCACAGTAACGTAAAGGGGGGGGGGGGGTGGGGGGAGGGGAGTCGATCACTATATCCCGACTGGTCTTCCCCCTTCATATTGCTGCCCCTTGGTATTGGATAGATAAGCAATCCACTACCAAGGGCGTCTACGCATCCTATTTGTTTTTCATTTTTTCTGTACATTTTATGAAAATGCTACTGGATTTTTAATTGTTCTGAAATATAATGTATCTTTTTAACGACCAAAATTACTAACAGGCTGTGTGGTGATTTCACGATCTGATAATTTCGGGCAAATATCACTACACAGCATGTTCATTTCGGCAGTTAAAAAGGTGTCTTATATTTCAGAACATTTTACTAACCAATAGCTTTCTCATGCACAAATAAAATGTAAACAAAAAGCTGGTGTAGTTTTAAGAGAACATATGGGAGGATGTTTATTTACTGTCACCAGAACCAAAACAAAGCACTTTTTCTCATGTTAACATAGAAACTAACCTCTAAGGGTGAAAATTATTAAACTTAATTTTAACTTTTAATTTTCACTGGGCATGGTGGGACGCACCCTTATTGAAATAAAAATTTAAAGCCAATTCTTTTAAGGACATAAAGTTAGTAAAAATGACTTTTGGTTACATCGCAGTGTCAACAAACAGAGTGAACGTTTTGAATCAGTGGTTATGTTGATGTTCAGGTGAGTTTCTATATGAACTGAAAATTTATTCGAATTCGGGTTTGTATGGGTTCTCAAACTGGAAGTCTAATCCGCATACGTACTCTGCAGCCTGAGCCCCGGGCATAGCTAAGCCAATCGGTATGTATTGAGCGAAGGCTCCCTCCCCCCCCCCCCCCCCCTCCCCCCCCTCGCCACCCTTCCGGTAGCTATGGCAATCTTTCCAGAGCCAGACCCCCTTATAATTACGGTAACCAAACTTTGATCCGGTCTATCAGCCCAGGCCAACAGTGGACACTCTCCTTAACTAGAGAAACGCTACAAATCGTTGACAAAACCATTTTGAAACCCTCTCTGTTGCGAGCAAACCCCCTCGACAGTCGTTATAGAAAGGGGCTACTGTATTCTAGGAAGATTTTAAGTTGACCTGCTACTATCGGAGATCAAATTTCCCCCACCACCTTTTATAGACAGACATTTTTAACACAAATAAACGACTTCGTTCTAATTCAATTGAATTTAAATTTTACTAATGAGGTGAATGCTCGGGTTAAACCTGCAGGAAATATTTAACTGTTACTAATACCCTGGCCTCACTGATATCAGCAAAGTATCGGTACTGATTACGGCCTCGAAATAAATAAACAGATGACTGGGAGTGGTATTACTGTATTTAACTTAAGCTGCAGCAGTGAAGCCAGTGAACGCGAACAATCTTGATGTTATCAAGCGACGGGGACCTACAGCTTTAGGTGGGTTCCGAACCACCACGGCCTTGAGATACATTTCCCTTGACATGCTGAACTTGTAAGAGGTGAATGCCGATCAGAAAACCGTTGATAGGGCCGGGATGGAACTGGAGTAACCTGCGGCTCTCAGTGCTTCTATAAAGACAGCCATTGAGCTAGACCACTCTGCTGCGAAACGAACTCACCCCTTATACAACGGTGAATGCCTAGGAGGGGTTGCTTGACAATGGACTCGACAAACCGGAAAAGTCCAATAAAGAACTCGGCTATCACAAAAAATTTAATACCCTTTGTTGGAGGAAAAGAGGTATTTTCTTACCCGAAGTGTTGCCCTTTAAGTTAAACATGAGTGCCACATCGGTTCGCTGAGTTCCAGTTGGACTTGTAACACACATGTTTAGCTTACCCCACCTTTATATGTCCCCAGATTTTCCCATAAAGAAGTTTTTTCTAGGTTCTCCAGTTTTCAACGGTAATTCAATATACCCTCGCTAAAACTGTTCATGAGATTTTCTGAGTTCTGTCCATTGTACTTTACCGCCTCCCCCTATTGACAACCAACCACTACGTCAATTTGTTGGACGTTTTTGTTTGTCCACGCACTACCTAAAACTTTTTCCTCAAACATTTTCCCGAAAACTGACTTTTTTGGCCCAACTTGCAGATATTTAGCCAGGCGGTGGCCATCAAAAATTCGGCAGAGTCCCGACAAATTTCTATGTTCTTTTTTCACGGTCAGGAATTAATGTCTCTGTTACGGTCAAGAATTTAGGGTTGGTTTGTTGGACGTTTTTGTTTGTCTACGCACTACCTAAAACTTTTTCCTCAAACATTTTTCTGAAAACCCAAATTCATTGCCTAACTTGCAGATAGTTAGCCAGGCGGTGGCCGGCGAAAATTTGGCAGAGTCCCGACAAATTTCTATGTTCTTTTCCCTTTCAGGAATTCATGTCTCTGTTACGGTCAAGAATTTTGGATTGGTTTGTTGGAAGTTTTTGTTTGTCTACGCACTACCTAAAACATTTTCCTCAAACATTTTTCTGAAAACCCAAATTCATTGCCTAACTTGCAGATAGTTAGCCAGGCGGTGGCCTGCGAAAATTCGGCGGAGTCCCGACAAATTTCTATGTTCTTTTCACTTTCAGCAATTAATATCTCTGTTACGGTCAAGAATTTGGGGCTGGTTTGTTGGACTTTTTTTTTAGTCTACGCACTACCTAAAATTTTTCCCTCATTTATTTCTTCCAAAAAGCCACTTCGTTTCTTGCCTAACTTGCAGATAGCTAGCCGAGCAAAATGGGAATACAGTGGCAAACTCAGGTTCTGAGCAAGCCTGGAGACATTTTCCGGGCAGTCAAATTTAGTGAAACAATTAGGAATAGGTATAAACGTTGGCCTGATTGGGAGCTGGCCAATCAGAGGCCGGCAGGATACCTAAATATCTGCAAGTTAGGCAATGAATTTGGGTTTTCAGAAAAATGTTTGAGGAAAAAGTTTTAGGTGGTACCTAGGTGAACAAAAAAGTGTAGTATACCATCCCAAAATTCTTGACCGTAACGGAGATATGAATTTCTGAAAGAGAAAAGAACATAGAAATTTGTCGGGACTCAGCCATATTTTCGACGGCGAAAAATTTCTATGTTCAAAAAAATTTTAGAGTAAAAAAAAAAAAAAGTGTTCAGAATGCCCCAAAACGTAAAACGAAATTAAAATTTGAGAATCCCCCTATGACGAAAAATACTCTAAAATTTTTCGGGACTTAGAAAAGTCGCGTGGCCACCGTGTGGTTAAATCCAACCGGGCTTCCTGATTCTGATTTCTTCCAATTTTAGAAACGTCACTACCGAATTTGAAGAAAATCGGTTGAAAAGTGTGCCGTCCAGGTCAATGCCACATACATACATACATACATACATACATACATACATACATACATACATACGTACTTAAAATATACTGTAGTACTATAGTACCTACTCGTACCTATACTATATTGCGATTACACTTGTTTTAACCTAATTAAAATGAATGTGTTTGATAGGGGACACTATAGCACAGACTATAGTATACTTCAGAGAAGTGATGAAATCTATCCATAATACATAATACATCTATCCTACAGCTGTATTAAAGTGGCAGGGCCTAGGGGGAGACAGGGTACCACCATTCGGGCCTGTCTACACAAGTGGCTTAATTGGGTAGAATCACTCTCGACAGCAGAGGTCTCTTCTAGCCAGTGAAGGCCATGCAGCTTCATAGCTCAATGCCCTGCAACTAATCTGGCCTACAATGGCTTCAGCGCCGGATTAAGCTTCAACGAGGCCTTAAGCCCTTTTAATTTATTATTTTTGTCATTTGCCATTTAGTGCCAAGCAAAACTGGATATGGGGGAAAGACAAAAAAAACTGTTTTCAAACGAGCGAAGCGGAAATTTCACTATAATCTCCGTAAAATCTCCATATTTCCCGGAAAGAACTTTCAATTTCCTATTCGTTAATTACGTTGGAATTATTTGTAGGTCCCAAGCTACAGCTTATCTAACGGGTGCGTCCCACCATGCCCAGTTAAAATTAAACTGGAAATTTTGTCCTATGTTTACCATGTTAAATTTAACTTAAAAGTTAAATTTAACATGGTAAACATAGGACAAAATCTCCAGTTTAATTTTAACTGGGCATGGTGGGACGCACCCTTAATGGTTAATCCAGCACTGAACATGTTAGATCAATTCTTTTGAATCGTAAAAATTGTTTACTATTGTCGACATCCAACGCGCACCGATAGGAATTTTTCAAGGAAAAAATAAATCAATTTATATTTATAGAAGATAGTGTATTTGTTTTTCAAAGATCGTTCATGTGCTAAAGGAAACACAACATACCTAGTACATTTACGTTGATGAGGAAATGAAAATGAAACCCAGTACTGGCTACTGGCTTGCTGATGAAATGGGTTTGTTACCAACGGCATGCTAAGGCTGACAACAACAAAACGTTCTTTGAAATACTACAATATTTTATGAAGTCTAAAATTTCAGACCTCGTAGTCCACGAAGGTTCTCAGACCACTGAAAGCGCTAGGCCCATTCGATCCTCATTTACCCACCCCTCACTTTTTGTGACTGACTGACCCTATTACGTCCAAAATATAATAGTGGCTCTGACATTTATTACAGACACATGCATGGATGTGACGACAAACATGTGTTCGGGAGTAGGGAATGGGACCCGCTGTTAATTGGGCCATCTGCAAACGTTTGGTATTCTGGAAAAAGAAAAAATTTCCGGTGAACCTTTCCTTTGTTAGCCTGTGCCTGTGAGCCTGACCATTCAGTTCCTTTTGCGGCACATTTCACAGCCTTTGTGACTGAGATTTCGGCATCTTGGAACCATACGAGATCCTGGTGCAGAGGGGTAACGCCGGTAAACTGGCACCAAACTGTGTGGGCGCTTTATGGTGAAATTTTGAAATCTGTTCTTTTCAAATTTCTAAGTTTTGCCTTGGCAGTAATAGGAGAGGCTTGCCTGTCTGGTGACTCAGGTACTGTTTGCATGGGCAAGGCAGGACCTTTTTCGACACTCACGTTTTGGGAGGAAGGGAGTGGTGCAGATTTCCTGATTGTTTAGGTCAAGTGTTTTACCTGATCTCCAATATTTCAATTTATTCAGTAAACAACGAACCCACCCTGCTGCGATTTCCTCAAAGTCCGTGAGCCATTGGGGTGAGGGTCCCTCATTAACAGGAAATGGGAGGGTGATGTTTATTCAGGTTATTTACAAAGGTCCGGAATCAAGTAAAATCAGTGTTTTTAGTAGAAAGGGACTACAGTGATGGCAAGAACCGTAATTTCAGAGGAATGACCATTTTCATCGATACGACGTTTATTTTCAAAGCGAACTCAAAAATCGGGGAACTATCTAACTGGACCCGCCAAGACGCCAAGGCGAAAGCAATATTTCCCGATTACGACATTGATGGAATGGCCCCTACACTGGCTTCCTACACTGGCTTCAGCCTAACTCCTCTATGTGATCGGCGTAATTCCTGTGCCTGCACTCTAAAAAATATGACTTTACCAACTCGCTAGTTAGGGAAATTTCAGTTAGTGTAACTGAAAAAATGGCGATTTTGGTAGTTCGAAAAATTGGTTAGACTGTTTTTCAGTTAGCTGAACTGTGACCGTCAGTTAGTTCATCCAGACGATAACTGTGGTAGTTACGGTATGGGACATGGGTGGTTCGAAGGTGGAACCAGCAGCAGGAGGTTCGATTACTGGGAACCGAATGCGATATTGGTGTCCCTTCCCGCAAGTGACTCCTCGGAATGTTTCGGTTAGCACCGGTAGTTAGGTTCATTTTAACTGACAGATACAGCGTGACGTCACACCACGTGGTGGTTCGCTATCGCTTTATCTCGATAGACTAAGGAACGAGTGGTTGTGACGTCACACCAGGTGGTTGTTCGCTGTCGTTCCATCTCGATAGACTAAGGAACGAGTGGTTGTGACGTCACGACACGTGGTATTTCCCTGTCGTTCTAAGTACCACGTCGAACCAGAGAAGGAACACATGGAACTGACAGGAGCCTGTGACGTCACAGTTAGGCGGTTCGCATGTTTTTTTGATGTGACGTCACAGCATGTGATGGTTAGGTGTCTTTTTATTCCGATAGCCTAACTAATGAACCCTTAGATTTTATTAATTCGTCAAAACCAAAGTTTTTGGAAGTGACGTCACAGGGCTAGAAGCCTTACTGCCGTTACTTGGAGAATTATTATTGTTATGAACCATCGAGGATTATCTGCTAAGTGCCTAAGTAATCATGTTGCATACTTAAGCCCAAATTCTATACGTATTGTCAGATGAGGTATTCTTTGCCGCGTGCACCGTTATAGCTGGAACAAGTCGACATGATGGAATGTCTATTATGGAAATTATGGACGCAGGGTTCACTATTGTTTTGAGTAATTTATACCTGCGAGGGGTGTCGCCAGGTGGTGGGTGAGTGACCCTTGACCGCCAGGGGTACGAGACATGTACCTACGCCAGTGGTTCCCAAAGTATATGTACCTACTTACAATGAAACAGGGATAGGAAAAATTGTTGTTATCACCCATTTTAATGGCCTGGTTAGATAACCTACTCTTAATTCCTTCAGTTAGGTAGTGATGGTTGGCTGGTGGCGGGAAATTCAAAAATTTCGCTTCAGATGGTCTAGTGAAAGTTCGAATCACGGCCATTAAGCAACCAATGATCTTTCTATAGCCGTCAGAATACTCCAAAATTGAAAATAAACGTACTAAACCCGTTTTTGAGGGTAAAAATATGGACAGACAAAATTTTATTTAATCTGTGTTCAGACTTCCAGACCAGTCAATATGCACGGAGTCAGGCCTATAAAAGGGGCAATTCGGCGATGAAACTTCTCGTTTTTGCTTATGGAAATGTCCATTGGTGTGATGTTACGGTATTTTTATAGCTGGTTAAGAAATATAATAAATTAATACCTAAATGAATAGAAAATAAATTAATTGTATTTAAAATACTATATACTATAGTACCTACAGGTTACAGAACGAACACACTGATAAAGATATATAGGGATACCTTTAGATAAAGAATGGAGTGGAAATACCCCCCCCCCCCGAAATATTTGTGTTGGCTCCTGGGAAACCTGTTATTTGGGGGTATAGATAGAACATATTTTGACGGAACATACCAATACGTCATGGGATCAAAAAGAGTTAAGGTGACATGGGAGTAGTGGTCATTTTAATTTTTGCTTTCTTATTGCTCTTCCTACGACTGACTAAGGACTTAATGTGGTTTAATTTGAATAAGGGTGCGTCCCACCATACTCGGTTAACGTTAAACTGCAGTTCAATTTCAATTATTGCACGGTAAAAACCGAATTTTACTGGAGTTTAACCGTTAACCGAGTATGGTGGGACGCACCCTAAGGAGTAGTAAGGAGGTTAGTTTTCATCATATTGTGAGACACGGTGCTTTGTTGTGGTTTCGGACGAACACAAGCATCACTACTCCCATGCCAAAGAAGAATTCCAAGCGTCTCAGTACTCTAGGTACTTCTAGGAACCACCAAACTGGTTAGATTTTTGGTTACATTAACGTCCTATTTTTTAGAGTGTGGCTTTCTAAGCGCTTCAAATTAAATAATCAGAATTTTAACTTAGATATTAATGAACGTTTCCTTATGACAGGAGCCAAAGTGGTTGATAGACCTACAGAGTATAGACGAACATACGATAGTATGTATACCTACAAGCGCCGGACGGGAATTATCTAAAAACCACTTTTGTGCTATCTGAAACGCTACAAAAATCTTGAAATCGAAATTTTGCACGATGACATAATAACTTTCGTCACGTATGGGCGAAAAAGCATGCGAATACTCGTAACTGCTAAACTTACGGGTGGCCATGCAGACTGCATCATTGGGTAAAGATGAAGCGATAAATCGTCAAATAAACAACTGTTTTCGAACCATTTTCTTTTTTCTGGGCCTTTTGTCCCCTGCATGAAAACAAGTGAAGGCGATCAGAACGTCGTCAGGAGGTCGTGCATCTTTTTGAAAAAAAATATAAATAAATAAATAAAAAATAAAGAAACCCCCACCCCCTGCCTAAACGGTGTGTTGGACGAAAAACTTTTTCAGACAAAAGTTGTAGGTAATATTGAGGCAAATGCACTACAAAATGAAAGAACTCGATTACACCCCTAGGACACAAGTTATGATTTTTTTTTTGTGCAAAACCCTGTTTTTACACCCTTATTCAACCATTAGGGGTGGGATCAAAAAACGTTACTCAGAAAAGTAGTAGGTAGTACTGTTAGACGACCCGCAGAGAAAACACCGTTTCATTAGTTGCAATATTAAGGGAGTTATGGCCAAAAAACCATATTTCGAAAAAGTCCCCCATTTTCTCCCCCTTCGTCCGATTTCCCCCATTAACGAACCCGACCGAGATTTTAGTCCCTTATATTTTATTAAATAGTCAAAACCAATTATTTTTTAAAAATACGGTTCTTAGCGTGTTCACAAGGAAGTGAAAATGATATATAATATATACATATATAGATAGATATATATATATAAACTTTTTAACTGACGGTGGTTTTGGGATCCAGGGGTCATAAAAAGAAGAACTGTGAAGAAATTTTTCAAAAGTGAGACTACTGGTACGACTACAATAGGTAGATTTTTCTTCGAAATCTACCTAAAATCCCTTTTGGCAGCCCCGAAAGGCGTAGGTAGATTTCGAAGATTACTTCCATCCACTAAAAGCAGTCTAAAATCATCGAGAAAGACGGTTAAGAAGATTTTCAGTTGACCCAAATCAATTCTCTACAATAACAACGGAGGAATTGAGTTTTGAAATTTCACCCCCCCCCCCCCCCACTCCCCCTTAACGAGAAAATGAAAGTGATTTTACAAAAAACATTTTCAGACAAAAGTTGCAGATATTATTAATAGAAACTCATAGAAAAAATAATAAACTCAATATCTCACTAAATAAGTGAGTTATGACGTTTTGAAAATTCAACCCCCGACCCCCTGCCTAAACGGTGCGTCGGACGAAAAACTTTTTCAGACAAAAGTTGTAGGTAATATTAAGGCAAATGCACTACAAAATGAAAGAACTCAATAACGCCCCTAGGACACAAGTTATGATTTTTTTGTGTGCAAAACCATGTTTTTACACCCTTATTCAACCATTAGGGGTGGGATCAAAAAACGTTACAAAGAAAAGTTGTAGGTAGTACTGTTAGACGACCCTAAGAGAAAACCACGTTTCATTAATTGCTATATTAAGAGAGTTATGGCCAAAAAACCAGATTTCGAAAAAGTCCCCCATTTCCCCCCCCCCCCCCCCCCCTTCGTCCGATTTCCCCCATTAACGAACTCGACCGAGATTTTAGTCCCTTGTATTTTATTAAATAGTCAAAACCAATTATTTTTCAAAAATACGGCTCCTAGCGTGTTCACAAGGAAGTGAAAATTATATATAGATATATATATATAAACTTTTTAACTGACGGTGGTTTTGGGATCCAGGGGTCATAAAAAGAAGAACTGTGAAGAAATTTTTCAAAAGTGAGACTACTGGTACGACTACAATAGGTAGATTTTTCTTCGAAATCTACCTAAAATACGTATTTCTGATGAGATAAAACAAAATGAAGGTACTTTATTTAGAAGTTATATCTCTGAGCTCCATTCAATGTACCTACTCTCCTCCCCGACGCTCACACTTATCCTCCTGTGCTCGTTTTAGTAGCTCATTCTAAAATCCTCCAAACGAAAAAACTCACTTCACAAACAACTGCATAGGTAATCAACCAATACTGACATTTGCAATCAAAAAAGCAGTTTTTAAATCAACTGATATGTACGAACATGGCAACACGAAGCTGATTTGACTGGATCAGACTGGGCCCGCGCAATTTAAATTGGGAAACTGTCTGGGAAATTTTTGACTTAAAAAGGTTTGTTAAGCGATACTTGTCGTGCTTACAGTGTATAGGTACTGCTGGTTACAGTGTAGGTACTGCTGGTTTCAATGTAGGTACTGCTTGTTACAATTTAGGTACTGCTGGTTACAGTGAACAGAAACATCTTTTGAATTATCCCGTTTCCCATTCTATGAAAGCCAAAGGTGCGAAATCAATAGACAGATAATGAGGAACTGTCTGGAAAAATTTCAACTTAAAAAGGCTGGCCGAGCGATACTTACAGTGCTTACTCTATAAATGTCTACTGCTTCTTATAGTGAGACAATTTTTCTTTTGAGGTATCTCGTTTCCCTGTTGCCATGGAAACCGGATGTGAAAATCAATAAACAGATAATGAGAAACTGTCTGGGAAAATTTCAACGTAAAAAGGTTGGCTGAGCGATACTTACCGTGCTTACTGTATTTTGCTTCTTATAGTGACGAGAAATAGAGGGAGATACGTTCGTATGAAAAGCTATAGAGAGGGGGACTCCCCTGCCCCCACCCCCCTGCGGGCGTCCATGTCACTAGCCAATATTGCGAGAAAGTATTTTTTCACGCAAAACTTCGAAATCGATATTTTGTTTCCCATTGGTTCAAATTCCGGTAGTGTAGGTATATTTTGTGTTGTGACCATGAAAATAAAGGGTCCGACAATGGTCACACTTGACTTTCTCGCATTTTTTGCGCTACCGAAAAACGAAAAATTTGATTTTTTATGTAACTAATTTTTTTTACCACAATTTTGATTTCATCCCAAAGATATTTTGCAAACGCCTAGACAATAATTTTAGGCATGCGCACACCAAATTTCAAGCATATTCATTGAACCGTGAAGTTTCGGCTTCCGCGGAAACTACTTGTTTATTCTTCTATTTATAACGAAAATCGAAATTCTGTTGAAAATTAGTCTGAAACATCTATCTGAGATCCCTTTCACCAATTTTAAAGATTATCGCTCAGTTAGTGTAGTGTCAAATCCACATAGCTGTATCCAGGGGGGGGGGGGGGGGGGGGGTTAGGGGGTTAAACATGGTAATGCCAACTTGAAGCAAAAAAAATATAGGCGAAACCCCCCCCCATGACCGCTTTCTGGATATGGGCCTGCAAATCCATCTGTGCTCTCTACACAGATAAATTCACCCCTACGTCTCAGGGTGGCCACTTAATACCAGCTCAGTAGGTAGTCGCAATAGACTCTTTGAAATTGAAGTTGTGAAACGTTGTTGTACCTAACCACGCCAAAGGAATGTCACCAGTAAGAAAAGATTAAGACAGTTATACCTTGTAATGAACCAATCACGCTCAAATAATATTTTGTATATACACTTGTACATACGGTTGAATATATGGGAATACCCTAGGTGCACCTTACATCATAATCTAGAATTCATAAATTAACTATGTAGGGTTGACTAGAGATTTGGGTTTATTTATTTCAGAAGCTATAACAATTCCTACATACTTATATTGGATGATGCTATATATTATTTGTGAACCGGTCTTGGACGCCAACTCCTTCTGCTAACTCGACCAGCAAAAACTCAAGAACGTACATAAGTGGATGAGAAGAAGTAAAAATCCACTGTTGATAAGGTAAATATTGATTACTTAAACTCGTCCGTTGTAACTCTACTGTAGCTTCGATTCCATTGAAACTTGGCACCAAACGAAGTATAGATTACTTATTCATTATTAAAATTGATGTAGTTAGTTCTGTAACTCCCACCAAACTTATCTGACATTTTGATTGCAGTTCGAAGCTGACGACATCGCGGAGACACCGCCGATGTTCTAGTGTGACATTGGGATGACCTTCAGCTCAGACATCACTCCTGGACCCATCTGAACCTTGGACATGGCTGCTGGTACTCGAACTGCCCTCAGTCTGGATACTGGTACTTCTTGGACCCCAACCTGGACCAACTCGAAGCTACCTCGAACGCTCCAAACCGAAGCCCGATAAATCGGGATTTGAAGATAGATTCGTTGCTGCTGCGGCCTCTGATGATAGACACTGTAGTCACTTGACTTAAAACGAACACATCTATGGATGATGACTGGATGACGATCTGATGTAAAAAAGCCTCGCTGCCCGCACTGACACTTCCTTTTATTGACTCACACCTTCTGGAAGCTTCGAGAACATTCTCAATACGGAAATTTGCTGTGATTGGACGAAAGAACCAGGAAAAATCTGTAAAACTGTCCTACCACACTTGGAACTGTTTCTACAACTCGCAACTTGAATGACAATGTTTTGATACTAAAACCCGCCAATATTTGAACTGTGACACTTTCGTCTAGCATAGTTCTATTATCTTATTTTTTTTTTAGGCCCAGCCTACAAAATAGGTACATGTTAAAAATACCGGTACGGTACAGGTGCATCTTCCTTAGCTATAACTCAGGGGAAGTGTAAAAGTAAGAATAGAATTACGCATGTAAACACTAGTGATAACTTGATGAAGTTCTAGTGCTAGTCTAATACTCTAGCTACGAATGGCCTAAGATTCTCAACACTATGCCGTCCTTCAATCCTACCATCTAGCGTCTCTAGTAAAACGTTGCTTTTTGACACTCTCTCTTTCACTCTGAACGGGCCCTCGAACTTATTTGCTAATCCTGCTGAAATTCCTAAAGATGCGTCACTTTTGACAAATGTTTTCTTATACACTAGATCATTCACCTTATAATCAATCTCTTTGTGCCTTAGGTTGTAACGCGAGGCATAAATTTCTCTCATTTTCTTAACAGATTCCTTAGCAGACTTCCATGTTTGAAGTAACGTTCCTTTCAGGTCCTTGTAGTGTTCTTCTGGATCAAACGGTTTGATCTCCCCTCGTGTTAATCCAGATGACGCATCGTACGGTGTTCTTAGATTTCGTCCAAACACCAACTCGTGAGGACTATGTCCTAGCAGTTCATGCGTTGAGTTGTTCAGCGCCATGATAATGTAGGGCAAGTGAGTAGACCACTCCTTCTGCGCCTTAGACATACACTTGATCGCTGCTTTGATGTCTCTGTGTGTCCGCTCTATCGCGTTTTGCCACGGTGAATTGGGACTTATGAACACTGTCTTCGCTCCAATTTTGGAACAAAAATCCGCGTATACCTTAGATCTAAACACAGACGCGTTATCTGAAACAATACATTCTGGCGCTCCCATTTTCAGCACAACTTCAGCCATTAGGATCTTGATAATCTCCTCTGCCGTATGCTTCCTCATTGGTTTCGCAATTAGGTAACGCGTCGCGTCGCACATGCAGTTCAAAATATACTTGTATCCATTCGACTGAGGATACGGGCCAAGACAGTCAATGTAGAGTAAGCTGTTAGGTACTTCATTGTGACTTCTCACATTCATGTGACCCATCGTCTTTGTGTTCATCGGTTTTGCTCGCTGGCAGGTCTCGCAGCCATTGACATACTTTCTTACGTAAGAATTCATTCCAGGAAAGTAATATCCTCCCTTCTGAATTGCTTGGATTGTCTTCGCTATTCCTAGGTGACAGGCGAACTGTGAGTCATGGTACAATGACACGATCTTCTCCTTCCGGTCATTCGGGATCAAAAACTTGTAGGTAGGATCAGACCATGGCTTATCCCTTGTAAGCTTGACGATCATTCCATCCTTCAGTGCGAACGCTGCGTAGTCTTCCGGTTTCTTTACGATTTTCTCCTTCAGCTCCAGATACCACGTATCGGTAGTCTTCTCTAGCTCCAGGATCTGGACACTGCTGACCTCAACTTTCTCCAGTAAAATCTCTGATGGCTCATCAGGACCAAACGAACGACTTAGGTAATCAGGCACAATCAGATCTTTTCCTTTGCTCAAGATGATTTCAAGGTTAAACTCAGACAATCTCAGACGCCATCGGTTCAGTTTGCTCTTGTTGTGTGGTGCTGTCATTATCCAGTAGATCGCGGCGTGGTCTGTGACTACTTTTACAGGATACTCGCTTGCCTTAATGTACATTTCGAAGTTTTCCAGCGCCTTCAGCAATCCATTGATTTCCAATTCAGAAGCGAAGTAGTTTGACTCGGTCTCGGTGAATCTTGCCGAAAAGAATTCGACAATTCCAGCGCACCCTAAACTCTCTGCTTCTTCGCTTATCAGCACTGCACCCACTCCGAGTTTCGACGAATCCACCTCAATTCGAAATCTTCCTCTTAAGTCTGGTAAGGTAAGCACAGGGTACTTTGAGATCATGTCGATGACCTTACGAAAAGCTGTCTCTTGCTTCGGTCCCCAAACAAAAGGTTTATCTCCCTTCAGACAATCGTAGACGTCTACCAACTCTCTGCTTAGGTCTTGTAGGTATCTTCGGTAAAAATTAACCAATCCAAGAAACGATCTCACTTTCTTCGGACTTGTAGGAGATGGCAGCGACAACAGTGCGTTCACCTTTCTTTCAGCAGGGTAGATGATGTTATCTTGCATTGTGTGACCCAAAACGTGAAACTTATACGGAACAAGCTGCAGTTTCTTCCAATTAATTTTCATTTCCCTATTTCTTAGTAAATCCAATACCTTCTCTGCCTTTTGCATGTGGTCGTCCAGTGTATCGTCGGAGAAGACAAAGATGTCGTCGATGAACACCTCTACGTATCCTTCTGCCAATATTGGTGCCAACACGTTTCTTAGGGCCTGGGAAAATACTTGGCTCGAAATCGCCAGTCCTTGCAGAAGACATGTGGGACGGTAACAGACGTAGTTAGGCGCTATTATACTTAAGATGTGGGAAGTGGCCTCTGATAATTTTACCTGGTGGAACCCATCTTTCATGTCTATTCTTGTCCGATACTTGGATGCGCGCAGCCTTAGAAGAATATCCGCAACGTACGGAACAGCTGACGTCACCCCTAGCAACGTTTTGTTCAATTCTACGAACGATACCACGAGCCTCCGGTCGTTGCTCCCAGGTTTCTTCACAGTGAAGGCAGGACTTGAGTAGTGTCCATCAGAACTCTTCAGCTTTCCCTGTTCAACCAATCGCAAGAGCTCCCGTTGTACATAGACTTGTTCATCCGGCGGAATTCGGAATGGACGCGACCTCACTGGCACCGCTCCTGGTTTCAGGTGGATCTCCGCTTCATATCCTGTCAGAAGCCCCTTCGAATCCTTAAACTCCAACTGCTTCCTGTGGACAAACTCCTTAAGCTTCTTCTTATCTTCTTCTGAAATCCTTGGATTATCGATGTCTACTGGGTAAATCTCGTAATCTTGGCTTTCTCCCCATAGTTTCCTTGCTCTTTCAAACTCTTCTCCTTCATTCATCGGTAATTCCTGCCCAAGGCACTCTCCATTCGGCAACATGATCGCGTTGACCTCGAAAAGGCTTGACACTAGGTTTACTCCTGTTCCAGGTTTTACCTTACTAGGCATAAACAAGTTGACCTCTTCATAACCTCGATGATCTCGAAAAATCAGTTTTTGCTGTTCTATGTGTATCACCGCTTGCATGGATTTCAACACGTCGGTTCCAAGAATCACAGCTGCTGACAACTCCTCGGCCAGTAACATGGTTACAGAAAACAACTTCGACCCAAGCTGGAAAACGACGTCTGCAACAGCCTTAATAACGATTGGAGAACTGTTAGCACATGATCCACCCACGTACTTTGCTGGACGAACCTCAATTCCCATCTTCTCCAGTGCTTCCTTGTAGCTATAGTTGATTAAGCTATGAGTGCTTCCTGTATCCGCTAAAGCAGTGAAGGGTTGACCTTCGATGACGATGGTGACATATGGGCGGCCATCTTGTTCTCCTCCTTGGCGCACATCGACTCGGACCTCTTCTTCGATAAGAATTGCATCTTCCTTAAACTCTTCATCCGGTGGTGTTATCTCTTCAGATGTTCCTCCCTTTCTTGCCGGTGGTTCCTCTCGCTCCGTTTCCGGCATCACTTCGGGGCGAGGTTCTCGTTTCCCTTCATCTTCAATGCCAGCTTCTCGGCGATCTTCTCCATTACTGAATCGGACATTTCCATAGCTGACACCACTGGTCGCTGCTCCGGAGTAGGTCTTTGCGTTTGCGCTGTGCACCGAGCTCTAACGTGGCCCTCTTCTCCACAATCGTAGCAGACAATCTTCCTCTTTTGCGGACAGTCCCTCGCAAGATGACTTGGGTTGGAGCAATTCCAGCACCCCCGTTGATTGACTTGAACCTGGTTGACCCTTGGATTGCGGTTTGGTTGACTATACTCTCGGCGATCACCTCTCTCTCTTCGATCAACTCCGTTACGCTGGTCACCTCTCTCTCGTCGGTCCTCTCTGCCTTGACGATCAACTCTCTCGGCCGGTCTACGTTGACTTTCCGCAAGCTCGGCTATCTGGACATCCAACCGTTGTGCCGCTCTCTCCAACCTCTCGACGGATGTAAAGGAATTTACAGCTGTTCCAAGGTGAAGTTTATACCTATGCCCCATCCTGTTAGTTAAGATAAGTAGGAGTTCCTCTTCATCAAGCGGCTCCATGAGAAGTTGATTCTCTTTCAGAACATGGTTGATGAAGTCGGTGAGCGTCTGTTCATCGTGCTGTGCAGCATTCATAACCTTAAAGCGCCGTTCGTGTTCCGCAAAACGAGGTGAAAAATAGTTGGTTAGTCCCTCTCTCCACTCAACAAATGTCTTATATTTCTGTGAACGACCTTCATGCCATTTAAGTGCCTTTTCAGTTACGACGTGTCGAGCTGCTAGGGTGAATTCTCTATCGTTGAGTAGGAATCCTTCCACTTGTGCCTCAAGCTGCGCTACAAAGTCTCTGATGTTCTCTCCCTCTATTCCGGCAAACACTACTTTCAACGTATGACAACTTTTTATAAAACGAGCAACTCTACCCATCTTTGGGTCATGAACCTCTTCCTTCACCGTTGCCATCCTACGACGTTCTCTATCTTCCTCTTCTTGACGTATGCGCCGTTCCTCCTCCTCGTCCTCTAGTTCCATGCGCCGTTCCTCCTCCTCTTCTTCTTGTCGCTTGCGCCGTTCTTCCTTCCTCCGCTTTCGCTCTTCTTCCTCCTTCAGTTTCCTGTCAGCTTCTTCCATTTTCTTACGCTTCTTCTCTGCCTCATCAGCCTTGCGCTTCTCCTTGGCTTCTTTCTCCTCCCTGATCCTTTCTTCCTCCTTCTGCCTCGCTTGAAATTCTGCCTCCTCCCTCTCTCGTATCTCCTTCCTCCTTGCCCGTTCTTCCCTTGCAGTTTCATCCCGATACCTTCTAGCCTCCTGCTCATCCTTTTCTTTCACCTCCGTACTTATACTACCGGCTTCCTCCTCCTCTTCCTCTTGACGTAAGCCTTCCTCATCCTCCTGCCTTGCTAGAGATTTTGCCATCTCAATCGACAATTAGGTATCTACACTAATAAATTAACAAAGAGACAATGAACACCAATAAATTAACACCAATTACTATCACAGACTAACGCCGGACGTCTCCGCAACTGCCAATCACCACGAAACCAGCAATCTCAATTTATCAGCCTCCCAACACTAACAGAACTAACTTCAAAACAAATGAAGGAAGAGCCAGTAGAAATGTACCTTCCCCGTCGTCCTCAACAAACCAGGAACCAACGAAGCCGAAACAATCCCCTAACTCCCCTAAAAAGGCTCCTCTGATGATCAGCTTCAAGTTCCAAAACGCTATTAGACCACAAGCTAACCAATCAGAAAACACCTACTTTACCGATTTAACTCACTGAATCTCAACCAATGAAAATCCCTATCTAAACTAGTAACATCTCCAATGCAGAAAATGGCAACACCGCGGAGTCGAAAAAATACCCTCTACAGACTACCATCAAAACATTGAAAATATTCAACGTAATAAAAAATTTTAAATTCTGGTGCCAAATTTGAAGAATCTTACATATTAAAAACCAATTTACTTACCTAACCTGAAAGAAAAAACACAGTTGCGACAATTCTAGTGACACTTCAAAGGTGGGTTGGTACTCCTGACTTAATTAATTTAAAATGGCGGACTATTTTGTAAACAAGGAATTCACGTGCTTTATGCAAAAAATGACAAAAAAAAATGGAGGAAAGAGCTATTTTATACTTGAAATGTAATATTAAAACGATTAGGATGTGAAATTGACTAATTGTAAGTATTGAGTTTGACTAGAATAGAAAAAATTGTTTATTATTGATAACACATCTCACACAATTGACTGAAAAAAACACAATAAATTGAATCTCAGGGTAAATTACACTATTACACTCGTGTCCCACGCTTGGGTGCCACTGTGCTCTCTACACAGATAAATTCACCCCTACGTCTCAGGGTGGCCACTTAATACCAGCTCAGTAGGTAGTCGCAATAGACTCTTTGAAATTGAAGTTGTGAAACGTTGTTGTACCTAACCACGCCAAAGGAATGTCACCAGTAAGAAAAGATTAAGACAGTTATACCTTGTAATGAACCAATCACGCTCAAATAATATTTTGTATATACACTTGTACATACGGTTGAATATATGGGAATACCCTAGGTGCACCTTACATCATAATCTAGAATTCATAAATTAACTATGTAGGGTTGACTAGAGATTTGGGTTTATTTATTTCAGAAGCTATAACAATTCCTACATACTTATATTGGATGATGCTATATATTATTTGTGAACCGGTCTTGGACGCCAACTCCTTCTGCTAACTCGACCAGCAAAAACTCAAGAACGTACATAAGTGGATGAGAAGAAGTAAAAATCCACTGTTGATAAGGTAAATATTGATTACTTAAACTCGTCCGTTGTAACTCTACTGTAGCTTCGATTCCATTGAAACTTGGCACCAAACGAAGTATAGATTACTTATTCATTATTAAAATTGATGTAGTTAGTTCTGTAACTCCCACCAAACTTATCTGACATTTTGATTGCAGTTCGAAGCTGACGACATCGCGGAGACACCGCCGATGTTCTAGTGTGACATTGGGATGACCTTCAGCTCAGACATCACTCCTGGACCCATCTGAACCTTGGACATGGCTGCTGGTACTCGAACTGCCCTCAGTCTGGATACTGGTACTTCTTGGACCCCAACCTGGACCAACTCGAAGCTACCTCGAACGCTCCAAACCGAAGCCCGATAAATCGGGATTTGAAGATAGATTCGTTGCTGCTGCGGCCTCTGATGATAGACACTGTAGTCACTTGACTTAAAACGAACACATCTATGGATGATGACTGGATGACGATCTGATGTAAAAAAGCCTCGCTGCCCGCACTGACACTTCCTTTTATTGACTCACACCTTCTGGAAGCTTCGAGAACATTCTCAATACGGAAATTTGCTGTGATTGGACGAAAGAACCAGGAAAAATCTGTAAAACTGTCCTACCACACTTGGAACTGTTTCTACAACTCGCAACTTGAATGACAATGTTTTGATACTAAAACCCGCCAATATTTGAACTGTGACACTTTCGTCTAGCATAGTTCTATTATCTTATTTTTTTTTTAGGCCCAGCCTACAAAATAGGTACATGTTAAAAATACCGGTACGGTACACATCCTGACCAATCAAAAACGTGGTTTTCGTTTTTTCCACTTTTTGACATTATTTTGCCTATAAAGGCCGGACTTTTAAATCGATTGAATAAATTTATGTTATTTAGCACAAGATTATTGATTTTTGAGAAATTCGGGTGAATACTGTTAATGGGGCCAAGGTTTTCACGTACGGGCCAATTTTGGCAAAGTTCAGGTACCTGCATGATTCAGGTTTCTCCATGTTAGGAATTGATTTTTCGGAAAATAGTGTTGGTGTTAGGAAGGACCTATCCAAGAATGACAGGGTAGTGTCAACTGGAACCTACTCCGACCAATAGTTGCTTAGATGACCAGGGAAAACCTAAGTACTTCCGTAAATACAGGTATAGTGTATTGTCTGACAACCTTCCTATATTCCTCCATTCCTCAATACAGAATTCATATAGTTGTTTCTGTTGAAGTTGTGAAAGTTGTAAGACACTATTGGTGCAAAAAACATAATACTCTGTGGTTTGATAAGATAAACAAGTATAATAGACTGCAATCGTACGTTGACCGCTGAACAGAAACCATGACCTATCAGTAGTTCTACTCTATTAAGAGGACGCTATACCTGACGATGCATTTTTTGCCGCCCATAAGATTAACATTGCGAGCGGCGATTCATTTTCAAGGTTTACCCTTTGTTGGAAAGACACAAAATTTTGCCTGTACCTAGCCCTAACAATGTTCTAGGGAGTGTTCGAAGCAGATTTCCCAATTTCTCACTGGTTTCTTTTATTGCAACTGTTTTGCAAATACTAGCATCGCATACCTCAAGAAAAGTGCTGTATCTCGAAAACCAGTAAAAAAAAATGGGAAATCTGCTTCGAACACTCCCTAGAACATTGTTAGGGCTAGGTACAGGCAAAATTTTGTGTCTTTCCAACCAAGGGTAAACATTGAAAATGAATCGCCGCTCGCAATGTTAATCTTATGGGCGGCAAAAAATGCACCGTCAGGTATAGCGGACCCTTAAAATTGTATTTATCTTACAATAAGTTTTATTCGTTATACCGAAAGAGCAGAACAACAAGTCTGTGATGTATTACGTTGCTAGGGTGCTAGAATCTCCAGAATACAAGAATAGGGTCGGCCGTTGCCCCTTTGTATTGATCCATTTTGAACCTTTTGAGGTGCCCGAAGAGGGTCCCAGAGGGTAAGGACAGCTTGACAAAGGGAGTCGTTGAGGGGTGTAATACGTTGAATAGGGGTGAACGAGCTGGATCAAACCCAGCCCTCTCAACATAAAAGCAAAACTACAAAGGAACGGCAGATGTGCCGGGGTTTTCTGCATCTGCCAGAACCAAGGGCTTAGGGTGGAACTCACCATTTCTTTAATGTATACTATAGTCTCCCCTATCCAACAAAATTAACTCTGGCCTCTCTTCAATACGCATAAAATTAACGTAGGTACTGATTTACTGATGAGAGAGCAGTAGATACCCTGCTACTGCGAATTTCCTTGTCCCTCTCTATAACGAAAACGTCTCTATAACGAGCGAACGGAACTGTCTCTCAGCAAACTCTGACTCTTTTGCTAACCCTTCCAACAGCGAACTCTCTTTATAGCGAGCTAATTTACATGGTTTCTTGACAGTCGTTATAAAGAGAGACTATACTGTATAATACATATAACATTTATCCTACAAGTAAACATTTTTCTTGATACAGTTTTCGTCTGCTGACAGTTCTCCCATACAGCCTCTTGCCATTGGCTGACGTAATAACTAACTATATAGACATAAACAATATTTTTTTGCCTCCCACCCTCTCCGCTGTCTTCAAAGATGCCTGCTCCAGTTTCTGACTGCTACTGGTCTTCTGCCTGAGCTTTAATCTACCCTTGTAACGTTACAGTGAATTGTAATTAACCTTGTACCAAGCCTTATAGCTTTTTCACTGAGGCCTTTTTTTTTCAAATAAAAAAAAAATACATATTTTTATTTTAGCCTTGCTAAAGGGTTTGACCTCAGCTGATGGTGGATTTCTTCAGTCCGTAAGATAGAGTTAATTTATATTTAATGGTTTTGCCAAGAACTACCATTAGTTAGTTGAGGGGTGGGAAGAGACACCCAGCAACTTTCATCAGACCACGTTTAGTTAATACTTTTCCAAATCTCACTCTAATGTCTACAAAGGCAGTCACTTTGCTTGAGAAGGAAGCAGTGTTGAGTGTTAAGTGTTCAGGCCTTATAAAAACTCTAGCCCATTTATTTATAGAGTTCTAAGAAGACCCGACAGTTGTTTTTTTCTCAAACAAAGTGTGTGTGTTCTTGGACATTAAAATGAGTTTTTGAAAAGTATTTACTGAACGTGGTCCGATCTTAGACCATTTCATGAATTATCCATCGCGCTCAGCTGGCAGCACTACCAAGTACCAGCTACCCACCCATCGTGATGGTACACCTACAAGTACCAGCTACCGCCCATGCATCGTGATAGTACACCTACAAGTACCAGCTACCGCCCCTGCATCGTGATAGTACACCTACAAGTACCAGCTACCGCCCACCCATCGTGATAGTACACCTACAAGTACCAGCTACCGCCCACCCATCGTGATAGTACACCTACAAGTACCAGCTACCGCCCATGCATCGTGATAGTACACCTACAAGTACCAGCTACCGCCCATGCATCGTGATAGTACACCTACAAGTACCAGCTACCGCCCACCCATCGTGATAGTACACCTACAAGTACCAGCTACCGCCCATGCATCGTGATAGTACACCTACAAGTACCAGCTACCCACCCATCGTGATGGTACACCTACAAGTACCAGCTACCGCCCATGCATCGTGATAGTACACCTACAAGTACCAGCTACCCACCCATCGTGATAGTACACCTACAAGTACCAGCTACCGCCCATGCATCGTGATAGTACACCTACAAGTACCTACAGTTTCAGGTGGGTTCCGAATCATCAGAGCCTCAATATTTATTTTTCTTATGCCCATCAGAAGACGTTTTTCTTAGAACGGGATCGAACCGGGGCTCACAGTGGCCCTCTTGAAGTCGAGCATCCAGAGCACTCGGCTATATAGCATCTAGACCACTGTAAAGACCTACCTTCAGTTTTGCTGTTCACTCCTCACAGAAGCCTCTTCACAAGTTTCGGGATGTTCTTCGCAGGAATCTTAAGCAGCGCTGTGAGGAATAACTATAAATAAATAACTAAATAACTATAAAATTACATTAAATATAAAAAAAACGAGAAAGCGAAAGTGAATCTCTGAGGCGAGATCAGCTTTCCTGCCATTACGAATCTTCGTTCTGAAGCGTTTTGACGGCTGTATACTGGCTAGGGGAGGGATGGAAGTTTTGAAGGGATGCCACCCGGATTCTGGAGTTCCAACTCGATCGAATTGCACTGACCCCAGCTGTTTAAATATTCATGATAAGCCCATTTTGCACTCAACTGATATTACGATTATATTATCGTTAGTAATTATTACTGGTTTTCAAAATGAAGACAGAAAGGCATAAGAACAGTCTTGAATAGACTTACTTAAAATTAATCAAGAGAGACTTTTCGTGGAGAAAGAAACACTCTGACTGCTACGGTAAAATCAAAGAAAAAGAGGTGTGCCCGGGACGATTCTGCCTGCAAATTTACGTGTGAAATTTCCAATATTTTCCTGTGCCAGCTTATCCACTCTTCTCCCGTTGAATACAGAAAAGCTGCTTCTTCTTATCCACTTCCTCCAAAGGAAACGTATTCCAGGGATGGCATGGCTGGAGTGCCATTGGTTGCCATTCCAGCCCCACCCCTATTCTAAAACGCATTGTATCTGGGCAGCTTTAAATAAGTAGGTTAGGGTGGATTTAACCACTTCTCTAAAGTATACAATAGTGTCTCCTATCGAACAGATTAATGTTATCGTATGTTTAGCTTATGATAAGTGCAATCGCACTATAGTATACCTACTTCAAGAAGTGGTAAAGTCCACGCAGAGTGACACAGGTCTGCCACTCTCCCAGATAGCAGGGGACAAGGTAGCTATCTACAGTAAACACTACTGGAGTACAACACAAACAATATCAGTATTATATTGAGGGGATTTCTGCCACCCTTTTCGGCTTACAAAACAGTTTGAAAGTGAGACCTGTAATTACAATATTCAGTACGGTAGCAATACAGCAATACAGACAAAACAAGGTTTTAACAAAGTACACAGTAAGAAGCTGAAAGGAAAATACACAAAACTCATACGGGATCAATTATTGTACAGGCGATTCGATATCATGTCAGCATTAGGCAGACTGCTAAATTTAACTCTAAAACAACAAACTGTTCAATGGCTTACCTATACGTACAGGTATAGGTGGCCTGGCCGTCACCGCTCGGGGGAAACCACGGAGGGTAATTCTCTGATCTTTCAATTTTTCATCAATTTAAAATATTCAATAATCAATTTTGATATAATTGGATATAATTTTCACCCCATGTAAGGGTGGCTTTCACAAGTTATTTACTGTGCAGATAAAGTTAGTAAACTTATCACCTGATGGCCAAGGATGGCCTGTTGTCAGTGTCTCCTCATCGTGGAGCATAGCTTTTAGCCACAACGCATCCCAACAACCTAATTTTGATCTTAAACTACACAATCATGAGAGGCAATGGCTGCTTATGTCATAGAATTAAAAAGACAAAAACCTAAAAATACCTGGGTGTAACTATCGATCAGCACTTGAGGTGTGACAAGCATATACTACTCACTGCAAAAAGAAGTCGAACAACTTTATACAAATTTAAAAGGCTCAGAAACATGATAAGCAGGGGTGCGATTAGGGAGTTGTACTTTGCATTAGTGCATTAACCTGCGCAGTACTGTATTCTTATATGGGGCGGTGCATACGCGTCTCATATGCCACCAGTAGAGACGGCAGTCAAGGCAGTTATTAATGTTGCAATGTCAAAACCATACCGTTACCCTTCTGCCGGACCCCATGATGAGTTTCAAGTACCCAACATCTCACAGACGTACGCAACAAAACTTGCTCTTTTTAGGCACAAAGTGCAGGGGGAACTTGATCAGCAACATTAGAACATTAGAAGGAACATTAGAATCCCCAAAACCCGAACCGCACTATACGAAAATTCATCTGCAATTAGATCTTGTAAGAGTGCATGCATGCGTCCCACCATGCCCAGTTAAAATTAAACTGGAGATTTACCATGTTAAATTTAACTTAAAAGTTAAATTTAACATGAAAACATAGGACAAAATCTCCAGTTTAATTTTAACTGGGCATGGTGGGACGCACCCCTAGTCGATAAACCTACTTAGTTATTTTTGAATTTGTCTACTAACCTTACTAAACCTTCTAACACGCATCTGATAACTACAGATAAATGAGGAGGCGGCACAGGCCTATTGCCTTTTATTTATTCTTACTAGCCATATTGTATCGTATTGTATTGCTTTCTGTTGTATATGTGAAATGTGGCTAATATAATATATAGGTATCATATCAATCTTTCCAGTGATTTACAGTTGCAGTTCCTTAAAAAAAAACAAATAATACAAAATACACTTTTTTAAAATTCTAAAATCAGTTTTTACTTTCAGCAGCGGGGGAAGCAATTATTAATTAGTAGTTAGGTAGTTATTAGTAAGAAGTATTAGTAGTAGTTTCTCGCTATATGTCACTTGCGACATTGCCAACCATTGTATTGAATTGTAACATTATCTATAGTCGGTAACGAAGTTTGTTTTCATTATCGATGCAATACACGTATTATTATTATCATGTACTAATTGAACGGTCGGCGTTCCACCAGCCGCGCAGTCAGTGTGGGCGCGGATCCACCCTGAGTACGGAGCTGGGGATGATGCTGGGACCATTACTGCCTTGCTGGCATTCCTGGGTACCACGGGGCTAATGCCAAATGTGTAACCCTCCCCCGTTTGCCTCATCGCTCAATTGCGCGGATACCCTCCCGGGTTTGAGCAAAAGAAAATAAGTAAACTTATCTTCCTGAAAAAGCAGGCAATAAACACTTTATCTCGCCATTAAAAGTCCACTCACTGACGCTATGGTAAGGAAGGGAGGAACTTAGCGAACCTTTAGGGGACAATACAGTAGACTAGTTAACAGTAGAGGCGTTAGCAACTGGGGTTCGAACCCGGACCTCTCAGGACACAAAGCGGACCCCTGGACCACTCGGCCACTGAGAAGCACCACTGTTATTATCTACATTTGTACGTTGTTGTGGTGGCTCTAAATACGTTATTACGCTATTAATTCTAGTGTTTTGTCTTGACACCCTTAAGACCCATTATACATGGCTTATTCTAATTTTCAATAATAATTGGAAAATTATTGATTCCCTTCAAAAAGCAGATTATTTCCATGCCAAAGTGTAGTTCTCCCCTTGACACAATTTAATGTAGACTATTTTTTCAAGAAGTAACCATCGTGCTCAGCTGGCACAAGTACCAAATACCAGCTCCCTCCCCCACCCCCCCCCCCCCCATCGTATTAGAAAACGACGGGGACCTACACTTTAAGGTGGGGTCCGAACTACCACAACCTTGTGGATCATATAAGAGGTGAATGCCGACCTGAACTTTGATAGGGTTGGGATGGAACCGGTCTCGTCCGGTTGTCAGTGTTCCTGTAAAGACAAACATGTCTAGACTGAAATGCTTGCATTGTTCCTGATGCAGAGAGGTCTGGATCAGGCAGTAGACAGTTTGCGTGCAGTGATTTTTAAAGACAAAAACGAGTAATATTTATGCAGGGTGGCATATTTGGTCATTGACCAATCAAAGGCCGCCGGCAAAAGCAAGGTGGTTAGGTACCTATCGCATCTTATGCATGGGCGCAACCAACTTGGCCTACGTGACTGCCTGGGGGTGAATCCAGGTCAGTCGCCTAACGGAACATACGAGCCGAGAATAGGGGTCGATGCGATAGGTACCTTACAATGCAATGAGAAATATCTTAGAATTAAGTTTGGAGAGTACCTACTTGCCATGGTGGCTATGACTACAGGTTACCTACTTAAGGCGGCAGAAAGCCATATGAACACACATGAAAAATGGGGTGCAGGGACCCTGGGGCTGCTGAGACCCGTATATACACAGAAGATTGGGTGCAGGGACCCTTGTGCTGCTGGGAGCCGTATTTACACATAAGATGGGTGCAGGGACCCTTGTGCTGCTGGGAGCCGTATATACACAGAAGAATGGGTGCAGAGACCTTTGGGATGCTGGGAGCCGTAATACACATAAGAATGGGTGCAGGGACCCTTGGGCTGCTGGGAGAAGTAAATACACATAAGAATGGGTGCAGGGACCCGTGGAGTGCTGGGAGCCGTATACACACATAAGAATGGGTGCAGGGACCCTTGGGCTGCTGGGAGCCTCAATACACATAAGAATGGGTGCGGGGACCCTAGGATGTTGGGCGCCTTATATACTCATAAGAATGGGTGCAGGGACCCGTGGGCTGCTGGGAGCCGTATATACACATAAGAATGGGTGCAGGGACCCTTGGGCTGCTGGGAGCCTTATATATACATAAGAATGGGTGCAGGGACCTTTGGGCTGCTGGGAGCCGTTATTCACATAAGAATGGGCTTGGAATTTAACTGGAGTTTAAACGTTAACCGAGTATGGTGACCAAGCTAGACTTAGGACGCTACCGAGAGAGCTTGCTGTCTCGGCGAGACTACCACTTGGTGTACACAACTTTGCGGTCAAAAGGGACCCTTGGCTGCTGGGAGTCGTAAATACACATAAGAATGGGTGCAGGGACCCTTGGGCTGCTGGGTGCCGAATATACACATATGAATGGGTGCAGGGACCCTTGGGCTGCTGGGAGCCTTATATACACATTAGAATGGGTGCAGGGACCCTTGGGCTGCTGGGAGCCGTAATACACATAAGAATGGGTGCAGGGACCCTTGGGCTGCTGGGAGCCGTAAATACACATAAGAATGGGTGCAGGGACCCGTGGGCTGCTGGGAGCCGTATATACACATAAGAATGGGAGCAGGGACCCTTGGGCTGCTGGGAGCCTTATATATACATAAGAATGGGTGCAGGGACCCTTGGGCTGCTGGGAGCCGTTATTCACATAAGAATGGGCTTGGAATTTAACTGGAGATTAAACGTTAACCGAGTATGGTGACCAAGCTAGACTTAGGACGCTACCGAGAGAGCTTGCTGTCTCGGCGAGACTACCACTTGGTATACACAACTTTGCGGTCAAAAGGGACCCTTGGCTGCTGGGAGCCGTAAATACACATAAGAATGGGTGCAGGGACCCTTGGGCTGCTGGGTGCCGAATATACACATAAGAATGGGTGCAGCCTTCTACCAACAGGCAAGTGGAAGTGGCCTCTCCAAGTCAACTACCACCAAGTGGCAGTGGCCACATATCACGTAATAAAAAAAGTCTACTTCGGCCGTGGGAAACGGATAGTGATGTCACTTCTGTTGCCAGTCGACTGCCTAAAAACTATTGTGATATCACCACCGTGACAAATACACTATTTAAAGGCGAAAGCGCTGTCGAAGCCCGGCTGCACGAACACGATGCTGCCACCGCCACCAATACATGTAGGCAGTCTCAGCTTGAAAGCGCTGTCGAAGAAGGAGAGAAGCATTCATTTGCTGAAACTATCCAACAACAACAGGATCTCGAATCGAATGTATATTATCGATTATCGAAGAGATTATAAATATAAAGATGGCTGACTAAAAGTGATAATTTAAAATGGCACTGCCAACGTGAAGAAACTCCCCCCCATCGCAGCTTTTTTTATACAGGCCTGCCTTCTGTGATTATGGGTGAGTGGGGAAACAATCAGAAGCTGCGGCATCAGAGGTGAGAGCTGAGAGCCACAACGGCCGTCACTCATTATACTCGAATGTATACTATCGATTATCGAAGAGATTATAAATATAAAGATGATAAAGGAGCTCCCGAGGGTAGCCGTAACGCCCGAAAGATCGTCGACTGTCCTCTCAATGGCCACAGTTTTCAGCTGTCCACATTCTTAGACATAAAAGAAGCATTTATTGCACTGGTTGGGGGTCCTGGATGTATTTACCGGAAAGCTCGTGATTGTCTTGTCGTGCAAATCTCTACGGACTCACAATTTGAGACTCTTATTTCCCTTTCCGATTTTCTGGGGAAACCTGTGAGTGTCTCCAATTTTCAGAAGGGAGATAGCTGTAAAGGTGTGGTTTGTGACCCTGATTTGGCACTTTTCTCTGAGGAAGAAATCGTTGACCTCCTTAAACATGAACGAGTAACGAGGTGAGAGCTGAGAGCCACAACGGCCGTCACTCATTATACTCGAATGTATATTATCGATTATCGAAGAGTAACATCGGCCAAGAAAAAAGTGGTGTCGCCAAGATATAATGAGGCTCCACTAGTTATTCTGACCTTTCAACTACCCTCTCCACCTCGAATGTATATTATCGATTATCGAAGAGATGATAAATATAAAGATGGCTGACTAAAATGATAATTTAAAATGGCACTGCCAACGTGAAGAAACTCCCCCCCATCGCAGCTTTTTTTATACAGGCCTGCCTTCTGTGATTATGGGTGAGTGGGGAAACAATCAGAAGCTGCGGCATCAGAGGTGAGAGCTGAGAGCCACAACGGCCGTCACTCATTATACTCGAATGTATATTATCGATTATCGAAGAGATTATAAATATAAAGATGATAAAGGAGCTCCCGAGGGTAGCCGTAACGCCCGAAATATCGTCGACTGTCCTCTCAATGGCCACAGTTTTCAGCTGTCCACATTCTTAGACATAAAAGAAGCATTTATTGCACTGGTTGGGGGTCCTGGATGTATTTACTGGAAAGCTCGTGATTGTCTTGTCGTGCAAATCTCTACGGACTCACAATTTGAGACTCTTATTTCCCTTTCCGATTTTCTGGGGAAACCTGTGAGTGTCTCCAATTTTCAGAAGAGAGATAGCTGTAAAGGTGTGGTTTGTGACCCTGATTTGGCACTTTTCTCTGAGGAAGAAATCGTCGACCTCCTTAAACATGAACGAGTAACATCGGCCAAGAAAAAAGTGGTGTCGCCAAGATATAATGAGGCTCCACTAGTTATTCTGACCTTTCAACTACCCTCTCCACCCGTATAAATTAATATTGGAGATAAATATTTTAATGGCGCTGTTGGTTCAGCTGTTTCGTCCCCCACTGTCACAAACGCCCCGAGTCATTGTCTGTTGCTCGGCGCCTTCGGCCCTCGACGTTCTCCATGTGAAGTTCAGGCACTGGACCAACGCGCTAGGTGTCATTACTTTCAGTTATGGCGGCCCTGACTCGTCAGTTGACGGGCTGGCGGATGCAGACGTCATCTTCAGTAGCGTCATCCACTGCGGAGCGGATGCCTTCAAAGCAGCACTCAGCGGGAGCAACAGGAAGCTTATTGTGATGGTGGACGAAGCCACGCAGTTTACTGAGGTAGAGAGCATCTGCCCTTTGGTACTCCGTACTCATTATACTCGAATGTATATTATCGATTATCGAAGAGATTATAAATATAAAGATGATAAAGGAGCTCCCGAGGGTAGCCACCTGTCAACCACTGTAGCCTTTACCCATGAACCTAAAAATCATTTCTCTTCTCTTTTTGCAGAAAACTGATAATCCTGTTATGCACGGCTGCACCAGGCAGAACCCACTGGGCCCTTGTGGTCAGGGGAGGCCAACAAACGGTTCTATGACTTAACCGAAGGGCAACACATTACTGCTACGGTTATTGAGTGTTAGTTCCTTATTATACTCGAAAGTATATTATCGATTATCGAGGAGATTATAAATATAAAGATGGCTGACTAAAAGTGATAATTTAAAATGGCACTGCCAACGTGAAGAAACTCCCCCCCATCGCAGCTTTTTTTATACAGGCCTGCCTTCTGTGATTATAGGTGAGTGGGGAAACAATCAGAAGCTGCGGCATCAGAGGTGAGAGCTGAGAGCCACAACGGCCGTCACTCATTATACTCGAATGTATATTATCGATTATAAATATAAAGATGATAAAGGAGCTCCCGAGGGTAGCCGTAATGCCCGAAATATCGTCGACTGTCCCAAAAGACGAATACCTTATTGTCACACCAAAAGATTTGAGAAGCAAAAAGGAGTAGTTCCTTATTATACTCGAATGTATATTATGGATTATCGAGGAGATTATAAATATTAAGATGGCTGACTAAAAGTGGTTGTACTCAACCGTAATATCACGACAATTTCGGACGTTTAAAAGACATATTATATTTCAGATCAAATTTCCTCAAAAAAAGTGTACTTAACTATTTTCTTGGTCTAATGTTTTTGTACGATATTTGATTCAGATGAGACGTCACTCGAGCGGGACTCGGAGCCATCGTCCAGCTACCTTGGGGCCTACTTTCAAGGTGGAGAAGGGTGAGTTAAGTCCTTGTATTTTTCAGGTTAGGCAGGTAGAGTTTTGTTGTGCTTATGGGGTATACTGCGGTATATTTATATTAGGCCTTTTCAGTGTAATGACTGTGGCAAGAGGTTTTCTCAGAAGGGGGGTTTGACTAAACACATAAGAACACATACAGGTGAAAAGCGTTTTCAGTGTAATGCATGTGGCAAGAGATATCTGCGGGTGGACAACTTGAGATATCACATAACAACACACACAGGCAAAAAGCCTTTTCAGTGTAATATCTGTGGCAAGAAGTTTTCTCAGAAGGGGGATTTGACTATACACATTAGAACACATACAGGTGATAAGCCTTTTCAGTGTAATGACTGTGGCAAGAGGTTTTCTCAGAAGGGGGGTTTGACTAAACACATTAGAACACACACTGCTGACAAGCCATTCCAGTGTAAAGACTGTGGCAGGAGGTTTTCTCGGAAGGGGAGTTTGATTAGTCACACTAAAAGGCATACACGTAAAACAAGTTCTTTACGTAAAGAGCGCGGTAAGGCAAATTTCATTCGTCACGCGATAAAACATGCTAGTGAGACGCTTGCTGAGAAATGGAACCTCAAACGTCTCACGATCGATCTCGACCGTGTGAGATTTTTTGTGTGCGAGATATGTGGTTTACACGGTTTACATCGATCTCTACGAATAAGGCCCAGTGGAAAATAGAGTGCAAGAAGGATGAAATCTAGGTATCAAGACTACACCAAATGAGTCGCAGGTATGAAAGTTATCGTTTTTGCAAACGCACGGATAATCCACTCGAAAGCTAACAAAACGATAACGGTGCATAGTGATAGCCGTTAACATTTTTTACCGAAACGATAGCGCTATCTTGTAGGTACACGATAGTCGTCACGTTAAAGTGGTGCAATCCAGCCTAAAGCAACGGCAATTCTTATTTATGTCGTTTCAACCAAGAGTGATATATTCAGGAAGTGCTTTTTTCCTTATTTTAGATATTCAAGAAAACGTTGTAGAAATTGAATTAGGAATAAATAACAATCAGATGTCCCAAATTCGAGCTGGGAAGGAGACGTCACTGGTTATTGATACCCCAAACGGCCTCTCGGAAAATGAGTTCCGAGGTTTTTTTGTGGATGTGGATATGGTGAAACCTACATTAATCAGCTTTGGGTACACGGGGAACACGGGCAGCTCTTGGTACGTGTTACTGGAAAAGGAAATCAAAATCGAAGACGAGCCACAGGGTTCTTTCGAATCCGCAGTCTACTATGTTGGAACTAACTCAACGATCTCTACGAATAAGGCCCAGTGGAAAATAGAGTGCAAGAAGGATGAAATCTAGGTATCAAGGATCTGCTTGGATTACAGGATAATGATAATGACGGACCTTCTTGACATAATCCATGATGACAATAGTCTGCAATTGGGCTTGAATAAATTGTACCTTCGCCAAATATTCTTTCGGCCACAGAGTTCAGAGAAACTTTCGCTGACTTAAAACTTTCAGATGGACCTTTATTCCCCAAATTAGTCGTTCTGCAGGTTGACCTGTTGGCAGGCTATTCAGAGCCGTTTCTCCTCGATTTGCTGGAAAACGCGCCTTTCGTCCAGGTATTCCGTTTGGAATTTACCAATTACCATTCTATGAAAAATTACATAATCGACGCACTGTAACGTGTACTTGGCCACTTATACTTACACAAAATTCTTGTGTTCCGGGGTAAATAAATAGAGATAAAATAAATGGTTTATACTTTTCAGAAGGGAGATAGCTGTAAAGGTGTGGTTTGTGACCCTGATTTGGCACTTTTCTCTGAGGAAGAAATCGTTGACCTCCTTAAACATGAACGAGTAACGAGGTGAGAGCTGAGAGCCACAACGGCCGTCACTCATTATACTCGAATGTATATTATCGATTATCGAAGAGTAACATCGGCCAAGAAAAAAGTGGTGTCGCCAAGATATAATGAGGCTCCACTAGTTATTCTGACCTTTCAACTACCCTCTCCACCTCGAATGTATATTATCGATTATCGAAGAGATTATAAATATAAAGATGGCTGACTAAAAGTGATAATTTAAAATGGCACTGCCAACGTGAAGAAACTCCCCCCCATCGCAGCTTTTTTTATACAGGCCAGCCTTCTGTGATTATGGGTGAGTGGGGAAACAATCAGAAGCTGCGGCATCAGAGGTGCGAGCTGAGAGCCACAACGGCCGTCACTCATTATACTCGAATGTATATTATCGATTATCGAAGAGTAACATCGGCCAAGAAAAAAGTGGTGTCGCCAAGATATAATGAGGCTCCACTAGTTATTCTGACCTTTCAACTACCCTCTCCACCTCGAATGTATATTATCGATTATCGAAGAGATTATAAATATAAAGATGGCTGACTAAAATGATAATTTAAAATGGCACTGCCAACGTGAAGAAACTCCCCCCCATCGCAGCTTTTTTTATACAGGCCTGCCTTCTGTGATTATGGGTGAGTGGGGAAACAATCAGAAGCTGCGGCATCAGAGGTGAGAGCTGAGAGCCACAACGGCCGTCACTCATTATACTCGAATGTATATTATCGATTATCGAAGAGATTATAAATATAAAGATGATAAAGGAGCTCCCGAGGGTAGCCGTAACGCCCGAAAGATCGTCGACTGTCCTCTCAATGGCCACAGTTTTCAGCTGTCCACATTCTTAGACATAAAAGAAGCATTTATTGCACTGGTTGGGGGTCCTGGATGTATTTACCGGAAAGCTCGTGATTGTCTTGTCGTGCAAATCTCTACGGACTCACAATTTGAGACTCTTATTTCCCTTTCCGATTTTCTGGGGAAACCTGTGAGTGTCTCCAATTTTCAGAAGGGAGATAGCTGTAAAGGTGTGGTTTGTGACCCTGATTTGGCACTTTTCTCTGAGGAAGAAATCGTTGACCTCCTTAAACATGAACGAGTAACATCGGCCAAGAAAAAAGTGGTGTCGCCAAGATATAATGAGGCTCCACTAGTTATTCTGACCTTTCAACTACCCTCTCCACCTCGAATGTATATTATCGATTATCGAAGAGATTATAAATAAAAAGATGGCTGACTAAAAGTGATAATTTAAAATGGCACTGCCAACGTGAAGAAACTCCCCCCCATCGCAGCTTTTTTTATACAGGCCTGCCTTCTGTGATTATGGGTGAGTGGGGAAACTATCAGAAGCTGCGGCATCAGAGGTGCGAGCTGAGAGCCACAACGGCCGTCACTCATTATACTCGAATGTATATTATCGATTATTGAAGAGATTATAAATATGAAGATGATAAAGGAGCTCCCGAGGGTAGCCGTAATGCCTGCGATATTGTCAACTGTCCCGAAAGACGAATAATACCATAGGTACTCGCGCCTTGCGACATGATGGCTGGCCACACAAAATCTTATGGGAGATATAAAACATAATACGGCGCCAGAAGAACGATAGAAGCAAAAAGGAGTAGTTCCTCATTATACTCGAATGTATATTATCGATTATCGAAGAGATTATAAATATAAATATGATAAAGGAGCTCCCGAGGGTAGCTAATTGTCAATTGCCCCGAAAGACCCTACTCGCGCCTTGCGACACGATGGCTGGCCACACAAAATCTTATGGGAGATATAAAACATAATACGGCGCCAGAAGAAGGAGAGAAGCATTCATTTGCTGAAAGGATCCAACAACAAAAGGATCTTGAAATTGCTGTTATTGTCACACAAAAAGATGAGAGAAGCAAGAAAGGAGTAGTTTCTCATTATACTCGAATGTATATTATCGATTATCGAAGAGATTATAAATATAAAGATGATAAAGGAGCTCCCGAGGGTAGCCACCTGTCAACCACTGTAGCCTTTACCCATGAACCTAAAAATCATTTCTCTTCTCTTTTTGCAGAAAACTGATAATCCTGTTATGCACGGCTGCACCAGGCAGAACCCACTGGGCCCTTGTGGTCAGGGGAGGCCAACAAACGGTTCTATGACTTAACCGAAGGGCAACACATTACTGCTACGGTTATTGAGTGTTAGTTCCTTATTATACTCGAAAGTATATTATCGATTATCGAGGAGATTATAAATATAAAGATGGCTGACTAAAAGTGGTTGTATTTTTTTCCATTTTTTTTTTATTCAGAGAATATTCAGAACGTTCAGAGAACTTAACCTATGCACCGATGATTTGGTATGTTTGATGTTTTTGGCCGAAGCCGAAGTCCCCGAAGCCGAATATGAGTGGGCCGAAGCCAGTTTAGGAGTGAGCCGAAGCCAATACATCAATGTCGTAAACAGAAAATTTTACCGTTCCGCTGGGATTCGAACCTCTCAGGACACAAAGCGGACCCCTTGACCACTCGGCCACTGAGAGGCACTTTTTTTTTTTCATATTGTAAAGTCATAATTGCTTATAAAAGAGTGAACTTAACACTCACAAGCCTTCCTATTAAGAAATTCTCATATCGTGGTGCTTCTCCTTGGCAGTTCACCATTCATCGTGCCTCTGCAAAATCTTGTAATTTATTTAAAAATTGCTGCTGATTCTACGGCTTGGTAGTCAAACTACAAGGCTGGAAGGCCTTTCTCATGTTAGGAGTGTGGAAAGAACTTTACTCTGGTAAACGTTACTCCACTCGTGGCTTATCATCTACAGCTAGTTCTGAGTTATACTCTAATGCATATTATCGATTATCGAAGAGATTATAAATATTAAGATGGCTGCACCGACAGATACGACTCTGACAAACACTGCTCTGGAAAATATAAAACTCGTAAACAATGCACTGGCAGATATAACTGGATAATGATCATGACGGACCTTCTCAATGAAAATTATTGCAATCTGGCGAAATGTCTGGGATGCGTCTCTTGGGAATCTCAATAAACACATGAAAACCCATACAGGTGAAAGACACTTCTGCGTTCGGAATGATGCAGGGTCTACCTATGAAATGAGTTATTTGATATTATTATGACAATAGTGCCAGTCCAAGAAATTTCCTGGAAATTGTTGTTGAAATACGATGGCCGCAGCAAAGTGGGAAATAGCAGAGTATACAGAACAAGAACAGACCTCACCTTGGGGTACTGAATCTACCATCGACTCTCCAAGGGAGGAGGAAGTCGAAGCCGAAGAAGTTTCGCAGACAGAAGACACGAGTGCGGGGCCTTCGGGGAGAACGACAACACGTTATGACTTTCTCCAAACTGGCAACACTCGAAAAGATTTAAAATGGGTGACAGAAGTGGACGTAGAAGAACGCCAGACCTCACCGAGGAGTGCTGAAGCAACCAACCACTCACTCGACGAGGAAGATTCTCAGACAGAAGACGCGAGTCGGAGAAAAATATACAACTATAGTTGGACGTACGACCTTTCATGGAAATTGCTGTTGAAATACGATGGCCGCAGCTCCCTGTAAGCTGTGACAGTTGTTTTCAGGAATTTCCTGGAACGGTCTGCGGAATTTTACGCATACAGTGGTGACACAATTAAAAAGTTGGTTATATTTGTAAGTATTCGCTGGACTTCATAATATATGATGGGTGGGAACCCCGCATTCGATTCCCCGGCAATAATTTTTTTTTGGCTAGGTGTATTTGCATTATTTGCAATACCGCCCTTATGGGCATGGTGGGACGCACTCTAAGTAGACCGCCTTAACCGGGCATGGTGAGACGCAGCCTGATTGAGTCGACGTAAATGTTTCAGATACAAAATGGCCACTGACATGTACAGCGTGCTGAGAGAGATCCAGGACCTGGATGTCAGCGTCAACAGAGAGGAGTCGGATGATTTACCTGACATCCTCTCTCAGTTGACGATAAAGGACATCAATCGGAGAAAAATATACAAATAAAGATGGACGTACGACCTTTCATGGAAATTGCTATTGAAGTACGATGGCCACAGCTCCCTGCAAGCTGCGACAGTTGTTTTCAGGCATTTCCTGGAACGGTCTGCGGAATTGTACGCATACAGTGGTGACACAATTAAAAAGTTGGTTAAATTTGTAAGTATTCACTGGCTTCTTAAATTATGATGGGTGGGAACCCCGCATTCGATTCCCGGCAATGATTTTTTTTTGCCTAGGTGTAATTGCAATACCGCCCTTATGGGCATGGTGGGACGCACCCTAAGTAGACCGCCTTAACCGGACATGGTGGGACGCAGCCTGATAGAGTCAACATAATGTTTCAGATACAAAATGGCCACTGACATGTACAGCGTGCTGAGAGAGATCCAGGACCTGGATGTCAGCGTCAACAAAGAGGAGTCGGACGATTAACGTGACCTCCTCTCTCAGTTGACGATAAAGGACATCAATCGGAGAAAAATATACAAATATAAGTGGACGTACGACCTTTCATGGAAATTGCTATTGAAATACGATGGCCGCAGCTCCCTGCAAGCTGCGACAGTTGTTTTCAGGCATTTCCTGGAACGGTTTGCGAAATTTTACGCACACTGTGGTGACACAATTAAAAAGTTGGTTATACAAATACAATACAAATACAAATACAAATACGGATAATTTAAAATGGCACTGCCAACGTGAAGAAACTCCCCCCCATCGCAGCTTTTTTTATACAGGCCTGCCTTCTGTGATTATGGGTGAGTGGGGAAACAATCAGAAGCTGCGGCATCAGAGGTGAGAGCTGAGAGCCACAACGGCCGTCACTCATTATACTCGAATGTATATTATCGATTATCGAAGAGATTATAAATATAAAGATGATAAAGGAGCTCCCGAGGGTAGCCGTAACGCCCGAAATATCGTCGACTGTCCTCTCAATGGCCACAGTTTTCAGCTGTCCACATTCTTAGACATAAAAGAAGCATTTATTGCACTGGTTGGGGGTCCTGGATGTATTTACCGGAAAGCTCGTGATTGTCTTGTCGTGCAAATCTCTACGGACTCACAATTTGAGACTCTTATTTCCCTTTCCGATTTTCTGGGGAAACCTGTGAGTGTCTCCAATTTTCAGAAGGGAGATAGCTGTAAACGTGTGGTTTGTGACCCTGATTTGGCACTTTTCTCTGAGGAAGAAATCGTTGACCTCCTTAAACATGAACGAGTAACATCGGCCAAGAAAAAAGTGGTGTCGCCAAGATATAATGAGGCTCCACTAGTTATTCTGACCTTTCAACTACCCTCTCCACCCGTATAAATTAATATTGGAGATAAATATTTTAATGGCGCTGTTGGTTCAGCTGTTTCGTCCCCCACTGTCACAAACGCCCCGAGTCATTGTCTGTTGCTCGGCGCCTTCGGCCCTCGACGTTCTCCATGTGAAGTTCAGGCACTGGACCAACGCACTAGGTGTCATTACTTTCAGTTATGGCGGCCCTGACTCGTCAGTTGACGGGCTGGCGGATGCAGACGTCATCTTCAGTAGCGTCATCCACTGCGGAGCGGATGCCTTCAAAGCAGCACTCAGCGGGAGCAACAGGAAGCTTATTGTGATGGTGGACGAAGCCACGCAGTTTACTGAGGTAGAGAGCATCTGCCCTTTGGTACTCCGTACTCATTATACTCGAATGTATATTATCGATTATCGAAGAGATTATAAATATAAAGATGATAAAGGAGCTCCCGAGGGTAGCCACCTGTCAACCACTGTAGCCTTTACCCATGAACCTAAAAATCATTTCTCTTCTCTTTTTGCAGAAAACTGATAATCCTGTTATGCACGGCTGCACCAGGCAGAACCCACTGGGCCCTTGTGGTCAGGGGAGGCCAACAAACGGTTCTATGACTTAACCGAAGGGCAACACATTACTGCTACGGTTATTGAGTGTTAGTTCCTTATTATACTCGAAAGTATATTATCGATTATCGAGGAGATTATAAATATAAAGATGGCTGACTAAAAGTGATAATTTAAAATGGCACTGCCAACGTGAAGAAACTCCCCCCCATCGCAGCTTTTTTTATACAGGCCTGCCTTCTGTGATTATAGGTGAGTGGGGAAACAATCAGAAGCTGCGGCATCAGAGGTGAGAGCTGAGAGCCACAACGGCCGTCACTCATTATACTCGAATGTATATTATCGATTATAAATATAAAGATGATAAAGGAGCTCCCGAGGGTAGCCGTAATGCCCGAAATATCGTCGACTGTCCCAAAAGACGAATACCTTATTGTCACACCAAAAGATTTGAGAAGCAAAAAGGAGTAGTTCCTTATTATACTCGAATGTATATTATGGATTATCGAGGAGATTATAAATATTAAGATGGCTGACTAAAAGTGGTTGTACTCAACCGTAATATCACGACAATTTCGGACGTTTAAAAGACATATTATATTTCAGATCAAATTTCCTCAAAAAAAGTGTACTTAACTATTTTCTTGGTCTAATGTTTTTGTACGATATTTGATTCAGATGAGACGTCACTCGAGCGGGACTCGGAGCCATCGTCCAGCTACCTTGGGGCCTACTTTCAAGGTGGAGAAGGGTGAGTTAAGTCCTTGTATTTTTCAGGTTAGGCAGGTAGAGTTTTGTTGTGCTTATGGGGTATACTGCGGTATATTTATATTAGGCCTTTTCAGTGTAATGACTGTGGCAAGAGGTTTTCTCAGAAGGGGGGTTTGACTAAACACATAAGAACACATACAGGTGAAAAGCGTTTTCAGTGTAATGCATGTGGCAAGAGATATCTGCGGGTGGACAACTTGAGATATCACATAACAACACACACAGGAAAAAAGCCTTTTCAGTGTAATATCTGTGGCAAGAAGTTTTCTCAGAAGGGGGATTTGACTATACACATTAGAACACATACAGGTGATAAGCCTTTTCAGTGTAATGACTGTGGCAAGAGGTTTTCTCAGAAGGGGGGTTTGACTAAACACATAAGAACACATACAGGTGAAAAGCCTTTTCAGTGTAATGACTGTGGCAAGAGGTTTTCTCAGAAGGGGGGTTTGACTAAACACATTAGAACACACACTGCTGACAAGCCATTCCAGTGTAAAGACTGTGGCAGGAGGTTTTCTCGGAAGGGGAGTTTGATTAGTCACACTAAAAGGCATACACGTAAAACAAGTTCTTTACGTAAAGAGCGCGGTAAGGCAAATTTCATTCGTCACGCGATAAAACATGCTAGTGAGACGCTTGCTGAGAAATGGAACCTCAAACGTCTCACGATCGATCTCGACCGTGTGAGATTTTTTGTGTGCGAGATATGTGGTTTACACGGTTTACATCGATCTCTACGAATAAGGCCCAGTGGAAAATAGAGTGCAAGAAGGATGAAATCTAGGTATCAAGACTACACCAAATGAGTCGCAGGTATGAAAGTTATCGTTTTTGCAAACGCACGGATAATCCACTCGAAAGCTAACAAAACGATAACGGTGCATAGTGATAGCCGTTAACATTTTTTACCGAAACGATAGCGCTATCTTGTAGGTACACGATAGTCGTCACGTTAAAGTGGTGCAATCCAGCCTAAAGCAACGGCAATTCTTATTTATGTCGTTTCAACCAAGAGTGATATATTCAGGAAGTGCTTTTTTCCTTATTTTAGATATTCAAGAAAACGTTGTAGAAATTGAATTAGGAATAAATAACAATCAGATGTCCCAAATTCGAGCTGGGAAGGAGACGTCACTGGTTATTGATACCCCAAACGGCCTCTCGGAAAATGAGTTCCGAGGTTTTTTTGTGGATGTTGATATGGTGAAACCTACATTAATCAGCTTTGGGTACACGGGGAACACGGGCAGCTCTTGGTACGTGTTACTGGAAAAGGAAATCAAAATCGAAGACGAGCCACAGGGTTCTTTTGAATCCGCAGTCTACTATGTTGGAACTAACTCAACGATCTCTACGAATAAGGCCCAGTGGAAAATAGAGTGCAAGAAGGATGAAATCTAGGTATCAAGGATCTGCTTGGATTACAGGATAATGATAATGACGGACCTTCTTGACATAATCCATGATGACAATAGTCTGCAATTGGGCTTGAATAAATTGTACCTTCGCCAAATATTCTTTCGGCCACAGAGTTCAGAGAAACTTTCGCTGACTTAAAACTTTCAGATGGACCTTTATTCCCCAAATTAGTCGTTCTGCAGGTTGACCTGTTGGCAGGCTATTCAGAGCCGTTTCTCCTCGATTTGCTGGAAAACGCGCCTTTCGTCCAGGTATTCCGTTTGGAATTTACCAATTACCATTCTATGGAAAATTACATAATCGACGCACTGTAACGTGTACTTGGCCACTTATACTTACTCAAAATTCTTGTGTTCCGGGGTAAATAAATAGAGATAAAATAAATGGTTTATACTTTCTCCGTGCGGGTTTATTTGATATTTTGTGGATGTGGATATGTTGAAACGTACATTAATCAGCTTTGGGTACACGGGGTACACGGGCAGCTCTTGGTACGTGTTACTGGAAAAGGAAATCAAAATCGAAGACGAGCCAGAGGGGTCTTTCGAATCCGCTATTTCTTTAAAATTGGTAACTCGGCCATCTTCGTCCTGTCACGGTATGAACAGCTACAGTAAGTGCCTTTACTTTCCGAGTTTTCGTGTGCCATTCACCTCGTCACTGATGAGATGTATTTGGCTATGTGTAAATCTCATAGAAAAAGATGTTGCTATTAATGAACCTATCGGGGAGGAAACACTTCAGATGACGCAGCCACTAACACAGTCAGAGCCTGGAAATGTAGAATCAGAATGTGTGTTTTGCAGTTTGGAGCGATGCTTTGCTTCAGTGAATGCTCCAGGGTGCGACTATGATGTCCGTAAAGACAGCGTTTGGAAGGTGAGTTGCTTTGAACAAGCTGTCGCCGCTGCTAACGCAACGAAATGATTCGATACGTTCATGTCACAAGTGTATGTAGCCTTGCTGAAAAATTTCACAACTTGTACTGCACAAAGTGTAATGAAAGACCTGGTGGTGAAAATTATTGAGAGCAGTTCCAAAGCATCAGGATCCGAAGCCACGGACAACCAACATGACAATTCAAGTCGTTCAAGGGCGGTAATCTACAACAACTGCACTGAATCAGTCAGATCTGAAGCTAGCTCAGGAAATTACCAATGTCATAGCCCAGAGATCATTTCCGTTCAGTAAAATTAGTCTAGAATGTTCCGATAGTTTTGCGCATAATTTTCACTATAATTTGACCTTTAACGGTAGTTGAACCCGCAGACAGAATACTAGGAATCGCAGAACAAAGAAATCAGCATTCACTCCATATATGGGCACATTTAAAGGTCACCTAAAAAGGTCACCAGAGACTAATTTATTAATAACGCAGGACCCATACTGCACTTATAGGTGCATACACATTTCATTCTTTTAAGTGGGCAAAAACAGTTAACATTAAGAAAGTAATTGGAGAAACAAAGAAACTCAAAGGTGGAACCTGTGTATATAACTTATGGATAGAAACATTTACTAACAGCTAAGAAGTCAGCTATAAATACAGGGGCAAAACCTGTGAGAAGACACTTCCATCCTGATTTTAATTTTGATCATGTTCATGCCGGTAATGTGGTATAAATGTAAATTATTAAATAGAAGTGAGTCCAGAGGAAACGACGCGTCCATTTCATTATTCAAGGGTAAGCCTCAAAATCTTTAATTTAATAGGAGGAGTAGCCTTAGCCAGAGGTAGCTAGGGATTTATCACTACACATGTGATACCAATCATTGGTTTTGCCTGCGCCTGAGATGTGTGTGTCTGCTGAAAGTACCGAATCAGCTTCTAGAAGTGACAGTTTTGATCTCCAAGAAAGAAGTTATGCACCGTTGTCAAATTTTTCCATTGGAGATTTCCAGCTAATGGCACCCGATGAAAATCAAACCCAGCTGGTGCAGAATATCTCGGATCCTCAACTACAAAGATTGGAAGATTTGTTCCTTTCTGCTTCTAACTACCCCCCCAATTCCACTTGCCTGCTTGTTCCTGCAAATTACTCTGAAGATATTGAACAATCCAGTGCTGACTGCCAACCTCAAACCATATTAGACCTTTCAAACAGCTTCCGGCAGTCTCATAGCATGGCCAGCCACGGTCGAATGGACAGTGGTTTGGACATTGTGACTAAGAGTCACCAGCGCGGTGTTAATTTTAAGTCACTTAACTCTTCTGAACAGCAGAGGCCTCACACCACTTTTTCCGCCCGTACTGTAGTTTCCACGGTTGAAAGTCGACGCACTGTGGTTACTACCGTTGATCATAAAAAAATACCGTGGTTACTACAGTAAATCACGAGCAGCAGCAGCAACAGACAGAAATTGACAGTATTAACCTCGCACTAACCGCCCGAAATATCCCCGAAAAAGTTGCCCAGGTGCGAAGTAACAAAAGAAAAAAGGAAAAAGTGGAAGATGAAAAGAGCCGAAAGAAAAGTGAAAGCAAGATATATTTTTTTTTTTTTTTTTTTTTTACGCGCGACGTTCAGAGAACATATGCGCCGATGAGTTGGTATATTAGATGTTTTTGGCCGAAGCCGAAGATGAAGTGGCCGAAGCCGAATATGAGTGGGCCGAAGCCAGTTTAGTAGTGGGCCGAAGCCAATACATCCATGTTGGAAGCGGAAAATTTTTCCGTTCCGCCGGGATTCGAACCCGGACCTCTCAGGACACAAAGCGGACCCCTTGACCACTCGGCCACTGAGAGGCACAAAGCAAGATAATATTTTTGACTCGTAAGGAAATACAGGATGATGATCGGAAGGAGAAAATCAGTAAAAAGACAAATAAAAGTTACAAAAAATCCGAAGATTGCAGGTTCGTGTCCTGTCACGGTCGCCAAAATCTTCAGGTTCTTCTATATTCCACAATAAAACTCCGTCACCATCAGGAACTATAGTCATTTAAATAAGCACTGTCGAAGCCCGGCTGCACGAACACGATGCTGCCACCGCCACCAATACATGTAGGCAGTCTCAGCTTGAAAGCGCTGTCGAAGAAGGAGAGAAGCATTCATTTGCTGAAACTATCCAACAACAACAGGATCTCGAATCGAATGTATATTATCGATTATCGAAGAGATTATAAATATAAAGATGGCTGACTAAAAGTGATAATTTAAAATGGCACTGCCAACGTGAAGAAACTCCCCCCCATCGCAGCTTTTTTTATACAGGCCTGCCTTCTGTGATTATGGGTGAGTGGGGAAACAATCAGAAGCTGCGGCATCAGAGGTGAGAGCTGAGAGCCACAACGGCCGTCACTCATTATACTCGAATGTATATTATCGATTATCGAAGAGATTATAAATATAAAGATGATAAAGGAGCTCCCGAGGGTAGCCGTAACGCCCGAAAGATCGTCGACTGTCCTCTCAATGGCCACAGTTTTCAGCTGTCCACATTCTTAGACATAAAAGAAGCATTTATTGCACTGGTTGGGGGTCCTGGATGTATTTACCGGAAAGCTCGTGATTGTCTTGTCGTGCAAATCTCTACGGACTCACAATTTGAGACTCTTATTTCCCTTTCCGATTTTCTGGGGAAACCTGTGAGTGTCTCCAATTTTCAGAAGGGAGATAGCTGTAAAGGTGTGGTTTGTGACCCTGATTTGGCACTTTTCTCTGAGGAAGAAATCGTTGACCTCCTTAAACATGAACGAGTAACGAGGTGAGAGCTGAGAGCCACAACGGCCGTCACTCATTATACTCGAATGTATATTATCGATTATCGAAGAGATTATAAATATAAAGATGATAAAGGAGCTCCCGAGGGTAGCCGTAATGCCCGAAATATCGTCGACTGTCCCAAAAGACGAATACCTTATTGTCACACCAAAAGATTCGAGAAGCAAAAAGGAGTAGTACCTTATTATACTCGAAAGTATATTATCGATTATCGAGGAGATTATAAATATGAAGATGGCTGTATAAAAGTGGTTGTATTTTTTCCATTTTTTTTTTTTTTTTTTTTATTCAGAGAATATTCAGAATGTTCAGAGAACATAACCTATGCACCGATGAGTTGGTATGTATGATGTTTTTGGCCGAAGCCGAAGTCCCCGAAGCCGAATATGAGTGGGCCGAAGCCAGTTTAGGAGTGAGCCGAAGCCAATACATCAATGTCGTAAACAGAATATTTTTCCGTTCCGCTGGGATTCGAACCTCTCAGGACACAAAGCGGACCCCTTGACCACTCGGCCACTGAGAGGCACTTTTTTTTCATATTATAAAGTCATAATTGCTTATAAAAGAGTGAACTTAACACTCACAAGCCTTCCTATTTAGAAATTCTCATATCGTGGTGCTTCTCCTTGGCAGTTCACCATTCATCGTGCCTCTGCAAAATCTTGTATTTTATTTAAAAATTGCTGCTTCGTAGTCAAACTACAAGGCTGGAAGGCCTTTCTCATGTTAGGAGTGTGGAAAGAACTTTACTCTGGTAAACGTTACTCCACTCGTGGCTTATCGTATTCAGTTAGTTCTGAGTTATACTCGAATGCATATTATTGATTATCGAATTCTAATAGACCTATTTCTGTGTTATAGGATCACAAGGAAAATTGCCCGGACGCCAGGGAACTAGAGCGGGTGATTTACCAAAAGAAGTCAAATAATGTAAAACCCATTGGCGACGACATCTACAAGAAGCCCATTCTGGTAGGAGTGGAGACGGAGGACTGGTCTCAGATCTGTATATCCTGCTGCCACGTCTTGCTATTTGTTTACGTTTTTGTTTTTTTACGTCTGTTCCAGATTTGGGATGCGTGAAGGAAGAATTGGAAGAGAAGCCGGAGACGTCACACAGAGGCGACCATGAGGGGGAGAGTTCATACAGAGCCCCCCTCCCCGCAAACACCCCACCTTCCCCCACACCCTGCCATCGCTCTGCCAAGCAGCGCTTCACATGCGCCCACTGTGAGAAGAAATATACACGGGTTGACAACCTTAAGAAGCATATCCGACTTCACACCGGTGAGAAACTCTTCTTTTGCCCCCATTGTGAGAAGAGATTCACACGACCTTTCATGGAAATTGCTGTTGAAATACGATGGCCGCAGCTCCCTGCAAGCTGCGACAGTTGTTTTCAGGCATTTCCTGGAACGGTCTGCGGAATTTTACGCATACGGTGGGGACACAATTAAAAAGTTGGTTATATTTGTAAGTATTCGCTGGACTTCATAAATTACGTTGGGTGGGAACCCCGCATTCGATTCCCAGGCAATGATTTTTTTTTTTTGCCTAGGTGTAATTGCAATACCGCCCTTGGCTGTGGCAGCTCTAAAAGCTAAACATAGTGTGTTATTGTAATGTGAAACAAATTACTGACAGTAGGACACTATGTTAAGGGTCCGCTATATCTGACGATGCATTTTTTGCCGCCCATAAGATTAACATTGTGAGCGGCGATTCATTATCAATTAATTCCTGGCAGGATTGGTGCAGCAACCACTCAGGGTGGAAATGCCGCCCACTAGGAACCAGATACATCAAGCTTGGATTGAATTTCATCGTATTAAGAAACAGACCAGTGAGTTAGAAGGTTATGCACAAAGGGTAGAAAGACGGTTAGTATCTTTGAATTTAACACCTGATCGAAAAATATTATCGGATACATTGAATGAGATAGGGAGTGCGGTCATCAAAGCCGACACTCTGAAAGAAAGGATAAAATTTTTGGAAAATTGGGTACAGAAAAATTAAGTAGTTATAATTCCGAAAGCTAATTTAGAGGTTGAAGTAGGAGACTCCGAAAAGTTTTCAACGGTTTCCCTACAGCTACTTCAGCAACAAATCTCAGCAGCTCACAATTCACAATATATTCGACATTGTTAGATCCACTTTAAGACCCAAGATGGCAGTTAAGCCAGATTACTTGGAACAAATTCCCGTGTTCAACTCCTCCAATCAAGATTATACAATTGGGCAACTGGTAGGGAACATAGAGGAAGTAGCAAAATTCACAGAATATGACGACAAACATAAGAAATTCATGTTAGTGTGCAGAGTAGCCGAACCAGTTAAGCAGGCAATCAGGTTGTTGCCAGAATACGGTGAGGAATCAACTTGGAATGAGGTAAAACAGGCAGTTATCGGTAGTACACATAAGAATGGGTGCAGGGACCCTTGGGTTGCTGGGAGCCGTATATACACATAGGAATGGGTGCAGGGACCCTTGGGCTACTGGGAGCCGTAATACACATAAGAATGGGTGCAGGGACCCTTGGCTGCTGGGAGCTTGTCCGATTGATACTGGATCGACGCCGTCAACCTATTTACGCAGGCACAAAGTTCGGAGAGCTTTAAGCCTACATCATGCATACTAGTAGGATGAATATTGGAGTTCTGGTGTAGAGCCTTCCTCTCGGAGGTTGGCTGCTCAAGGAAGGTAATAGGGCTGGTAGGGTTTGATTTTTCAGTGGCTTTGGTATTGCAAAATTCAAAAAGTCTATTTGATTTTATACGTTTTGACACCAATCTGTAAGTATAATTAAGCCTGAAGCTCCAGTTTATCCAAGAATTATTGATGTTTGATGAATATTTGGTTGGTTTTCTGGTTATGAAGTAAAATCCAGTGATGCATCTCAAGAAGAGAAAGTGCAGATATTGCAGGTTGCAGTTGCAAATTTGGATTATTGGATTTTTCTCTTTAACTTAAATATTCTGTCGTTGGTACATAAAAGGGATAAGGTCTACTCATCGCACTTCCGCCGATACTTGCTTCTGATTGTCGCACGACACTGCGACTACTTCGGAGTGTACTTCTTACTTGTTCCCAATGAGGCAATAACAGATTTCTTGGCTCGTTGACTGGCGGATGGGGTTCGAATTTTTCATTTTCCACAATGATTCCCCTATAGCGGCGGCTCACTCTGCAGCTTGGTGCACCTGGTTACGGGTCGCACTGACTGGAGGATATTTTTTTTATATATGGAACAGCCGCCCGAGGGCGGCTGCTGCTTACACCCCTGTGATTCACCTCTAGCGGCGGCTCACTCTGCCGCTTGGTGCACCGGGAAGTGCGATGAGTAGACCTTTACCCATAAAAGTGTCAATTGGACGTAAAAAATTGTGGTTTTGGACAAACCTAAACTGTAGGTCCCATTCGTGGTATAAATACTAGATACCAATATTTTTCAGTTCTAAAAATGGCAGATGGAGAAGAGAGAATTTTTTGCCCCTTCGATAAATCACACTGGATCATCAAGAATCGGATGGCAAAACATATCTCACAATGTAAAAAGAACTACCCGAACAGCAACCTCGTGGTGTGCCCGTTTAACTTAATACACTATTACCCTCCGCAACCAGCTTAACTTCAATGGAATGTACGGCAAAATTAAAATCCTGCCCTTGATATGTATATTATCGATTATCGAGATTATAAATATAAAGATGATAAAGGAGCTCCCGAGGGTAGCCAATTGTCAATTGTACCGAAAGACGAATAATACCCTACTCGCGCCTTGCGACACGATGGCTGGCCACACAAAATCTTGTGGGAGATATAAAACATAATACGGCGCCAAAAGAAGGAGAGAAGCATTCATTTGCTGATACGATCCAACAACAACAGGATCTTGAAATTGCGGTTATTGTCACACCAAAAGATGCGAGAAGCAAAAAGGAGTAGTTTCTCATTATAATCGAATGTATATTATCGATTATCGAAGAGATTATAAATATAAAGATGGCTGACTAAAAGTGTAAGTGAATGTGCAAATACATGTCTCGAAGTCTGCTAAATCTCGCCGTCTCTATACAACCCCAACATCTGCAAACATCTCCGGCCATCCGACAACCCATCTCAGGGGTAACTTTCCCGTTCATACGGAAGTGTGCATGCAAGGTCCATAGCCCACATGGAAACCGCATGACACGACTTCCCATCTGTTCCTCACAAGTATTCCCTCCCATACCGCCGTGGCTCGTTGCAAACTCGCCTTCTTTCTCTCTTAATCGTCCTGTTTGTATAGTACACATTTTGTACGTTGACTTTCTTTTATTGGACTTATCCTAAGGAAATTCTCATTCCAATTGTTTACCAACTCGCTCGCGGCATGATCAGGTTTTGCAGGCGTCACATTCCGCTCCTTTTTAGGTAGATTTCGAAGAAAAATCTACCTATTGTAGTCGTACCAGTAGTCTCACTTTTGAAAAATTTCTTCACAGTTCTTCTTTTTATGACCCCTGGATCCCAAAACCACCATCAGTTCAAAAGTTTATATATATATATATATATCTATATATCTATATATATATATATATATATATATATATATCATTTTCACTTCCTTGTGAACACGCTAGCAGCCGTATTTTTTAAAAAATAATCGGTTTTCACTATTTAATAAAATATAAGGGACTAAAATCTAGGTCGAGTTCGTTAATGGGGGAAATCGGACCAAGGGGGGGGGGGGGGGGAAATGGGGGGACTTTTTCGAAATCTGGTTTTTTGTCCATAACTCCCTTAATATTGCAACTAATGAAACGAAAATTTGTCTGAGGGTCGTCTAACAGTACTACCTACAACTTTTCTCTGTAACGTTTTTTGATCCCACCCTTAATGGTTGAATAGGGGTGGAAAAAGAGGGTTTTGCGCACAAAAAAATTCATAACTTGTGTCCTAGGGTTGTTATCGAGTTCTTTTGTTTTGAAATGTATTTGCCTCAATATTACCTACAACTTTTGTCTGAAAAAGTTTTTCGTCCGACGCACCGTTTAGGCAGGGGGTGGGGGGTTGAATTTTCAAAACGTCATAACTCACTTATTTGGTGAGATATTGAGTTTTATCTTTTTGCTATGAGTTTCTATTAATAATATCTACAACTTTTGTCTGAAAAAGTTTTTTGTAAAATCACTTTCATTTTCTTGTTAAGGTGGGAGGGGGGGTAGGGGTGAAATTTCAAAACTCAATTCCTCCGTTTGTTATTGTGTTATCGAGTTCTTTTGTTTTGTAATGCATTTGCCTCAATTTTACCTACAACTTTTGTCTGAACAAGTTTTTCGTCCGACGCACCGTTTAGGCAGGGGGTGGGGGGTTGAATTTTCAAAACGTCATAACTCACTTATTTGGTGAGATATTGAGTTTATTCTTTTTTCTATGAGTTTCTATTAATAATATCTACAACTTTTGGCTGAAAAAGTTTTTTGTAAAATCACTTTCATTTTCTTGTTAAGGGGGGGGGGGGTGAAATTTCAAAACTCAATTCCTCCGTTTGTTATTGTAGATAATGCAATTGGATCAACTGAAAATCTTCTTATCCGTCTTTCTAAATGATTTTAGACTGCTTTTAGTTGATGGAAGTAATCTTCGAAATCTACCTACGCCTTTCGGGGCTGCCGAAAGGGATTTTTTACATGTACATATAGTACTGGATATGCCATAGCCAAGCTAATATTGAGCCCATCAACACCTCAACAAAACTTCAAGTTACTAAATAATTGTGACTTAATTTGTGTGCGCGCAGCCAAACCACCTCATACAAATACTGAAATATGCAGAGAATACACAATAATACTAAGCTGCAGTTAAAGTCTACGTTCATTGAGTGTTTCAACCTCGCTACTGCAGTGGAAGCAAGTAGGCCATTTTTGCATTTACAGTTCATATGTTACGTTGTGTACTCTCTACACAGCTAAAATTAGGCTACGTCTACAATCCTACCGTAACGGTCCCACGAAGCGAGGAACTGGATGTTAGAATCCCGCGAAGCTAAAAATTCCAAGTTAGGTTCACTCCCTCGAAGCCAACAGCTCGAAGTTAGAAGCACTGCCCCGAAGGTTGCAGGAAGATCTCCGTAATTTCGTCAGGATCACTCCCACTGCAGCCCATGTTATCCTCTGCTGTAAATAAATAAATGCCAAAACCATTAAATAAATGCTGTGAAGTAACTATAACGAAGGAATGCTGCCGTCCATTAACACACCCTATCTCCATAACATTTTTACTTTCTAGCTAGCCTGTATGGCAAGAAAGTACTGTATTCATGCAAAATGAAAAACTGAGATTTTAGGTTTCCCATTATCTTGCTGGTGCCCTGAGTCGAAAAAAAGTGTTTTGTGGACAATTGTAAATGAAATTTGATAGGTATATGCACCTGTCTAAAATCACGACTGAAATATTTTATAAATTAATTTTTAATTGGACAAGTGTTGACAAACAAAACAGATGCTAAGGTTATAGGCGACAAAATTTGAACTAATTGAAACTTTTGACGGAAGTTCGTTCGTTTCAGCACGTTCACATGTATGATACAATTGTCATGGAATTTGGGACGATTGTGTACCTATACCACAACGTTAGTTGAACATTTGTTAAATAGAATTTTGGTGTTCTACTGCTTTTTGTCAATAAACTGTTCTAAATGAGAAACTACAGATTGAAAATCATGTGCGACTAATGTCGGACCCTTTCTTTATATCTTTTTATAAATGAGATAAAAATCTTTGTTCTCTCTCAAAAGTATTTTTAATACCAAATGTCTCATAACAGTCATAACATAACTCATAACTACACAAAGTCATTCGTCTTTAAAAAAAAAAATAAAAGGTTACTGGAAAATTGTGGGACCAGGGTCACTACCTGAAAATGTGTGCATCCCTCAGGCTCGGAGTTATCTCTCAGGCGTGACAGCATCCCTCAGGCTCGGTGTTATCTCTCAGGCTAGGAGCCATCCTTGAGACCTGTAGGAGTTGGGTCACTATCTGAAAATGTACCCCATTTCTTAGAATTAGAGTCACAGTGATGTCAATTTACCCCCCCCCCCCCCCCCCTTCTTAGGATTTCTGCTCCAACCACAAGATGATTAGAAAGACACGATCGCGTGATCCAATTTACGAATGATTTGCTAGAAATTCTTGAGGCAAGTCAAATAATTTCCATATGAAAGAGAGGCTATCTTCTGCTACTGCATTAGCATGTGCAATCATATCAAGTTTGAAAAAAAAAATAGTCATCTTAGCGATTTGCAACAAATCGAAAAATTCACCGGGAAAATGGGTAATCTTTCTCGATATGTATAATTTTCACTTACAATTCAGGGGGAACTTTGCCGCTGTTTGCTATACTCTGGACATCTCCGCAATTCTCAGGCTCGGTGTCGTCCCTCAGACTCGATTGCACTCCTCAGGCTGGGTGTCGTCGCTCAGACTCGATTGCACTCCTCAGGCTGGGTGTCGTCGCTCAGACTCGATTGCACTCCTCAGGCTCGGTGTCTTCCCTCAGACCAGGCTGCATCCCTCAGACTCGATTGCATCCCTCAGGCTTGGTGCCTTCCCTCAGAACAGACTGCATCCCTCAGGCTTGACTGCATTTCTCAAACTAGGTGTAATCCCTAAGACTTGACTGCATCCCTCAGACTTGTCTGATTACCTCAAGCTTGGTATCGCTATACCTCAGGTTTCGTTGCTACGTCTCCTTTTCTGCGCAAAACTGTAAGTCCCTTACAGTAATGGAGACAGGGAAACCACCTCCCACTGTCAAAGTAAAAGTTAACAATTTGTTAATAACTATTCGGATTTTGCATGAAAACAATACTTTACTCGCCACTATTAAATAGCGAGAAAGTAAACAAAAAGGGGAAAAAACAAACAAAAATGTGTTCAGTTGGACGCCGAGAACTGCCTGGCCATTATTGGAACTGTATCGAATTCATCGAATGGCTCAGCACCGTTTTTGTATCTACTGTCACCGCTGATGCTACAGGGCGACGCTATCCGTACAGGATATGACACAGCAACAGCAGCAGGCAATGCAGAGTACGATACTGCACTCAGAGAACATAGCAACAGATCACAAGTTGACTGAAGAAGAAGGGGTCACAATGATCTAAAAGAGTTTAGAAACGACAATTCCCATTTGGGTAGTCTATCCACCCCGGGATATGACTGACTCTTATGGACTATAGTATATTTCAGCAGATGTATCAACCGCAGCTCAGCGACAACTTTATGAACATGTACTTATACCTATAGATATATTCAAATATATTCAGTAAATATTCAGTAAATATATTCAGTAAATGTGAAAATGTTCCTGCCCTTTTAGGAGGAAAAGCTAGATGTGAAAAATAATTTCAAACATTACCCATGTTAAGGCTCTGCTTTACCTGACGATGCATTTATAATATAAAGTAACATACTAAGTTACTTAAAAACATTCTTACCTTATGAAGAAGATCATTCTTGTGACCTTCCTACGCCCCTGGCGGAGTCGCTGCTTATGACGGAGGTACTGCGCATCATGCACCGCATCCTCAATTATTCAATGAATACCGCAGTGGAAGTAGCACACTGCCAAACTGGTCTATCTGAAAAAGAACAAGGACTAATAGGAGCAAACGCTTATGTTTTAAGGCACTACTGCGGCTGATGACGCAAGGTCAGCACAGAGAGCAGCGAATTGAGCGGGGACCCGCCACACCAATCTCCCAGTGGCTTTTATGAAAGCAACAGTTTTGCAAACGCGAACACGGCATATTCTAAATTTTAAGGGGAAAAGTGGGAGATCTCGAAAACTATACATCTACTTGAATATAACTAAAGTTACAAAGATGGATTCTGTAGTCTTATTATTATCTATATTATAAGATTGAAGGGTACTGACACACTGACTCACTCACTCACTCACTCACTGACTCATTTATCATAATTCATTTTCTTCGCTCCTAATTGCCCGATCGCAATGAAACTTTTTGCAGGTTGTAGGGGGTCCCAAACGGAGTTGAACGGGGGTTAAGCGATCCCCGTCAGCAATTGCTGAGTCAGCAAAAAATCGAAATCAAAATTTTGAGCCGTCCTATTTATTGAGCCAGCGCGACGGTACTTGCAGGGTAGAGTGCCCCAATGGCCCCCATGACGAATATGATGTGAATTCGCGAAAATTGTAATTAGCCAGGGTCGTAGCCAGGGTCATCCGAAGGTCATGACACTTTTCATTTATTGAGCCACGCGGACGGCAGTCGCAGGGTACAGAGGCCTGGTGGCCCCAGTGACGAATATAGTGCGAAATGGGGGAAATTCGAATTAGCCAGGGCCGTAGGCAGGATTCACCGAGTTCGATGACCGCGTGTTGTTTATGGACGGATCGTTACGATGGTCACAGGGTGGTCTCTACTGTTGGTACCAGTGACGAATATGGAGAAACCACCGGAATGGACGCATTATTCAGGGGCGTAGCCAGGATGAAAAAAGTTCGGACTTTTCATTTATTGAGCCAGGGGGGCAGCAGTCGCAGGGTACAGAGGCCTGGTGGCCCCAGTGACGAATATAGTGCGAAATGGGGGAAATTCGAATTAGCCAGGGCCGTAGGCAGGATTAACCGAGTTCGATGACCGCGTGTTGTTTATGGACGGATCGTTACGATGGTCACAGGGTGGTCTCTACTGCTGGTACCAGTGACGAATATGGAGAAACCACCGGAATGGACGCATTATTCAGGGGCGTAGCGAGGATGAAAAAAGTTCGGACTTTTCATTTATTGAGCCACGCGGACGGCAGTCGCAGGGTACAGAGGCCTGGTGGCCCCAGTGACGAATATAGTGCGAAATGGGGGAAATTCGAATTAGCCAGGGCCGTAGGCAGGATTAACCGAGTTCGATGACCGCGTGTTGTTTATGGACGGATCGTTACGATGGTCACAGGGTGGTCTCTACTGTTGGTACCAGTGACGAATATGGAGAAACCACCGGAATGGACGCATTATTCAGGGGCGTAGCCAGGATGAAAAAAGTTCGGACTTTTCATTTATTGAGCCAGGGGGGCGGCAGTCGCAGGGTACATTGCCCTACTGACCCTAATGAGGAATATGTTTAGAAGTGGTGGAAATTCCAATTAGCCAGGGCCGTAGCCAGGGCACCCCAGATTGTGCACATTCACGCGGACGGCAGTCGCAGGGTACAGAGGCCTGGTGGCCCCAGTGACGAATATAGTGCGAAATTGGGGAAATTCGAATTAGCCAGGGCCGTAGGCAGAATAAACCGAGTTCGATGACCGCGTGTTGTTTATGGACGGATCGTTACGATGGTCACAGGGTGGTCTCTACTGTTGGTACCAGTGACGAATATGGAGAAACCACCGGAATGGACGCATTATTCAGGGGCGTAGCCAGGATGAAAAAAGTTCGGACTTCATTTATTGAGCCACGCAGACGGCAGTCGCAGGGTACAGAGGCCTGGTGGCCCCAGTGACGAATATAGTGCGAAATGGGGGAAATTCGAATTAGCCAGGGCCGTAGGCAGGATTTACCGATTTCGATGACCGCGTGTTGTTTATGGACGGATCGTTACGATGGTCACAGGGTGGTCTCTACTGTTGGTACCAGTGACGAATATGGAAAAACCACCGGAATGGACGCATTACTCAGGGGCGTAGCCAGGATGAAAAAAGTTCGGACTTTTCATTTATTGAGCCACGCGGACGGCAGTCGCAGGGTATATTGCCCTACTGACCCTCATGAGGAATATGTTTACAAGTGGTGGAAATTCCAATTAGCCAGGGCACCCCAGATTGTGCACATTCTGTTCATCAACCGATCGTCATGATATTCACTAGGTGTAATATACTGGTGGTACTAATGAAGAATATGTGACGAAATAACAGGAAGTGCGCATTAATCAGGGGCGTCACCAGGATTGGTAACTTATTTATGGACGTAGCAGGACGGGAGTCGGAGGGTGTAGTGCCGGAGTGACCCCGAGGAAGAATATGTTGCGGAAAGTGGCGCAAATTCAAGGAAGCCAGGGCAGCATCCAGGATTACGAAACATTGTGCGATACATGATGTTGATGCACCGGACGTTGTCACTGTAACGAGGTGCTCTCTACTGGTGGTACTAACGTGGAATACGTTAAAGCAGAAGCGTGTACGAGTTTAACTGAGGCGTAGCCAGGTTGGGAAAGTTCTGACTTCTCATTTTTCAACCAAGCTGGACGGAAGTAGGAACATGTAGTGCCCCAATGGTCCTAATGAAGAAAAGGCGGAAATTTTATGGAAATAAGTGGTAGGCGGATCTGGCGGATCATAATTTATTAAAAAAACATGTCCAGATATTTACATTAGGTACTTACCTACATATCGAATTTGAGCAAAATCGGATGAACGGCGACAGACTGTCGTTCGTATGTACGTCGGATGGACATTTTTTAAAAACCACTTTTTTGGACTCGTGGGACCTCCAGGATCATGGAAAACCCAAAATCTTGAAATCAAAATTTTGCACCACGACATAACTTTTTCAGCCCATGTATTACATACGGGCGAGAAAGTAAGAAGACAGGAAGGTCGCTATGTATATTTCTCATGGTATGGTGACAATTCTCAGAGTGAAAAATCTAACTATAGGAAAAAGCAAACGCAACAATCTGAACAGTCAGGAATTACTATAAAAAAACGTAGAGATCTCGGCCAAAAAACCATTCCAGTGACACCTTCACAGTGCCAAACTCCTAAAAAGCGCGGTCGTCCTAAGTTGTCTAATCTAACCCGAGAGCAACAGCTAACCGAAGCAAGCAAACGTTACGCTAAACAAAATCCAGAGGTACACAAAAAAGCGGTAGCTAAATATACAAAAACCAAACCGGAAACTCACAAACAATCAGCAGCTAAGTATGAGAAACAAAACCAACAGGTCAATAGGCAAGCAGTAGCTAAGTATGAGAAACAAAACCCACAGGTCAATAGGCAAGCAGTAGCTAAGTATATGTGTTATAAGATTGAAGGGTACTGACACACTGACTCACTCACTCACTCACTCACTGACTCATTTATCATAATTCATTTTCTTCGCTCCTAATTGCCCGATCGCAATGAAACTTTTTGCAGGTTGTAGGGGGTCCCAAACGGAGTTGAACGGGGGTTAAGCGATCCCCGTCAGCAATTGCTGAGTCAGCAAAAAATCGAAATCAAAATTTTGAGCCGTCCTATTTATTGAGCCAGCGCGACGGTACTTGCAGGGTAGAGTGCCCCAATGGCCCCCATGACGAATATGATGTGAATTCGCGAAAATTGTAATTAGCCAGGGTCGTAGCCAGGGTCATCCGAAGGTCATGACACTTTTCATTTATTGAGCCACGCGGACGGCAGTCGCAGGGTACAGAGGCCTGGTGGCCCCAGTGACGAATATAGTGCGAAATGGGGGAAATTCGAATTAGCCAGGGCCGTAGGCAGGATTCACCGAGTTCGATGACCGCGTGTTGTTTATGGACGGATCGTTACGATGGTCACAGGGTGGTCTCTACTGTTGGTACCAGTGACGAATATGGAGAAACCACCGGAATGGACGCATTATTCAGGGGCGTAGCCAGGATGAAAAAAGTTCGGACTTTTCATTTATTGAGCCAGGGGGGCAGCAGTCGCAGGGTACAGAGGCCTGGTGGCCCCAGTGACGAATATAGTGCGAAATGGGGGAAATTCGAATTAGCCAGGGCCGTAGGCAGGATTAACCGAGTTCGATGACCGCGTGTTGTTTATGGACGGATCGTTACGATGGTCACAGGGTGGTCTCTACTGCTGGTACCAGTGACGAATATGGAGAAACCACCGGAATGGACGCATTATTCAGGGGCGTAGCGAGGATGAAAAAAGTTCGGACTTTTCATTTATTGAGCCACGCGGACGGCAGTCGCAGGGTACAGAGGCCTGGTGGCCCCAGTGACGAATATAGTGCGAAATGGGGGAAATTCGAATTAGCCAGGGCCGTAGGCAGGATTAACCGAGTTCGATGACCGCGTGTTGTTTATGGACGGATCGTTACGATGGTCACAGGGTGGTCTCTACTGTTGGTACCAGTGACGAATATGGAGAAACCACCGGAATGGACGCATTATTCAGGGGCGTAGCCAGGATGAAAAAAGTTCGGACTTTTCATTTATTGAGCCAGGGGGGCGGCAGTCGCAGGGTACATTGCCCTACTGACCCTAATGAGGAATATGTTTAGAAGTGGTGGAAATTCCAATTAGCCAGGGCCGTAGCCAGGGCACCCCAGATTGTGCACATTCACGCGGACGGCAGTCGCAGGGTACAGAGGCCTGGTGGCCCCAGTGACGAATATAGTGCGAAATTGGGGAAATTCGAATTAGCCAGGGCCGTAGGCAGAATAAACCGAGTTCGATGACCGCGTGTTGTTTATGGACGGATCGTTACGATGGTCACAGGGTGGTCTCTACTGTTGGTACCAGTGACGAATATGGAGAAACCACCGGAATGGACGCATTATTCAGGGGCGTAGCCAGGATGAAAAAAGTTCGGACTTCATTTATTGAGCCACGCAGACGGCAGTCGCAGGGTACAGAGGCCTGGTGGCCCCAGTGACGAATATAGTGCGAAATGGGGGAAATTCGAATTAGCCAGGGCCGTAGGCAGGATTTACCGATTTCGATGACCGCGTGTTGTTTATGGACGGATCGTTACGATGGTCACAGGGTGGTCTCTACTGTTGGTACCAGTGACGAATATGGAAAAACCACCGGAATGGACGCATTACTCAGGGGCGTAGCCAGGATGAAAAAAGTTCGGACTTTTCATTTATTGAGCCACGCGGACGGCAGTCGCAGGGTATATTGCCCTACTGACCCTCATGAGGAATATGTTTACAAGTGGTGGAAATTCCAATTAGCCAGGGCACCCCAGATTGTGCACATTCTGTTCATCAACCGATCGTCATGATATTCACTAGGTGTAATATACTGGTGGTACTAATGAAGAATATGTGACGAAATAACAGGAAGTGCGCATTAATCAGGGGCGTCACCAGGATTGGTAACTTATTTATGGACGTAGCAGGACGGGAGTCGGAGGGTGTAGTGCCGGAGTGACCCCGAGGAAGAATATGTTGCGGAAAGTGGCGCAAATTCAAGGAAGCCAGGGCAGCATCCAGGATTACGAAACATTGTGCGATACATGATGTTGATGCACCGGACGTTGTCACTGTAACGAGGTGCTCTCTACTGGTGGTACTAACGTGGAATACGTTAAAGCAGAAGCGTGTACGAGTTTAACTGAGGCGTAGCCAGGTTGGGAAAGTTCTGACTTCTCATTTTTCAACCAAGCTGGACGGAAGTAGGAACATGTAGTGCCCCAATGGTCCTAATGAAGAAAAGGCGGAAATTTTATGGAAATAAGTGGTAGGCGGATCTGGCGGATCATAATTTATTAAAAAAACATGTCCAGATATTTACATTAGGTACTTACCTACATATCGAATTTGAGCAAAATCGGATGAACGGCGACAGACTGTCGTTCGTATGTACGTCGGATGGACATTTTTTAAAAACCACTTTTTTGGACTCGTGGGACCTCCAGGATCATGGAAAACCCAAAATCTTGAAATCAAAATTTTGCACCACGACATAACTTTTTCAGCCCATGTATTACATACGGGCGAGAAAGTAAGAAGACAGGAAGGTCGCTATGTATATTTCTCATGGTATGGTGACAATTCTCAGAGTGAAAAATCTAACTATAGGAAAAAGCAAACGCAACAATCTGAACAGTCAGGAATTACTATAAAAAAACGTAGAGATCTCGGCCAAAAAACCATTCCAGTGACACCTTCACAGTGCCAAACTCCTAAAAAGCGCGGTCGTCCTAAGTTGTCTAATCTAACCCGAGAGCAACAGCTAACCGAAGCAAGCAAACGTTACGCTAAACAAAATCCAGAGGTACACAAAAAAGCGGTAGCTAAATATACAAAAACCAAACCGGAAACTCACAAACAATCAGCAGCTAAGTATGAGAAACAAAACCAACAGGTCAATAGGCAAGCAGTAGCTAAGTATGAGAAACAAAACCCACAGGTCAATAGGCAAGCAGTAGCTAAGTATGTGAAACAAAACCCACAGGTCAATAGGCAAGCAGTAGCTAAGTATGTGAAACAAAACCCACAGGTAAATAGGCAAGCAGTAGCTAAGTATGTGAAACAAAACCCACAGGTCCATCGCCAAGCTGCAGCTAAGTATCAGAAAGAGAAGTCAGAGGCTCATAGGAAAGCAGTCGCTAAGTACCCCAAAACGAAAACAGACGAGACGCGTAACCGAAGGAAGGTGAAGACACTTTCCGTGACTAAGGGTGCAGGTTTTGACTACGATCCTTTATGTAATTACTCCAGTAATAAATCTATGGAAATTGGGGAAATGAGCGAGGTAAGACAGCGTCGTACCCAGGATTCAAATTTGTCGAGACGTCTCACTATTTATTTAGCCAGGCGGAAGGTAGGCATAGGGTATATTGCTACAATGCCCCCATGACGAATACTTGATAATACGGTGGCAAATCCAATTCGCAATGGATCCTGTACCCAGGATAACTCATATTGTGCAAAAACTGACGCCGCTGAACAGTGGCACCGATAATTTCAGGAACGGCGGTGCCGCTGGGGCGGCGGCGGACCAATACAAGACGCCGAGCGGCGCGAAATATTATAAGATTGAAGGGTACTGACTGACTCACTCACTGACTGATTTATCATAATTCATTTTCTTCGCTCCTAATTGCCCGATCGCAATGAAACTTTTTGCAGGTTGTAGGGGGTCCCAAACGGAGTTGAACGGGGGGTAAGCGATCCCCGTCAGCAATTGCTGAGTCAGCAAAAAATCGAAATCAAAATTTTGAGCCGTCCTATTTATTGAGCCAGCGCGACGGTACTTGCAGGGTAGAGTGCCCCAATGGCCCCCATGACGATTATGATGCGAATTCGCGAAAATTGTAATTAGCCAGGGTCGTAGCCAGGGTCATCCGAAGGTCATGACACTTTTCATTTATTGAGCCACGCGGACGGCAGTCGCAGGGTACAGAGGCCTGGTGGCCCCAGTGACGAATATAGTGCGAAATGGGGGAAATTCGAATTAGCCAGGGCCGTAGGCAGGATTAACCGAGTTCGATGACCGCGTGTTGATTATGGACGGATCGTTACGATGGTCACAGGGTGGTCTCTACTGTTGGTACCAGTGACGAATATGGAGAAACCACCGGAATGGACGCATTATTCAGGGGCGTAGCCAGGATGAAAAAAGTTCGGACTTTTCATTTATTGAGCCAGCGGGGCGGCAGTCGCAGGGTACAGAGGCCTGGTGGCCCCAGTGACGAATATAGTGCGAAATTGGGGAAATTCGAATTAGCCAGGGCCGTAGGCAGGATTAACCGACTTCGATGACCGCGTGTTGTTTATGGACGGATCGTTACGATGGTCACAGGGTGGTCTCTACTGTTGGTACCAGTGACGAATATGGAGAAACCACCGGAATGGACGCATTATTCAGGGGCGTAGCCAGGATGAAAAAAGTTCGGTCTTTTCATTTATTGAGCCAGGGGGGCGGCAGTCGCAGGGTATATTGCCCTACTGACCCTCATGAGGAATATGTTTAGAAGTGGTGGAAATTCCAATTAGCCAGGGCCGTAGCCAGGGCACCCCAGATTGTGCACATTCACGCGGACGGCAGTCGCAGGGTACAGAGGCCTGGTGGCCCCAGTGACGAATATAGTGCGAAATGGGGGAAATTCGAATTAGCCAGGGCCGTAGGCAGGATTAACCGAGTTCGATGAACGCGTGTTGTTTATGGACGGATCGTTACGATGGTCACAGGGTGGTCTCTACTGTTTGTACCATTGACGAATATGGAGAAACCACAGGAATGGGCGCATTATTCAGGGGCGTAGCCAGGATGAAAAAAGTTCGGACTTTTCATTCATTGAGCCACGCGGACGGCAGTAGCAGGGTATATTGCCCTACTGACCCTCATGAGGAATATGTTTAGAAGTGGTGGAAATTCCAATTAGCCAGGGCCGTAGCCAGGGCACCCCAGATTGTGCACATTCTGTTCATCAACCGATCGTCATGATATTCACTAGGTGTAATATACTGGTGGTACTAATGAAGAATATGTGACGAAATAACAGGAAGTGCGCATTAATCAGTGGCGTCACCAGGATTGGTAAATTATTTATGGACGTAGCAGGACGGGAGTCGGAGGGTGTAGTGCCGGAGTGACCCCGAGGAAGAATATGTTGCGGAAAGTGGCGCAAATTCAAGGAAGCCAGGGCAGCATCCAGGATTACGAAACATTGTGCGATACATGATGTTGATGCACCGGACGTTGTCACTGTAACGAGGTGCTCTCTACTGGTGGTACTAACGTGGAATACGTTAAAGCAGAAGCGTGTACGAGTTTAACTGAGGCGTAGCCAGGTTGGGAAAGTTCTGACTTCTCATTTTTCAACCTAGCTGGACGGAAGTAGGAGCATGTAGTGCCCCAATGGTCCTAATGAAGAAAAGGCGGAAATTTTATGGAAATACGTGGTAGGCGGATCTGGCGGATCATAATTTATTAAAAAAACATGTCCAGATATTTACATTAGGTACTTACCTACATATCGAATTTGAGCAAAATCGGATGAACGGCGACAGACTGTCGTACGTATGTACGTCGGATGGACATTTTTTAAAAACCACTTTTTTGGACTCGTGGGACCTCCAGGATCATGGGAAACCCAAAATCTTAAAATCAAAATTTTGCACCACGACATAACTTTTTCAGCCCATGTATTACATACGGGCGAGAAAGTAAGAAGACAGGAAGGTCGCTATGTATATTTCTCATGGTATGGTGACAATTCTCAGAGTGAAAAATCTAACTATAGGAAAAAGCAAACGTAGCAATCTGAACAGTCAGGAATTACTATAAAAAAACGTAGAGATCTCGGCCAAAAAACGATTCCAGTGACACCTTCACAGTGCCACACTCCTAAAAAGCGCGGTCGTCCTAAGATGTCTAATCTAAACCGAGAGCAACAGCTAACCGAAGCAAGCAAACGTTTCGCTAAACAAAATCCAGAGGTACACAAAAAAGCGGTAGCTAAATATACAAAAACCAAACCGGAAATTCACAGACAAGCAGCAGCTAAGTATGAGAAACAAAACCAACAGGTCAATAGGCAAGCAGTAGCTAAGTATGTGAAACAAAACCCACAGGTCAATAGGCAAGCAGTAGCTAAGTATGTGAAACGAAACCCACAGGTCAATAGGCAAGCAGTAGCTAAGTATGAGAAACAAAACCCACAGGTCAATAGGCAAGCAGTAGCTAAGTATGAGAAACAAAACCCACAGGTCAATAGGCAAGCAGTAGCTAAGTATGAGAAACAAAACCCACAGGTCAATAGGCAATCAGTAGCTAAGTATGTGAAACAAAACCCACAGGTCAATAGGCAAGCAGTAGCTAAGTATGTGAAACAAAACCCACAGGTCAATAGGCAAGCAGTAGCTAAGTATGTGAAACAAAACCCACAGGTCAATAGGCAAGCAGTAGCTAAGTATGTGAAACAAAACCCACAGGTCCATCGCCAAGCTGGAGCTAAGTATCAGAAAGAGAAGTCAGAGGCTCATAGGGAAGCAGTCGCTAAGTACCCCAAAACGAAAACAGACGAGACGCGTAACCGAAGGAAGGTGAAGACACTTTCCGTGACTAAGGGTGCAGGTTTTGACTACGATCCTTTATGTAATTACTCCAGTAATAAATCTATGGAAATTGGGGAAATGAGCGAGGTAAGACAGGGTCGTACCCAGGATTCAAATTTGTCGAGACGTCTCACTATTTATTTAGCCAGGCGGAAGGTAGGCATAGGACATATTGCTACAATGCCCCCATGACGAATATTTGATAATACGGTGGCAAATCCAATTCGCAATGGATCCTGTACCCAGGATAACTCATAGTGTGCAAAAACTGACGCCGCTGAACAGTGGCACCGATAATTTCAGGAACGGCGGTGCCGCTGGGGCGGCGGCGGACCAATACAAGACGCCGAGCGGCGCGAAGCGCCGCGAGGCGGCTTGTTGTACTGTATATTCTGATTTCTGATCACTGAATAAAACGCGATTAGATTGTACAGTGGCCTGAGCTTGGTGAGGGGTTAAAAGTGATTGGTCAGTTCAGTTATGACATTGCAGCTAATGGGTATTCTTGCAAATTGTCCGGTTATTAGTCTTTGTATTGTACCAACAGCGCGTAGTACCACCAACTTTACCGCAGTGGAACATTTTGAATCAGCCTGGCCACGACACAGCTACTCTACAGTCCAAACCGGAAGCTACAATTTCAACCCCTATATCTACGAAGGAGGAAGAACCAAATTAGGTTTCTACATGACCGTTTTGAAGTTCCTATATACATATTGTCCACATTTATTTAACCATGCAACGGCTCTATGACATATAACTATTACCCCAGTATTACGCAGTTCGAAAAATATCAATCTCATCACAATTTGTGGAAAAAAATCAACAAATTGCTTAAAAATAACACATAGGTACCTACCAGTCTCCACACACTCCACAACTTTTCACTGATCCACCAAGTTCTAACATATTTGAACGATTATAATGCAAAACGAAGACAACCGTTGCAGAAGGAAGCTGGAGCTGCATTGATCTCTCTATGGATGAGCGCGGTTGCCCGGGTTCAGCGGCGCGCAGACGCAGAACGCACTAACACTCAGCTTTACCTGACAATGCAGTTCTATCAACCAAGATTAACACGGTGAGCTGCCAACTTTATTTTATTTTTCCCCCCAGAGATTTTCTAGGGAGTGCCAACGCAGATTCCAGAATTTTCTAGTGGTTTTCGAGATCTCCCACTTTTACCCTTAAAAAAATAGATTCTGCAATGTTAATTTTTTCAAGGGGGTTAAATTCGAAAAAAATGAGGGTAGGTATCTGGGAAATCTGTGTTTGTCATTCTCTAGAACATTACTAAGGTTACGACGAGGAAAAACTCTTTTCAACCAAGGAAAAAATTAAATATAATTACCTACTCGCTCACAGTGTAAACCTCATAGTTGAAAGAAATTCATCACCAGGTATGTAGAGCCTTAACAAACAAAGGGTACGACCGCGTCGCACATGCTTTCCCACCCAGTGCCTACCCCACTCCTATACTTCCAGGAAATCTCCTGTTTCTGCTTCGTTCCAACGCAGCAACAGTGAAAAAAAAACTTGCCAGCCTCCACGACGGTTTACTGAACACTTTCCTCATCCCGTACACTAACCACTATTGCCTTTTCAAAATTCGAATGGGCGAAATGACGCCCGTAGTGCCCGCACGCCCCACCTCCTGCTAAACTCCTAACCACACGAGACAGAAGATATTCAGGACGGATTCAACCAGTCCAACTTAACGATAACATAAATTGTACAAATATCCCTTGCATAAGTGTGCTTTGATTCTTTCCATTAGCTAAACATATGCTTGGAATAATCACACAATTTATCTTCACGTTAAGTCGGATTATACCTAAGACACTTACCAGCCTCCACGAAGGTAACGCGCACTGATATCAATTAATAAACCACTATTTACCCCTTTTGGACATTGAAATTAGGAAAGACAACGATGGTCCCACACGGGCGGAAGGCCTGGCAACATGTCTGACATTGTGAACCAGACGGCTGTTACGGCGCAAGTCCCCCATTTCCACCCCGAATTGACGGTGCTCATAGGAAAAACATATGCGGTACCTCAGGTGGATCAATAATGCACCTCCCATCAATAAACCCCGGGCTAGACTCATACACCCCGCCTTCATGTACACACTAAAATCCCCGGATTTCAATTCTTACAGATTTGACATTCAAATGTTACATCTTTTTAGGTAGATTCCGAAGAAAAATCTACCTATTGAAGAAATTTTTCAAAAGTGAGACTACTGGTCAGTAGTCTCACTTTTGAAAAATTTCTTCACAGTTCTTCTTTTTATGACCCCTGGATCCCAAAACCACCGTCAGTTAAAAAGTTTATATATATAATATATATCTATCTATCTATCATTTTCACTTCCTTGTGAACACGCTAGGAGCCGTATTTTTTAAAAATAATTGGTTTTGACTATTTAATAAAATATAAGGGACTAAAATCTCGGTCGAGTTCGTTAATGGGGGAAATCGGACGAAGGGGGGGAAAATGGGGGGACTTTTTTGAAATCTGGATTTTTGGCCATAACTCCCTTAATATTGCAACTAATGAAACGTGGTTTTCTCTGAGGGTCGTCTAACAGTACTACCTACTACTTTTTTGAGTAACGTTTTTTGATCCCACCCCTAATGGTTGAATAAGGGTGTAAAAACAGGGTTTTGCACACAAAAAAAATAATAACTTGTGTCCTAGGGGTGCTATCGAGTTCTTTCATTTTGTAATGCATATGCCTCAATATTACCTACAACTTTTGTCTGAAAAAGTTTTTCGTCCGACGCACCGTTTAGGCAGGGGGTGGGTGGTTGAATTTTCAAAACGTCATAACTCACTTATTTAGTGAGATATTGAGTTTATTCTTTTTGCTATGAGTTTCTATTAATAATATCTACAACCTTTGTCTGAAAATGTTTTTTGTAAAATCACTTTCATTTTCTCGTTGAGGGGGGAGGGGGGGGGGGTGAAATTTCAAAACTCAATTCCTCCGTTGTTATTGTAGAGAATGCATTTGGGTCAACTGAAAATCTTCTTAACCGTCTTTCTCAATGATTTTAGACTGCTTTTAGTGGATGGAAGTAATCTTCGAAATCTACCTACGCCTTTCGGGGCTGCCGAAAGGGATTTTTGTATATGTGTACCGCAACCACAGACTGATTTTCAACCAAACTTTAGAGGCTTTCGGCTTTCCGAGCATTTTTACAAGGATAATTGCGTCTTTGGTGATGCAGAACAAGAAATAGCATTTCTTAATCTTATTCTTGTCTCAAGATTATTTCACTTTCGAGCAAACATGGAATTTTCACTTCATTTTAGAAGACACGAGTTATTGGTTCTTGATTCTCACACCCCAAGAGGAATCACGAGATCATATTTCAACGAAAAATTCGAGATAATAGTGAAAAATAACACTCACCTGCTGTTAAGTTCACTCTTTGACTGAGTAATAATGTCCATCTCTATATGTAGGTACAACCATAACCGCTTCGATAATCGATAATACACAATCGAGTATAATATTGTTCATTACACCAACCTCACTAAACAATCACTGTAGCTACATTTTTGTGCTATTAAGTAACCCATTTGGAGAGTATTGCTATACCCTCGCTCGAGTTGACGGACTGGGCAACACTGAACACTGAAACTGAACCGAGATTCCCTCGGCCACCGCAGCGGTGACCTGGATTATGACCCACGTGATTTTGCCCATTTGTAAACAAAAACACCGTTTTAAGTTGGCAGCTCTGAATTACTTGGGGCCCTTCTTTTTTGGTTTGTTTTCTTACAGTGAAGCAACATTGGTGAGTCTTTTGATTTGGGCCTTTACTGGTTAGTGGGCCCTGAGAAATTATTAGAAAATAGAAAATGGCTCCCAAAACAATGATGATGGATATAATTAATTGTTGGTTTTTGATATTTTATCCATTATGATTTACTCGGAAGAAGACAAAAGACATCTACTGTTGGATCTTTGAAAAATAAACCCCTCTCACCGGCAAATAACCATCTCGTGGAAAAATTGTGCTCAACCAAACACTCATCATCGGTTCGGTAGATACTTAACCTCATTTATTTCTTTTTTGTCAAGTCTTTTTTTTTTTTTAGTACCAACACATACTGACAAGGTGGGTAGGTAGCTATCGCATCTTATGTATGGGCGCAACCAGCTTGGATTACGTGCCTGGCTGGGGGTGAAGCCAGGTCACGGGCATAACGGTAAATAGGAGCCTGAGAACAGGGGCTGATATGCGATAGCTACCTGCCTTTCAATATAATGAGAAATATTGTCTTAGAACTAACTTTGGTAAGTGTATAAGAGAATGGGGTGCAGGGACCCTTGGGCTACAGGGAGCCAAATAAATACTAAAGGCTGCAGGGAGCCAGGTAAATACTTAAGGCTGCAGGGAGAATGGGGTGCAGTGACCCTAGGCTGCAGGGAGCCAAATGAGATGGGTACCTACCTAACACTTTTTCTTAAGCGCACCATACCTATATACCTGTACTTACCTACTTAGCTATGAAACAGTACCAGGGTAGGTAGGTATACTTCTACCTCCCATCTAATAGGCTTTTTATCCTCTATAGGTACCTGGTTTAAATAGGTAGTGAAATGCGCAAAGGAATCGCTATATACTAAATGTACCAAAATCGCTCGCGTTTCAAAATGGCGGCGTCCTGAAATTACTCTTAAGGTGAAGTAGACCTTGTCCGATTTTTGCAAAATTTGATAATTTAATGTATGTAGGAATTACAAACAATAATCTGAAATAATTGTTTAAAAATTCACGGAAATAAAGTTAGGGTAGGCAATTAGTGATAGAGGTAGGGAAGTTGATGGTATGAAGGAACCACATATCACATCACATATTTTATTTCAAAGTACTTCACAAGACAAAACTATAACAATAGTGAGATATAACAGAATGAGCGAAGACATCATTTGGTCAACGGTTTTAAAGACTTTTTTCCTTATCAGTGCTGCCACACTAAAATGCTCTGCGCGCGCAAAATTCAAATAGTTTATATTTTTGCCATTCAAAGAGAATTTATATATTTCTCTCAACACCCGTCCATGGCAAATATATACACACACTAGTTAACTATTTACCCAAGTATAGTACTACACTAACCGGTATGTAGGACCTCTTTGACGCAGAACTCGTGCTTATTTTTTGGCACTGGCTTACTTAAACTATCTGCTACGTTGGTCTCTGTTGGTACGTACTTCAAGAGAACTGTACCCTCTTCCACGCATTCCCTGCAGAAATAGTACCTAATATTTATATGTCGAGTACGTTTGTTGACGATAGGGTTCGTCGCTAAGCTTATAGCCGATTGAGAATCACAGTACGTGATCACTGGTTCCAACGGCCCCTGTATTTCTTCCCATACAAGTTTTAAGAACTTGATGTCCTTGCAGCACTCACTTAGTGACATCAATTCACTTTCCGCTGTGCTTAGTGCTACGCAAGATTGTTTTTTAGATTGCCACGCTATTGGCCCAGTACCTAATTTTACTATGCTACCTGAGAAACTTCTGCCTTGGCTCTCTCTGGAGCCCCAGCTTGCATCGCTATAAGCGATGAGCGACATTTTCTTTATTTTTGAAGAATAATACAAACAGTAGTTTTTTGTTCCCAGTAAGTATCGTAATACTTTCTTTACTGCCGACCAATGGACTTGACCGTGCTTTTCGTTGTACTGCGACAACTTGGCTGCGCTGTTCAATATGTCCGGCCTTGTGGTTAGGCCGAGGTACATCAGGCTTCCGACAGCCTGCCGGTATGGAACGTTGTCGATTTCTTCCAGTTGCTCCACCTCTAACACACTCCCAGGCTCCATCGGGATTGTTGAGGGCTTTGCATTGTTCATCTGAAACTTTCTCAATATTTCGTTTATATAAGCTTCTTGGTCTACATATATACCGGATGCGTCACGCCTGACACGCATCCCTAGGAGGCTGTTCAATTCTCCTAAGTCGTGCATTTTGAACTGGGCTTTTAAGAGCTGCTTGATCTTGTTTATTCTACTGTCACTGGAACTAACAATGACTAGGTCATCGACGAATACCGCTATTGCCGAAAAATCTGACTCTGATTTGTCGTAAAATAAACAAGGTTCAGCTGCACAAGATTTAAAACCAATAGTTGTAAGAACGGATCTAAGCTTAGAATCCCATGCCCTTCCACTTTGCCGTAATCCGTAGATACACTTATTAAGTTTACACACTTTTGACTCTTGACCTCGAGGAACAAAACCAATGGGTTGCTCCATATAAATATTTTCTTTAAGGTCACCGTGTAGGAAAGCACTGATAACATCCATATGGTGTACCTTATAGTTTTTGTGAGCAGCAAGTGCAAGCAACATGCGAATAGTTTCCTGTTTTACTACAGGAGAAAAGGTTTCTTCGAAATCAATACCAAACTTTTGAGAAAACCCTTTGCCCACAAGTCTCGCCTTATAGCGATCGACCTTGCCTTCTGCGTCATTTTTAATTTTGAATACCCAACGACATTTAATGGGTTTCATACCGGGTGGTAACTCAGTTAGTTTCCAAACGTTATTTTCACGCATTGCTTGCATCTCTAGCTCCATAGCATCTCGCCACTTTTTGTCGGCTAAGGCTTCTTCAGCTGAAATATTCTTTTCCGAATTAACCTCCATTGCTACCAGACTTTCTTCTAGGATATCATCAACAGTGTCTTCTGTTTCAGAATTTTCATCATCATTTGCTTTTTCAGAAAAAGTCTGATTCAATGGGGATTCATATCCATACCTGCGGAATACTTTCCTGTTCCTCAGAGGATACGGTGATCGCTCGCTCGCGCCCTTTTCAGCACTTTTCAGCGTCTCGTCTGACGGCTGATAGTTGCTGAGGTCGATGAGGTCCACGTCCGTCTCTGCACTCTCGGCGTTGGAAGACCCGTCCACAATCCGATGCTGCAGTGTGCTGCCACCGGCATCACCAATCCCGTCCCTGCAGTACGGATGGACGGCTCCCCGGGTCGGAGTGGGTTGCTCAGCACGCTTCCGCTGCGGACTCTGCTTCCCTTTTGGTGTGGGAGACTGTTCCTTAGGCTCCTGCCGCTGTTCATCTTCAGCGGGAGGTTGCAGCGGTCGTAGCTTGACCAACGGGATGTTAGGGTCCACCGGATGGTCTGTCTCGCGCCTCTTAGCTGGGAAGAGGTTCTCGACGAATTCTACATCACGAGAAAACACAATTCTGGTGGGATTATCCATGTCAATCAATCGGTATGCCTTCCTGTTGTCGGCATACCCTACCATTATATGTTCGGTACTGCGGGCATCGAGACGGCCCTTTACATTTTTGTTATGTACATACGCAGCACAACCGAACGTACGTAAATAGCTAAGGTTGGGTTTTCTACCCGTCCATGCTTCATGGGGTGTCATGTCCGCTAAAGCCACGGTAGGACTTCGATTTTTGAGATGAACAGCAGTATAAATGGCTTCTGCCCAATACTCCTGTCCCAAACCTGATTCCAGTAGCATTGTCCTGGCTTTGTCGACCAGGGTTCGATGGCAACGCTCAGCGATTCCATTTTGAAAGCTGCAATGGGGCGCCGTAAGTTCGTGCCGTATACCGTGTGCCTTCAGGTACTCGCTGAACCTTTTGCTGACGTATTCCCCGCCACCGTCTGTCCGAAGAGTACGAATCTTCGCCTGCGATTGATTCTCTACAAGCTGTTTAAATTCCTGAAATTTTTCGAAAGTATCACTTTTATTCTTTATGAAATAGGGAAAAACTTGCCTTGTGAAATCATCACAGAACACCAATAGGTACCTTGCCCCACTGAGGCTTGGTACAGGAAAGGGTCCTGCAATATCAGATACCACAAGAGATAATTTGGAGGTACTGCGAGTACCAATATTATCCCTTGGCAATCTAGTCATTTTTCCTGAAATGCAATGGGTACACTTATCTGAACACTTGTTGCTGTACTTCAGACCATACGCCATATTTTTCAGTCTGTTCATGTTTTTCAACCCCAAATGACACAACCTTCTATGCCATAATTTTTGGTTATCACATTTTTCAGAATCAACCCAAATTCTAGTTTTTTCTGTTTGTTTACTTTCATTTTTGTCGTGGGACAAGCGGCCATCTTGAATTCTAACTCCACGTTTCGTGTTGATATTTGGTTTTTGCAAATGCGAGTTTTTATTTCTTGCGATCGAATTTCTATCAAAATTCGAGTACACAATTTCTTCACATTTGGAAATAGACTCACCTTGATATGTAGAAGGGTCAGGGATCGCGTCCAGGATGTAGGCATTACCTCGCCTAGTACCTGTTGCTATCAGTTGACCGGCCTTCCCATTGCGTGTTGGAAGATGTATAGAACAGTAATCCTGCTTGAAGATAACTACTTTACCAGAATCTGTGATGCGGGATACTGAAAGCAGATTAACATTCAAGTCTGGCACATAGCACACGTTTTTAAAGGTAAGCTCAGAGCTACCGGGAAATTTTGATGTTGACCGCATAATGACTTCACCCTTATGAGTAGAATGCATTAGGCCACCATTCGCTGCTTTAATAGCAGGGCCGGATGCATTCACTCTATTTTTCAAAAGATCCAAATTCTTAATCATGTGTTTGGAAGCTCCGGAATCCAGGACAAAATCTTCTTCTGGACGAGAAGCCGCTTGATAACTGTGTTGATTGACAGCACTGCAAGACTTGTTCTTCGCAGATGTAGAACTTTTCCTGGTCCCCTCGATGTCACTGCATGTCACCTCACTGTGACCTTCCGCTCCGGCGATGTCACTGCATGTCACCTCACTGTGACCTTCCGCTCCGGCGATGTCACTGCAGGCCTCTGCATACATGACTGATGACGGATGCTTCCTTGCACCACCTTGTCGTGACCCGGTTTTTTCCTGGTTGTCTCGACGATTTCCTTGTGAGTTCCGAAACTCGTTCTTCTGCCCGCCTTTCTTCATAGGACAGAATCGCTGCTTGTGACCGCGTTTTTTACACAAGAAGCAGGTGATGGCCGAAAGAGCACTGGACTCGGCCCCATCATCATTTTTGTTAGCCAAACGCATTTCTATCAGGCGTAGACGTTCCAACAATTTGTCTACGGTACGATCCTTTGTAGGCACTGATTCCCACACGGACTTGAATTCGAAATAGTCTGATGGGAGGATTGACATTATCCTAGCCATTAGCACTAGTTCTGGTAGCTGCGTTTTACACTCAGACAGCATCTCGCTATTTATTTCATAGAATAGTCTCTGTAAGCCACCTATGACGACTGTTAGCTGTTCACCTTCTTTTGCAGAATACCGAAAGAAGTTTTCCAGCAACCTATCCAAACGTTGCGCACTAGACTGTTCGTAGAGAGAACAAAGTTTCTGCCATATAGCACGCGCACTTTTGCAAGATGACACTATGTCCGAATGTTTATCATCCAAGTGGGTTAGCAAAATTAACTGGGTGAGAGAGTCTTGTTTGATATCAAAAGCTGGCTCACCTGGCGTTTTTGCTTCTTCTCCCGACTTGGTCTCGCCCGACGTAGACTGCTGAGGTTCTTCGGCGGTAGGCTCCACAAACTTCCAGACATCTTTACTGCGAAGATAGAGCTCCATCTGCCGCCTCCATTGCACCCAGCGCTGCCCGTCTTGTAACTTCTCCAACTGTGCTTTGATGTCGCACATTTTTACCGGATTTCAATAGTCTTTATATTTTATTACATGGGTTCCAAAATATCACCAGCTGCCGAGCTGGGCCCATAACCTGATAGAGGTAGGGAAGTTGATGGTATGAAGGAACCACATATCACATCACATATTTTATTTCAAAGTACTTCACAAGACAAAACTATAACAATAGTGAGATATAACAGAATGAGCGAAGACATCATTTGGTCAACGGTTTTAAAGACTTTTTTCCTTATCAGTGCTGCCACACTAAAATGCTCTGCGCGCGCAAAATTCAAATAGTTTATATTTTTGCCATTCAAAGAGAATTTATATATTTCTCTCAACAATGGGTACATGGGTACCTGGATAACGTGAAATAATCAAATTAATCAGAAAGTTGTGTCCGTTACAAAATGTTGTGTGAGAATGTCCAGCAATGTTTTTAATCATGAAATAATAAGAATTTAATAACAATACTTGTCAAATTTCATGCAAATCTGATGAGTCTATGACAACTTTAGGGAAATTTTAGGACGCCGCCATTTTGAAACGAGTGCGACTTTTTGAAAACTTTTTACGGATTTTAAATAAGTAAGTCTACGAATTACTGTGCTATAAATTTCATGCTGATCGGAACCATGAAACGACTATCACGACACCGCCATTTTGAAACGCGTGCGATTTTTTGAAAACTTTTTACAGACTTTCAATAAGTAGGTCTATCAGTTACTACACTGTAAATTTCATGCAAATAGAATGAGTTTCATGAAATTATAAGAGTAGCAGAAAAACAAAAGTTTTCGAATTTTCAAAAACTTTTTACTTTACCTGTATACGGAGTATACGTAAGGTAAAGTATTGTATTCGTGCGGGCCAATTTTCGGCAAACCTCAACTTTGAACCGTCACTGCTCCCAGACCTCAAAAGCGACTGAAACTTTAATATACATTTTGGAAACGTCCATTCCTTCGGAATATGAAAAACATCTCACTTTTTTCCTCCGACGAAAAGTTTGCCCACAGGAATTTTTAGAAGAGGTCAGGTACTCCGTGTCAGTACGTATGTAGCTAGCTAGCTAGCTAGCTATGTATGTGGCATTGACCTGGACGGCGCACTTTTCAACCGATTTTCTTCAAAATCGGTAGTGACCTTTCTAAAATTGGAAGAAATAAGAATCCGGAAGCCCAGTTTCCCCCCTTTAAAATTAAGGGGGGTTACCCCCCCAAAACTCCCCCAAAAGGTAGAAAAAAAATATTTGCTCAAAATCGGCTCTAACGATTTTGATCAAATTTTGGACAATTATAGAACAAATAATTACGAATCCAATGATACCACCCACTACCCCCGCATAACTCCCTGGAAGGGGGGAAGTCCCCCCTGGACCTGTAAAAGGGTGAAATCAGTGGATTCAGTGGTTTGTGGTATACGAGTAGTTCTGGATAGGACCCATGACAACCGCCATACCCGTCACAAATAGTATATGGCTTATCTCAAGCCCCCCCCCCCCCCGCCCCCCGGGGGGGGGGAATTTGAGTGACTTATAAAGTGCGGCTTATGGGGTCTCAAACTGTTCGGGCGAACGTTGTGAAGCAATTTTTTGTGTCAAAAAGTTTTTCTGAATGTATCCTAGCACCCCACCCCCTAAGGGGGGTAGATTTGAGTGGTTTGAGAAATATGGGTTGTGTGGGCTCAAAATGATCGGGAGATCGTTCTGAGGCAATTTATTTCGTCAAAATGTTTTTTAGCCACCCCCCCCCCCCCCCTTATGGGGGGAGTTTTGGATACTTTCCAAAGTACGTTGTATGGGGTATCAAAATGCTCGGTGAAACGTTCTGAGGCAATTTATTTTGTCAAAAAGTTTTTCCGAGCTTCCCCATCCACCCCACCTCCTTTTAGGGGGTAGTTTTGGTGGTTGCCGAAGTATGTCGTGTGGGGTCTCTAAGTACTCGGGGGAACATTCTGGGGCCATTGCTTTCGTCAAAAAGTTTTTCCGTCTCCAATCACTTAACCAAGGGTTTATTTTTAGGAATCACGCAAATAAGCAGGTAAAGTTTTGTCCGACCGTGTCGTACCGCTTGTTTCAGATTCATTTTCAGCATGCCTGAAAACCCCTAACCACCAATTTTCATTTTGATCGGAGAAAAAAATGATAGCCGTCATCTTGAATCTGCCATTTTGAAACTGAATTTTGAAAAACTGATACCACCATTCAATGCGGCATCCTTAAAAATGGTACCCAAACTGCACTTATTTTTTCGCTATTATAAGTCGTTAGCGAGAAAAGGGCAAAAAACCATTTGTCAAATTAACTGGTTCCGGCCCTGTATCTCAGTTAGGAAGGACCTGCGACCCCACATGTATTAGCCAAAAATGGTCCATGGGGGTGTACCTACCCGCCATATTTTTTTGCCTCGTCATCCGGAAACACCCTGTATATATAATATATATCTATATATCTATCATTTCACTTCCTTGTAAACACGCTAGCAGCCGTATTTTTGAAAAATAATTGGTTTTGACTATTTAATAAAATATTAGGGACTAAAATCTCGGTCGAGTTCGTTAATGGGGGAAATCGGACAAAGGGGGGGGGGAATGGGGGGACTTTTTCTAAATCTGGCTTTTTGGCCATAACTCCCTTAATATTGCAACTAATGAAATGTAGTTTTCTCTGAGGGTCGTCTAACAGTACTGCCTACAACTTTTCTTTGTAACGTTTTTTGATCCCACCCTTAATGGTTGAATAGGGGTGGAAAAAGAGGGTTTTGCGCACAAAAAAATTCATAACTTGTGTCCTAGGGGTGTTATCGAGTTCTTTTGTTTTGTAATGCATTTGCCTCAATATAACCTACAACTTTTGTCTGAAAAAGTTTTTCGTCCAACGCACCGTTTAGGCAGGGGGTGGGGGTTGAATTTTCAAAACGTCATGACTCACTTATTTGGTGAGATATTGAGTTTTATCTTTTTAATATGAGTTTCTATTAATAATATCTACAACTTTTATATGAAAAAGTTTTTTGTAAAATCACTTTCATTTTCTTGTTAAGGGGGGGGGGGGGTGAAATTTCAAAACTCAATTCCTCCGTTTGTTATTGTGCTATCGAGTTCTTTTGTTTTGTATTGCATTTGCCTCAATATTACCTACAACTTTTGTCAGAACAAGTTTTTCGTCCGACGCACCGTTTAGGCAGGGGGTGGGGGGTTGAATTTTCAAAACGTCATAACTCATTTATTTGGTGAGATATTGAGTTTATTCTTTTTGCTATGAGTTTCTATTAATAATATCTACAACTTTTGTCTGAAAAAGTTTTTTGTAAAATCACTTTCATTTTCTTGTTAAGGGGGGGGGGGGGGGGAGGGTGAAATTTCAAAACTCAATTCCTCCGTTTGTTATTGTAGATAATGCAATTGGATCAACTGAAAATCTTCTTATCCGTCTTTCTAAATGATTTTAGACTGCTTTTAGTTGATGGAAGTAATCTTCGAAATCTACCTACGCCTTTCGGGGCTGCCGAAAGGGATTTTTTTCACCTATGATGGGAATCACCTGCGCGATGGTCAACCAATTCTTAAAACAGGTTACCTACCTAACTTCCTATTTCATTTGATGATTGAATTCTGTTGCAGGAAGAATATCTAAGCATCGGACGTTTCAAGAACAGAAGTTGACGGGGTTGGCCTTCTATTTCCGGGGAGCGTCGAAATAGAATGGGAGAATAATTCAAAATCAACACCTAGCGGCAACCTCGATCTTATGTACCTGCCTACCTACCTACCTACTTCTCTTTTATTTTAATAAATATAATTAATAGGTTAGGCACGTTTGACTGGTTGACTGTTGAAACGTGGTGCATATAAAAACCCGCAGAATTTTTTGTCCTTCCAAGAAATACCTATCTAAGCAATATTACCTATGATTAGTTAGGTACCTAGGTCCTACGTAGGTAGGTACGTCAAATTGTAGGTACCTATACTTGGTAGGTATGTAGAAAGTATGCACAACGAGTTCAAATAGAAAATAATAACAATGTTAATAGGTAGGTAGGTACCTAGTTTATCCAGTTTCTATTTGGTGCCTACCATATCTGACCCCTACTATTGTTAAAATTTAACCATTTTTGCCTACTTTAGCAACTGATTCGAATCAGACTCATTTTTGTTGAATATTCTTTAATAGTCCAACTTGGAAGGAATTTATTTTGTAAACAATAAACATTTTACGCCATTTTTTGTTATTATTCCTTTGGGAAGATAGCCACTGTGAATTTGACCACGACTAGGCCCCAAAAATTCCTGGAAAGTTAAGAAATCGGAGGAAAAAACATGAAAATGGCGCGTGGGCATAATCATGTAAACAAAGGATGGTCATAATCCCAATGGCACTATTCCCATGGGTCATAATGTATAGACCCCACAGCAGCTGCGCGCAGAATCAAAACACAATAGACACCTCCATCTAGAACCTTCCATTTAAACTCACGCTTGGCAGGGCACATTGTTATTTCCTTCCCCCACTAGCTAGCTGAGCAGCTGCACATTTTATGAGGACACTATTGAAAATTTTCATGTTCAGAAATGTACTATGTACCTATTTTTAACTGCCGAAATTAACAGGCTGTGTTGTGTTTTCGGACAAATTTTTTGTTGAAAAAAATCAGTCAGAAGAGAGTGCTAATTCCAGCCGTTCAAAAGATATGATATTTCAGAACATTTCAATACCCAATAGTTTCCTAACAAGGTTTGTGTGTCTGGTGAAGGGCAAGGCCGTACCCAGGAAAATATTTCGGGGGGGGGGGGGGGGTTAGGTACCTAAGTAGCACAAAACTATATTTTCTCCTTCAAGACTCAATTCTTTCTAGTGTAAACCGTGTAGTTTCGGGGGGGTTCGCACCCCCCTAACCCCCCCCCCCCCCCTGGGTACGGCCTTGGTGAAGGGTAACATGCCTGACATTGTGAACCAGACGACTGTTACGGCGCAAGTCCCCCATTTTCGCCTCGAATTGACTGTGCTCATAGGAAAAACATAGGTGGTACCTCACTTGGATCAATAATGCACCTCCCATCAATAAACCCCGGGCTAGACCCATACGCCCCGCGCGCCTTCAAGTATCCCCTAAAACTCCCGGATTGCAATTCTATATAGATTTCTCTTTCAAATGTTACATCTATTTGACTATTTGTATATCTGTACTTACTACAGACTGATTTTCAACTAAACTTTGGAGGCTTTCCGAGCATTATCACAAGGATAATTGTGTCTTTGGTGATGCAGAACTAGAAATACTTAGCATTTCTAAATCTTGTTCTTGTCTCAAGGTTATTTCACTTTCCTGCACACATGGAATTTTCACTTCATTTTAAAAGACACGAGTTTATCATACCTGTGATATGATGTTCTATTGTAATTAAGCCTAAAACGGAGAAGGTTGAAAGGTTGGTTACCTTGATGGAAGATGCAGGATTTCCCGGTACACCGTATATTGGAACACGAACACAAGTAAAAACACTGTTACATGACCAAAATCCTTCTTGAAAATGACCCCGTACCGATGGAGCCTAGGGCTTATATGCCCTCCAGTAGGTACGGGTGCGGTCCATGAAATGGTCCTACCTAAGCTAAGTGTTCGTGCTTTTTATATAAGGCCATTCCGATATGGGGAGGCCGGTTTATCGGGGTGCGTGCCCATCAGCCGCATAACATGCCCTCTTTTCTCGGCTGGTATGGCCGATTAGGGGCTAACTGGGCCGAGGCCTACCTATAGTGGGGTGACGCAGTGTCGCACGTCCCGACTTCCTAATAGACGCTGCTCTCCGGTCTTTGACATCTCCCGCAGCAGTGCGGAACCTGGTCCGCACGAAAAACAAAGAAAACCCAAAGTCGGAGACCGGAGACCAGTGCTGTACAAACGGTAGAATAACAAAAATAGACATGAGTGAATATAAGCGAAAAAAATTCCTTTCGGCAGCCCCGAAAGGCGTAGGTAGATTTCGAAGATTACTTCCATCAACTAAAAGCAGTCTAAAATCATTTAGAAAGACGGTTAAGAAGATTTTCAGTTGACCCAAATGCATTCTCTACAATAACAACGGAGGAATTGAGTTTTGAAATTTCACCCCCCCCCCCCCCCTTAACAAGAAAATGAAAGTGATTTTACAAAAAACTTTTTCAGACAAAAGTTGTAGATATTATTAATAGAAACTCATAGCAAAAAGAATAAAACCGATATCTCACCAAATAAGTGAGTTATGACGTTTTGAAAATTCAACCCCCCACCCCCTGCCTAAAGGTAGTACTGTTAGACGACCCTCAGAGAAAACTACGTTTCATTAGTTGCAATATTAAGGGAGTTATGGCCAAAAAGCCAGATTTCGAAAAAGTCCCCCCATTTCCCCCCCCCCCCCCCCCCTTCGTCCGATTTCCCCCATTAACGAACTCGACCGAGATTTTAGACCCTAATATTTTATTAAATAATCAAAATTATTTTTCAAAAATACGGCTGCTAGCGTGTTCACAAGGAAGTGAAAATTATATATACCTATATACAGGCGCGTAATCTCATTTTTTTTCAGGGGGGGCAAGGTTCAAGCAAGCCAATAGTCGGTAGGGTTCATCCGATTTTGCTCAAATTCGGTATATAGGTTACCTAATCCTAATGTAGACATGTTTTTAGATAAATTTTGATAACTCAAAAATTGCGCCTGCTATTGTCAAAAAAAGGCAAAAAAAATCGTGTTTTTTGACAGTTAGGAAGGGCTGGAGGCTATGTATATCAAGTTGGAACTTTGAAAACTTGTAAAAGTGTTTTTGAATAGATGTTTTTAGGTCAGTTACAACCATTTGGAGGTGGGCTAATAACTTGGCAAGGTTTTGGCCAAAACGTGTTGGTCATCACTCCGGTGGCACTGTTCAACCGATTTCAATAGAAATTGGTAGGGAGGTATACTTTAACCTTGTTTGAAGTTTTAACGGACCAAATTTATCTAACGTAATAATTATGGCCAATATTGACATTATCGTAGGAAAATTTTCCAAAAATGGAAGTCACGTTTGTGATTGGTTAGGTCACATTTGCAACAACGCTAATCGACGGATTTTCTTGAAAATTGGTGAAAGTGGTCTCAGATAGATGCTTCGAGGTGATTTTCAATAAATTTTCAATTACGTGAAAATTAAGACCGTGACATGCAAAATAGGAAACATGTACTTTGCGCGTCGAATGACACTTCACTGTTTGACGGATATTATGTTTGAAATTCGGTACACATGTGTCTAGAATTGTTGTCCAGCGTGTTGCAAAATGTTTTTCAGAAGAAGGTAAAATTCTGGCCAAAAAAAATAATTGACTTAAAAAAAATCAATATTTTTGATGCCGCTGGCGTAAAAATTGCGAGAAAGTCAAGTGCGACCATTGTTGGACCCTTTATTTCAAATTCACTTCATCCGAGGAGACAGATTTCAGGGGGGGCAGCGCCCCCCCTGAAACATTTCAGGGGGGGCGCGTGCCCCCTTGCCCCCCCCCCCCCCCAGATTACGTCCATGCCTATATATATATATATATATAAACTTTTGAACTGATGGTGGTTTTGGGATCCGGGGGTCATAAAAAGAAGAACTGTGAAGAAATTTTTCAAAAGTGAGACTACTGGTACGACTACAATAGGTAGATTTTTCTTCGAAATCTACCTAAAAAGAAATGGTGCACCGGGGGTTGTGATGATACAAAAGAAAAGAGTCTAGGGGAGGGGAACACAAACACTAGCACTGAGACTGAGATATTGTCCAGCAGGTAGGGAAATCCACGAAGTCCATGGTACTATTTTATCTAGTGAATTAAAAATTTCATCATACCTTGCAGTTAGCTCCTGTCATCCAACCCATGGCAAGAAGCTTTTTGGAAAAGCTCTCTTGTCAGCAGACAAAAATTGTAAGAAGAAAAGCTACCATAGGGCTTGAGGTCATGGCTGAACTAAATTTTTCTCGGGAAGCTGTCCTAGTATTATGCTGAAATTTAAACGGGTGTCATTTATTTTCCAGGTTTTGAGCACGCAGCTTATACGTTTGGAATGGAGTCCCACAGCGCGCGATATAACATCAACGCGGGGCTCTAGTTCCACCTGCAGCCTTGATAGATATTGTGAGGAAGGATATACAATACACGGAAGCAGAAGTCACCGTAAGGGAGGTAAGCATTCATCATTGACCTGCTCACTTAATGGACACCACATTACGGAGTCGCGGGCAAGGCGTCATGTGGTCACTGTATGGTTATTACTTGCTGGTGTGGTACTGGTCCCTAGGTACATATAACGATCCTACAAATCACCTTCTTCACTGACCTGAGGAAACCCTATTTCAGTGAGATGGGCTATTTGGGGAGGCACTGTGGGCCTCGTGAATGATATAAACTATTTTTCGTTCCTTAGCTTTGAGTGTATTTTATGTTATAATAATTAATATTTTCCCTTAAGTTCTTCCGAAACGTGTTTCGTTGTCCCATAAAAGCTTGACCGAACGTGATTGTACCATATTTGGTGCAACTTGTGCAACCGTTGAATTAATGACTATTTTAACAACTTACCTAACCTGCATTCTCATTCTCCTCTAGGATGGATCAGAAGTGAGGAGTGTGGAGGCGCTGTCGCTGATTGACGCCGTCATGCCGTGCCTGTTACGTCAGTCTCCCAATAGTCGGTCTGAGCTGGTGCCATGATCCAGACCATGAGTGGCGATGACCTCCAGTGCTCACCCTTTGTTAAGGCGCTTACATTTAGGGAGAGTCTGTGCTTTTGAAAATCCTACGCATTAATTGTATTCAAGAAACCTTGCATAGTATTGGGAAGTACCTACTTAAACAGTAGAGGAATTGTTATTTACGGCTGTAAGCTGGCGAACTGATTTAGAACGACCGAAGTCCCTGATGGGCAGGGCCACGTTGGAGCCTGGTCGGGACAGTAAGGTGGAGATGAAGCAGGTATTACCCACTCCATATGTGTGATGGGTTCATGATCAGATAGGTTGACCTTTACTTTTTCATATACTCGGTGAATCATTGTAAAACAGTTTGCAAAGTATTTCTTAAGGTATTTTCGAAGTATTTTTATTTATTCAAAGGACGAGTAGGTATAGTTAATATAAACGTTTGGTTACCATCATTGAAATAATTATTGCACTATCGCTCCGAATACTACCCATCCAAAAATTCACTGATAATCCACGTACCTGACGTACCTCTCATTTATTTTAAGGTTCTGCTTTACCTGATGATGCATTTCTACCACCCATAAGATTAACTTTGAGCGGCAATTATTTTTAATTTTTTTCTTTGTTGGAAAGACTCAACTAATGTCCAAGGGGCTGAAAATATAAGCGAAACTCACAGTTTAGTTGAACCAAAAATTAAAAATAACTGTGTGCTCACTTTCATTTCACTGTAATGAAATGATATCGCTATATTCTCTTCGCTACCAAAAAGGAATTGACACAATCAACCGTTTCAATTCTAAACTTGGTTTAATGACAATACAATGAGCCAAGGATTTACCACTAAAATGGGATAAAATAATATAAAGTACAGGACTCCCTGCTGACTAAACTAAATCCAAATCTCCATCCGTGGTGAGTCTAGAAGGGGAGGCTAACGTTCGGCTAACGACTCGGAACTCGGTTTTTCTCCATCCAGATTGGATATTTAATGATGGCTTTGGTCTAGGCTGGACGTCACCACTTTGTTATAGTATACTATAGTGTCTCCTAACGAACAGATTGAACGATCGGATTTATGTTATCGTATGTTTAGCTTTTATGACAATTGCCTTGCGCATGCAAGTGTTTCCTTGCGATCGCACTTGTCATGACCTAAACATACGATAACATAGATCCTATAGTTAAATCTGTTCATTAGGAGACACTAAAGTCTACTATAAGTAGTGAAATCCAGCCGTAGACGTTGCAGCAATACTACGGTGTTGTACGGGAAATTGTTAATCTAACAGTCTGCTGATGAGAATACACAAAAAGTGAAAGGGGGTTTTTGAAAAATAATAAAATCAATAAGTTTCCATTTTATTGTACCTACGCGAACGTCGTTAACGAAACATCACGGTCATATGCCATGAAATGTGGCGAAATGAAGTTTTGTGACCAGATTAAATTTTGAACACAACTAAGTCTTTTTCCCTTTGTTGAACTTCTAAAATTAAAGTAAGTAAAATCAAGTACCTACACAACTTAAAATAACTCCCAAAGTACTTAATGTATCAGCTCCAAGTTGGAACCTTGAAAATTTGCGAAAGTGTTTTTGATTAGATGCTTTTATGTTTTTTACAATCATTTGCAGGTGGGCCAATAACTTGGCCCAGTTTTGGCGCAAACTCGTTGGTCGTCACTCCGGTAGCACTATTCGATCGATTTCAATAAAAATTGGTAGGGAGGTGTACTTTAACATAGTTTGATGTTTTACCGAACGAAATTTATCTAACGTAATAATTATGGCCAATATTGGCATTATCGTAGGAAAATTTTTCATAAATGGAAATCACGGTTTTGATTGGTTAAGATGGATTTGCAACAACAGACAGATTTCCTTGAAAATTGGTGAAAATGGTCTCAGATAGATGCTTCAAGGTCATTTTCAATAGATTTTCAATTACTTGAAAATTAAGGCCGTGACATGGAAAATAGGAAACACGTACTTTGCGCGTCAAACGACACATCACCATTTGACGGATATATTTGAAATCCGGTGAGTAGGTGCCTAAAATTATTGTCCAGTGTATGGCAAAATATGTTTTAGAAAAAGTTAAAAATTTGGTCAAAAAAAAATTAAATTACGTAAAAAAAAATCAAAATTTTCGATACCACTGGCGTAAAAATTGCGAGAAAGTCAAGTGCGACCATTGTCGGACCCTTTATTTTGTTAGAAAACCAAAAGGAAATTCAAAAATCGGCTGCAAATCAAACACCGACGGAGGTTCAACGCGTCCTTCGTCCTTCCGCGTTAGACACCACAGAGTAGGTAGTGTAGCTCTATAGAAATTTCCTTCAGTTTATGTATTTTCTTGTTGGTACATGTATACTCTGTCCCGCGGGAACGCAATTTCAAGATAGTCCATCTGTTCTGGGATGAGCCGTCTACGAGCACTTTCATACAAGGGGATTACCTTGTATCCATCGCCGTGGCTCACCTCGAATTGTATATACTCCCGCCATACCTCTGAAAATAACATAGTCATCAAATTATTACAAGTAAACAACATACTACTATCATTTACCTAGCTGAATAACAGCCTCGATAGCCCAATGGACAAATGGTAAGCTTTTGAGGAGCAGTGAGAGCCGGGTCACACCGGTTCGATCCCGATCCTATACCAAAAAATTTTTCTGATCAGCATTCACCTCTGATATGTGAAATGTATATCGAGGCTGTGATGGTTCGGAACCCACCTAAAACTGTAGGTCCCGATGGCTGGGGAGGTGGTATTTGGTAGTGCTGCCAGCTGAGCACAATGGATAGTTCTTGAAAACGGTCTAGTTGCTAGTTGCTAGTTGCTAGTAATTGTCCCCCCCATCCCTCAGCTATTATTATTATTATTATTATTATTATTTATTATTATTCTCCTTCACACTTTATAACTGCCAAAAAAAGATCAGTAGTGAATAAAGGGTCCGACAATGGTCGCACTTGACTTTCTCGCATTTTTTGCGCTACTGAAAAACGAAAAATTTAATTTTTTATGTAATTATTTTTTTTTTTTGGCCAAAATTGTGATTTGCTTACAAAGAAATTTTGCACACCCCTAGGCAATAATATTATGCATATGCATACCGAATTTCAAGCATATCCATTAAACGGTGAAGTTTCAGCTTACGGGCAAACTACTTGGTTATTCTTTAATGTAGAAAGACCGTAATGTTTGGAAAATCAAAATTCTGTTGAAAATGAGTCTTCAACATCTATCTAAGGTCACTTTTACCAATTTTCAAGATTATCGCTGTACTATCAAATCCGTTCCGACCAATCAAAAAGACAATTTTTAATTTTTTTTTATACTTTTTTGACAATGGTAGGCGTAATTTTTGAGTTATCAAAATTGTATTAAAAATCTATCTTGAAACTGATTTTAGATACACATATTCCAAATTTGAGCCAAATCGGTTGATTGGTGTGACCTCTAGCTGCGCTACAGACAAACACACGTGTTAGGTACAGATTAGGTAGGTATCGAAATAATAAGGATGATTAATATGTTGCCTGACTCAGTGTGTCAGACTGCTGACTTCATAGCTGTGGTATGTCAACTTGAGCCTGAGTGACCTGGTAAGTCACCGGTCTAGGTCACTTAAGCAGAGGTTAGACATTTCCACCGCTAGGAGCAGCACCTCTCGGACAGACAATTAGGGCAACTCTTCAGGCCTTAGGTCGGTATGACAAAACCGAATGCTGAGGTCTGAAGAGGGGCATTCAGGGCAGTTCAAGCATTCAGCATTCAAGATTCAACAGTCAAGATTCATTGCGATCAGCGAAGTCCGAGTCGAGATGGGTCTACTCCTTTTAATGTAAGTTATTTTAATATTATATAAATACAAGCCGCCTCGCGGCGCTTCGCGCCGCTCGGCGTCTTGTATTGGTCCGCCGCCGCCCCAGCGGCACCGCCGTTCCTGACATTATCGGTGCCACTGTTCAGCGGCGTCAGTTTTTGCACAATATGAGTTATCCTGGGTACAGGATCCATTGCGAATTGGATTTGCCACCGTATTATCAAATATTCGTCATGGGGGCATTGTAGGAATATATCCTATGCCTACCTTCCGCCTGGCTAAATAAATAGTGAGACGTCTCGACAAATTTGAATCCTGGGTACGACCCTGTCTTACCTCGCTCATTTCCCCAATTTCCATAGATTTATTACTGGAGTAATTACATAAAGTATCGTAGTCAAAACCTGCACCCTTAGTCACGGAAAGTGTCTTCACCTTCCTTCGGTTACGCGTCTCGTCTGTTTTCGTTTTGGGGTACTTAGCAACTGCTTTCCTATGAGCCTCTGACTTCTCTTTCTGATACTTAGCTGCAGCTTGGCGATGGACCTGTGGGTTTTGTTTCACATACTTAGCTACTGCTTGCCTGTTGACCTATGGGTTTTGTTTCACATACTTAGCTACTGCTTGCCTATTGACCTGTGGGTTTTGTTTCACATACTTAGCTACTGCTTGCCTATTGACCTGTGGGTTTTGTTTCACATACTTAGCTACTGCTTACCTATTGACCCGTGGGTTTTGTTTCACATACTTAGCTACTGCTTGCCTATTGACCTGTGGGTTTTGTTTCACATACTTAGCTACTGCTTGCCTATTGACCTGTGGGTTTTGTTTCTCATACTTAGCTACTGCTTGCCTATTGACCTGTGGGTTTTGTTTCTCATACTTAGCTACTGCTTGCCTATTGACCTGTGGGTTTTGTTTCTCATACTTAGCTACTGCTTGCCTATTGACCTGTGGGTTTTGTTTCACATACTTAGCTACTGCTTGCCTATTGACCTGTGGGTTTTGTTTCACATACTTAGCTACTGCTTGCCTAATGACCTGTTGGTTTTGTTTCTCATACTTAGCTGCTGCTTATCTGTGAATTTCCGGTTTGGTTTTTGTATATTTAGCTACCGCTTTTTTGTGTACCTCTGGATTTTGTTTAGCGTAACGTTTGCTTGCTTCGGTTAGCTGTTGCTCTCGGGTTAGATTAGACAACTTAGGACGACCGCGCTTTTTAGGAGTTTGGCACTGTGAAGGTGTCACTGGAATGGTTTTTTGGCCGAGATCTCTACGTTTTTTTATAGTAATTCCTGACTGTTCAGATTGTTGCGTTTGCTTTTTCCTATAGTTAGATTTTTCACTCTGAGAATTGTCACCATACCATGAGAAATATACATAGCGACCTTCCTGTCTTCTTACTTTCTTGCCCGTATGTAATACATGGGCTGAAAAAGTTATGTCGTGGTGCAAAATTTTGATTTTAAGATTTTGGGTTTCCCATGATCCTGGAGGTCCCACGAGTCCAAAAAAGTGGTTTTTAAAAAATGTCCATCCGACGTACATACGTACGACAGTCTGTCGCCGTTCATCCGATTTTGCTCAAATTCGATATGTAGGTAAGTACCTAATGTAAATATCTGGACATGTTTTTTTAATAAATTATGATCCGCCAGATCCGACTACCACGTATTTCCATAAAATTTCCGCCTTTTCTTCATTAGGACCATTGGGGCACTACATGCTCCTACTTCCGTCCAGCTAGGTTGAAAAATGAGAAGTCAGAACTTTCCCAACCTGGCTACGCCTCAGTTAAACTCGTACACGCTTCTGCTTTAACGTATTCCACGTTAGTACCACCAGTAGAGAGCACCTCGTTACAGTGACAACGTCCGGTGCATCAACATCATGTATCGCACAATGTTTCGTAATCCTGGATGCTGCCCTGGCTTCCTTGAATTTGCGCCACTTTCCGCAACATATTCTTCCTCGGGGTCACTCCGGCACTACACCCTCCGACTCTTGTCCTGCTACGTCCATAAATAATTTACCAATCCTGGTGACGCCCCTGATTAATGCGCACTTCCTGTTATTTCGTCACATATTCTTCATTAGTACCACCAGTATATTACACCTAGTGAATATCATGACGATCGGTTGATGAACAGAATGTGCTCAATCTGGGGTGCCCTGGCTACGGCCCTGGCTAATTGGAATTTCCACCACTTCTAGACATATTCCTCATGAGGGTCAGTAGGGCAATATACCCTGCGACTGCCGTCCGCGTTGCTCAATATATGAAAAGTCCGAACTTTTTTCATCCTGGCTACGCCCCTGAATAATGCGTCCATTCCGGTGGTTTCTCCATATTCGTCACTGGTACCAACAGTAGAGACCACCCTGTGACCATCGTTACGATCCGTCCATAAACAACACGCGGTCATCGAACTCGGTTAATCCTGCCTACGGCCCTGGCTAATTCGAATTTCCCCCATTTCGCACTATATTCGTCACTGGGGCCACCAGGCCTCTGTACCCTGCGACTGCCGTCCGCGTGGCTCAATAAATGAAAAGTGTCATGACCTTCGGATGACCCTGGCTACGACCCTGGCCAATTACAATTTTCGCGAATTCACATCATATTCGTCATGGGGGCCATTGGGGCACTCTACCCTGCAAGTACCGTCGCGCTGGCTCAATAAATAGGACGGCTCAAAATTTTGATTTCGATTTTTTGCTGACTCAGCAATTGCTGACGGGGATCGCTTACCCCCCGTTCAACTCCGTTTGGGACCCCCTACAACCTGCAAAAAGTTTCATTGCGATCGGGCAATTAGGAGCGAAGAAAATGAATTATGATAAATCAGTCAGTCAGTCAGTGAGTGAGTGTGTCAGTACCCTTCAATCTTATAATATAGATTTATTGTGTATGTTACTAATATATTATGATGAGTATTAAATGATAACCCCGTATGGTCCATACACGCCTCCCGCCCCACTTAGGTGTTATTATTCATAACATCTGGTGGCAGCGGAAAAGCTGAAAAGCGTTTTCTCCTGCATTGCTCTTCTCATAGAGCAATGTTTGGAGCACGGACCGGGGAAGAGGTCCGTTGGACCAATGAGGCTAAAATGTTTTAAATGTAGGTTATTTAGTATTGTTTTATTTTTAGGTAGGTTATTTCTTTGTGATTTATAGGTAATTGATATTTTTTTTTGTATTACGGGAATTTTTTGTAACTGGTTATGATTATTTTGAACTGACCTATGTCACGAGACTACTATAGACAAGCATACGACAGACATGACCAAGACTGTAGGGAACGTAACTCAGTTAGCCATAATTATAACAGACGAGAAAGGTGGCATCATGAACGAGATGATAACCGCTATTACCAAGACGAGTCGTATGACCGAGACTATAGAGACTATGACTGTAGAAGGGACTACTACGATAGGAGGAATGACAGACACCACGATAGGCCTCGTTATGATGGAAATGACCATTACTATGTAGACGACAGTCGTCATCGCAGGAGTTACAGGGACTCTAGTTCTGAAAGCAGAGGTAGCAGAGACCAAAGCTATGACCGAAAAAGTAGCCGTAGGGATAGCCAAAATTACAACTATAATAATTATGAACAAGAAGACCGTAGTCGAGAGGAGGCTCGTAGGTCCTCTGTATGTAGGGAAAACAGGCCAGAGCAGAGTAAAATAGAGACAGTTCCAAAACCAGAGTCGAAGTCACTAGAAGAGTGCACATCGCTGGTTAAACTTATTATTATTAGTGACCAGAAAAGAGGTCAAGTGCAGTGCCGGCAAGTCAGCAAGTCAACGTTAAAGGTGAACTCGCACGTAGATTTGCGGACCTTGCCGGAGTGCTATTACGAGGATAACCTCAGCGAGGAAGTCCTTGCTAACCGCCTCGAGTTTTGGCAATATGTCGTGGGGATATATGTACCCAAAATGAGGTCGAAATTACTTTACATCCCCCAAAGCAACAGCAGGAAGTTACAAGCTGGAATAGGTTAGAAAATAAGTTAGACATTAGGAATGATATTAATATGAAAACCGTAGAAATTAAGAAGCCAGAAATTTTGTGTTTAGCTTCAACAAATAGTTTAGTAGAAGTTAAGTGGGAAACTGTTTCTGAATTAGAAATAAACAAAGATTTTTTTAGCCCGATAGTTCAAGGGACTTTATTGCTTGCAATTGAGGAGAAAAATGAAATTTTTGTATCACAGTGCGAGACGGGCGTTTGTGAAATTGTCGTAGAAACTGAGTGGGAAAATGTCACTGAACTCGAAACAATTAAGGAATTTTCGTACCCGGTTGCATATGAGAGATCGTTGCAAGTTGACGATGAAACAGGATTTGCGGTTCTGTTACCACAGAGCGAGACTAGTGTTTCCCAGTCCATAACGGTAAATGAGTGGGAAAATGTTACCTCGCCGACAACCGAGAAAGCTCGTAAAGCTATAGCTTTCAAACGGAAATGGTCGCCTACCCCAAAACTTGAGAATGCAAAGAAAGATTCCACGAAGTTTAGGAAATTTGTAAATAATTTGCGAAATGAGGACGCTCAAATGTTTTTTCGATTAGAAAGTGGTCGGCAGAATTTTGGGCTGTTGACCGACCTTCGTCCGCCGAGACCTTATGACGGACGAAGCAACGTCTGTAGGCTAAAACAGTGTAATGCGTAGACCGGCAGAAAAGCGCATGAGACCAACGAAATTCCGCAAAGGACCGTACTCACTATTTTATGTACTCCCGTGTACCTATTTCTTTATTTTTAGATAGCAAAGTTGGGTAATAATTAATGTAATGATAGAATAATTAAAATGTATTTATATTTCAGCGATTAATTGTGGATTGTATGCTTTCAGATTTATCTTCTTTTATGTTTTGATGACACTTGAGCGCTATGAAGCGATTTGCAAATTTTATGACTGTTTGGTATGGAAAAAGAAGAGCCGAAATGGACATGGTTTGGTTTGTATAAGCACAGGACTCTGGTCATGAGGACTTGAAACTGATATTTTATTTTTTGAAGATTGCCGGTTGAACATTTTGATATATTTGGTATAAACAGAACGTTGAAGCACATTGAAAGTTATTTGTCATTTTTTTGTTTTGTTTTGTTTTTATTCTCTTTGAGTTGCCTGTTGAGCAATTGGAGATTTGAGAATAAGTTAAATAATATTGAGAGACATAATATGTTGTTTGCAGGAGAACATTTGATTAATGTGGAGGATTATATAATAGTGGTAACTTCTGGGACAGATGATAATAATATGTGCTTTGGTTCGATTATTTTATTCATATGTGTGATGGTTTTAAGGTGCAACAACACGTTTTGGCAGCTTCTGCCTGTCAGTCATAAAGAGCTTCTACCACTGCTCCTGATGAGCGTCACAAGCCGAAGTCTCCACCCATTCAGAGGATCGCACCGACATGCCATAGAGTCCACCAAGCGACCAGCGGTGTTGCTGATGCCTCCAAGCAAGAGGTCAGCTACGTCACCGTGTGGCGCGGTGCAGAATCGTGTGTGAGGGGCCGTCTCGTGCGGCTCCACATCGAGGTACCACTGGGGTGGTAAACGTTCAGCTGAGATACTGCGGAGCAGGGAGGAAACAAGCCTCTTCGTACAATATGGGACGATGTCATTCGATTTCTGAGCTGGAGGAGCTCATTTTTTCGAGACAAAAGTTAAGTCTGGTTTTCTTTTAGTTTATTGAAAATGGTTTAAGAGGTTGTGGATAAGGTTGAAGTACCTACTGATCAGAGTCTAATTTTTTTTTGGAACAAGGTTCGAATTTTGAGTTATTTTAACCATACCTATTGCATTAGATTGAGTTATCAGTTATCACATTATTGATTTATATATTGTTAGAATTTTTTTGAATATTTTTTTACACGTCCGCTGTTATTTAAGTTATTTATGGTTGGAATTTTTGATGGTTTATTGGTTGCTGCCCTTAGGTTTTTGTAATGGATATAATGTGTGCATACTTAGAGTTAAATTTTTATTTCATGTTCGGAGTCTCTCATCGCGAGGCCAGGATCACGGGGGAGTCGGGAGGCTGCAAGACCTTCACCGGACTGGATCTCCCACTGACTGTACGCTGTTCCTGCTGACCGGGGACCATGCACGAGCCCACTCCCAATACTGCTAGCTGTGGAGTGGGAACCTTTAGCTGTCAGACGCCCTTCAAGGTGGAGCCGCTGTGCGGGGACCTCTCAAGCCCCGTCGGTCCACCAGGTGGGTCCACACCGCCGAAGCCACGCCGCCAGCTGAAGCGCCCAAGGCTGTCCAGTTGGAGCCGTCTTGCGGGGACCTCTCCAGCCCCGTCGGCCAACTGCAGCAGCGCAAGGGGCGCTTTCCCGTTTGGTGTGCCAGGGAGGGCCACCACGAGCTGCGAGCGTGAGCGACAAAACATCGAGAGGTGGTGACGTGATGAAGAGGTCAGCTCAACGTCATCACACAACCACTGGTCCAGCAGCATCAAGCCGAGCAGCCACTACAGTCAGCCCGTCCAGGTCCGTGCCATCGAAGTTCCTTCAGTTTCTTCCCACCGACTCCTTCTCTAATGATCCGTGAAGTTCGCTGGACTTTGTGAGAGTGAGAGAGACCGTAAATTGTATATTGTGATATTGTTTTTTGATAATAAAGTGAATTTTGTTAGGTAGGGCAAGCAACCACCCCATTTCGAGGTACACTGAGTCGGAAGATTTTGGATCGGTTATAAAATTGAAATTGCCTCCGGCATTTTCAATTTTTTTTTAGATAGATGGAAATATGTTAGGTACAGATTAGGTAGGTATCGAAATAATAAGGATGATTAATATGTTGCCTGACTCAGTGTGTCAGACTGCTGACTTCATAGCTGTGGTATGTCAACTTGAGCCTGAGTGACCTGGTAAGTCACCGGTCTAGGTCACTTAAGCAGAGGTTAGACATTTCCACCGCTAGGAGCAGCACCTCTCGGACAGACAATTAGGGCAACTCTTCAGGCCTTAGGTCGGTATGACAAAACCGAATGCTGAGGTCTGAAGAGGGGCATTCAGGGCAGTTCAAGCATTCAGCATTCAAGATTCAACAGTCAAGATTCATTGCGATCAGCGAAGTCCGAGTCGAGATGGGTCTACTCCTTTTAATGTAAGTTATTTTAATATTGTATATTTTGTATTTAATTGTCTGGTTGTTAAGAATATATGTAATTGTCCAATATGAAATGGTAACCCCGTATGGTCCATACACGCCTCCGAACCCAGCCTTAGCTAGGGACTACGTGCAATGAGTTAAACATAACACACGTACGTACGTACGTCGGACGGACATGACCTAAAAACCACTTTTTTGTGATCTAGGACCTCTGAAACGCCTTTTGCAATGAAAATCTCAAAACCAAAATTTCGAACGATAACATAACTTTCTCAGCCCATGTATTACATAAGGGCGAGAAAGTAAATAAAGGGTCCGATAATGGTCGCACTTGACTTTCTCGCAATTTTTACGCCAGCGGTATCGAAAATTTTGATTTTTTTTTACGTAATTTTTTTTTTTTTTTGGACCAAAATTTTAACTTTTTCTAAAAAATATTTTGCCATACACTGGACAATCATTATAGCCACCTACTCACCGGATTTCAAACATATCCGTCAAATGGTGAAGTGTCGTTCGACGCGCAAAGTACGTGTTTTCTATTTTCCATGTCACGCCCTTAATTTTCAAGTAATTGAAAATCTATTGAAAATGACCTTGAAGCATCTATCTGAGACCATTTTCACCAATTTTCAAAGAAATCTGTCGATTAGAGTTGTTGCAAATCCGTCTGAACCAATCAAAAACGTGATTTCCATTTATGGAAAATTTTCCTACAGTAATGCCAATATTGGCCATAATTATTATGTGGGATAAGTTTCGTTCGGTAAAACATCAAACTAGGTTAAAGTACACCTCCTTACCAATTTTTATTGAAATCGATCGAATAGTGCTACTGGAGTGACGACCAACGCGTTTGGGCCAAAACTGGGCCAAGTTATTGGCCCACCTCCAAATGATTGTAAAATACCTCTAAACTTGATATACGTAGCTTCCAGCCCTTCTTAACTGTCAAAAAACACGATTTTTTGCCTTTTTTTGACCATAGCAGGCGCAATTTTTGAGTTATCAAAATTTATCAAAAAAGAAGTCCAGATATTTACATATTTACTCCAGGATCATGGGAAACCCAAAATCTCAAAATCGAAATTTTGCACGAAGACATAACTTTCTCAGCCCATATATTACATACGGGCGAGAAAGTAAATACATTTGTTTGCATCAAGACATATTTGTACCTATGAGGTAACAATTGGATATTTATATGTTCTGAAATATCATATTTATTTTTAACAGGCTCTGTTGTGATTTCACAATGTCGAAAAAATTTTTTGTTGGCAAAAATCGCCGATCGTAAAGTTACAACATAGCCTCTTAACTTATGACGTTAAAAAAACATATTATACTTCAGAACATTTAAATATCCACGTAAAATGTGCAGAAAAAACGTAAACAAACACGACTGCGTAGACCACCTTTAGATTGACGTTAAAATGACAAATTATAATTCAGATCAATTAGTTTCCATAGGAATTTGCCATGAAACAAAATCAACAAAAACATTAAGTAAATAGGCTTGCCATACTTTCGCAGACTATGCCCTCCACACCTCTCAGAGCTTCTGAGTCTTGCTCATGTGGTTTTCTGTTTGCGAGGGTATGTACATACCTGCATGAGTGTCTCCAAAATGGCGTAGAGCAGTCTCATAGCACAGTCTAATAGACTTCTTGCACATATCCGTTTGCAATTTTTCATAGTGGGCCAATTTCATGAAGAACTCGAGGCAGGGAGGTGTTGTAACGATAGAGTTGTCCAACAGCCTCCTCGCCGCATCAATCCCTTCCATCAGAACAACCCACTTAAGGTACATGGGCTTTAGCTGCTCCCCCAGATCATCCCGCATCCTCATTCCTCTGAAAAACAATTCCTCTGCGCGGCTTTCTGATACAGCCTGTATGGCTCTTATCATCTGCGGAGTAGAATTTTCCAAGTTATAGGTCTTCAAAAAACAGGGACAATAAATCGTCAGCAAACAGGATTGTGTGGACAGACTTATTAACTTATAAGACCACAAACCATTTGCCAAATGCGGAAGAGATCGGATGCAGAAGCGTCTCTGCCGAGGGCCAAGTTGGCTTCTTCAAATGCCGCCATGGCTTCTTTCTCGTCCATGCGCCTCAAATAAAACGCAATGCGCTGAAACCAAAGGTCAACGCAGCGGGGATGTGCGGTCGTCCCTAACCTCAGCAGCCTCTGAGTCTGGTGATATGTTCGCTCCGACATCAGGAACTTGATGTATGAGATGTAGTGCCGAGCCTCCAGCTTGTTAGCGGCGATGGCGGCTGCAACACGAATATAACACCGTTAAGACTGTTGGATATAAATAATCTGAAATATAATATGCCTTTTTAACGCCAGATATTATGGCCAGGCTATACTGCGATTTTACGACGTACTGGCCACCATACATTCTCGACGAACTCCACCAAAACCACTATGCAATATTCGACAGACAAATGAAAAACTGACATTTCAAATTCGTTCTTCAGTGAAATAGTGTCCTATTCAAAGTCACTGTTTCACGTTTGAATAGCACACTATGTTTAGCTTTTAGAGTGGCAACGGCCATTGGCAGTCCTCAATTACTAGTGTTATGTAAGTAAATATATTTTATACGGAAATTGCAACACCATATTGTCGCGATGTTGTTCTCATTGTTTCCATGGTAACGACGCGTTGAAAATTGAACAGGTTAGGTTACCTAAATTACAAGAAAAAGCTACCTACCAACCTAAATACAGAGGCAGGATAGTAGGAATCATGTAGTTAGATTACCATCATATGCGATAACTTGCTATGTACCACTGACAAGGCAAAAGAGCCTTCATATACGTGAAACATTCTCAGCTACAAACCATCTCCCATCTCCTGGAAAATAACTTCAAAACAGGGGATCTATTTCTTACCCATAATGCATTATGTATTTTAACAGATATGGCGGTAAATGCCAGTAAATGTAACATTTTATTTCATAATAAAATTGTTTGCGTAGGTAGTTGTGTTTACAAACGGACAAAGTTGCGTCGACTTTGTGAAACTGCGTCATGGTGTCGATAGTACCTGTTTGATATAGTTCCATAGTGTTATGTACAGTACTGACTGAGACTGGTAACTGCAATATCGCCATTGGTTGTGTCTACTCTAAAAGCTAAACACAGTGTTCTATTCGAACGCGAAAAATGTGACTAGGCAGTATGAAACTATGTTTAGCTTTTACGGGAGAAAAAATACTATCGAACGACAGAAATGGCATTGCAATTATCCACTTCCATAAGTGAACTAAAACTTTATCAACAAATAACATGGCGACGGTAAAAAGTACAAATTTGTCTACTAAATGTGACGATAAATTCTACATGTTTTAGTCCGAAACGTTAAAAAAATCCCTTTCGGCAGCCCCGAAAGGCGTAGGTAGATTTCGAAGATTACTTCCATCCACTAAAAGCAGTCTAAAATCATTTAGAAAGACGGTCAAGATGATTTTCAGTTGACCCAAATGCATTCTCTACAATAACAACGGAGGAATTGAGTTTTGAAATTTCACCCCCCCCCCCCCCCCCCCCCCCAACAAGAAAATGAAAGTGATTTTACAAAAAAACTTTTTCAGGCAAAAGTTGTAGATATTATTAATAGAAACTCATAGCAAAAAGAATAAACTCAATATCTCACTAAATAAGTGAGTTATGACGTTTTGAAAATTCAACCCCCCACCCCCTGCCTAAACGGTGCGTCGGACGAAAAACTTTTTCAGACAAAAGTTGTAGGTAATATTGAGGCAAATGCATTGCAAAATTAAAGAACTCGATAACACCCCTAGGACACAAGTTATGAATTTTTTTGTGTGCAAAACCCTGTTTTTACACCCTTATTCAACCATTACGGGTGGGATCAAAAAACGTTACAAAGAAAAGTTGGAGATAGTACTGTTAGACGACCCTCAGAGAAAACCACGTTCCATTAGTTGCAATATTAAGGGAGTAATATATATATATATATATATATATATAAACTTTTTAACTGACGGTGGTTTTGGGGTCCAGGGGTCATAAAAAGAAGAACTGTGAAGAAATTTTTCAAAAGTGAGACTACTGGTACGACTACAATAGGTAGATTTTTCTTCGAAATCTACCTAAAAAATATTCCGCGTGAGGTAGTGTTTTAATTGTTTTCGCGATCTGTCAAAAAAACAAGTTTACTGGTATTTGACTGTGGGCCATTCACATTTATTGACCGATTGTCATGAAATTTCGTAAATTTATGTATAACTATGTAACTTAAACATCTGTCGAACAGAATTTTGTTATCTTCAAAATTACGGCCGTTTTTGTCAAAAAAGTGTCGAAAATGAGTTGAGAATGAGAAACCTCGTTTTTGAATGGTCGGAACGCATTTGGGACTACAGTAATAAAATGACAGACATGAGATTTGGTATGAGTGATCTCAGATAGATGCTCGTGGGTCATTTTCAACCGATTTTCGATTGCTTAAAAATTACGCCCGCAAAAAAATCTCAAAAAACCCCCCCAAAAAAAAATCATTCTGGGCGAGAAAGTTAAGTGCGACTGTTGTCGGACCCTTTATTTACTTTACCTGTATACGAAGTATACGTAAGGTAAAGTATTGTATTCGTGCGGGCCAATTTTCAGCAAACCTCAACTTTGAACCGTCATTGCTCCCAGACCTCAAAAGCGACTGAAACTTGCATATACATTTCGGAAACGTCCATTCCTTCGAAATGTGAAAATCATCTCACTTTTTTCCTCCAACGAAAAGTTTGCCCCCAGGAATTTTTAGAAGAGGTCAGGTACTCCGTGTCAGTACGTATGTATGTACGTATGTATAGGTGTATGTGTGTATGTAGCTAGCTAGCTAGCTATGTATGTGGCATTGACCTGGACGGCGCACTTTTCAACCGATTTTCTTCAAAATCGGTAGTGACCTTTCTAAAACTGGAAGAAATCAGAACCCGGAAGCCCAGTTCCCCCACTTAAAAGTTAAGGGGGGTTACCCCCCCCCCCAAAACTCCCCCAAAAGGTAGAAAAAAAATATTTGCTCAAAATTTGCTCAAACGATTTTGATCAAATTTTGGAAAATTATAGAACAAATAATTACGAATCCAATGATACCACCCACTACCCCCGCATAACTCCCTGGAAGGGGGGAAGTCCCCCCTGGACCTGTAAAAGGGTGAAATCAGTGCATGGATTCAGTTGTTTGTGGTATATGAGTAGTTCTGGATATGACACGTGACAACGGCCATACTCGTCACAAATGGTATATGGCTTATTTCGAGCCTCCCTCCCCCCCCCCCCCCCCCCAGGGAGGGGGGCAATTTTGAGTGACTTTTAAAGTGCGGCTTATGGGGTCTCAAACTGTTCGGGGGAACGTTGTGAAGCAATTTTTTGTATCAAAAAGTTTTTCTGAACGTATCCAAGCACCCCACCCCCTAAGGGGGGTACATTTGAGTAGTTTGCGAAATATGGGTTGTGTGGGCTCAAAATGATCGGGAGATCGTTCTGAGGCAATATATTTGGTCAAAATGTTTTTTCACCACCCCCCCCCCCCCTCCCTTATGGGGGGAGTTTTGGTTACTTTCCAAAGTACGTTGTATGGGGTATCAAAATGCTCGGGGAAACGTTCTGAGGCAATTTATTTTGTCAAAAAGTTTTTCCGAGCTTCCCCAACCACCTCACCTTGTTTTAGGGGGTAGTTTTGGGTGGTTGCCGAAGTACGTCGTGTGGGGTCTCTAAGTACTCGGGGGAACATTCTGGGGCCATTCCTTTCGTCAAAAAGTTTTTCCGTCTCCAATCATTTAACCAAGGGTTTTTTCTAGGAATCACGCAAATAAGCAGGTAAAGTTTTGTCCGACCGTGTCGTACCGCTTGTTTTCTTTTTGGGTATCACCCATTCCTAACGTGTAGCCCCAACCAATGAGAGAGACAACCATGACGCGGTACCAACCTTCGACTGCCTCTTTCCACAGTTTCCGCTTGAGCAAGGGGTAGGAATCCAGCCGCGAGTTGCCCTGCAGTGAAATTATGGAATCTAAGTAGTAATTCCACATTTTCTGTGTCGGTAGTGCACGCACAGCATCTCCATATACCTTCACCGACAGTTCCACAATGTCCTTTATCGTGCGTCTTTTATCCTGAAACAATAGTTACGTCTCAACTTACGGCTACGGAACTATATGAAACAGGTACTATCGACACCATGACGCAGTTTGTAAACACAACTACCTACGCAAACAATTTTATTATGAAATAAAATGTTACATTTGCTGGCATTTACCGCCATATCTGTTAAAATACATAATGCATTATGGGTAAGAAATAGATCCCCTGTTTTGAAGTTATTTTTCAGGAGATGGGAGATGGTTTGTAGCTGAGAATGTTTCACGTATATGAAGGCTCTTTTACCTTGTCAGTGGTACATAGCAAGTTATCGCATATGATGGTAATCTAACTACATGATTCCTACTATCCTGCCTCTGTATTTAGGTTGGTAGGTAGCTTTTTCTTGTAATTTAGGTAACCTAACCTGTTCAATTTTCAACGCGTCGTTACCATGGAAACAATGAGAACAACGTCGCGACAATATGGTGTTACAATTTCCGTATAAAATATAGGTATTTACTTACGGCATCTTCACCATGGCTGGGTAGAGGTGCCATTAGGTAGATGTGATTTCGTATGATTTTATAATTTATTTCGACAGACTTCCTCTGACGTTACCATGCTAATTATTCAGAAAAAAAATCTAGTAACATTATTCTGTCAACTAGGTACCTACTATCTTTCAGATGAAACACTGGAGACCACTGGCAACTCTAAAAGCTAAACATAGTGTGCTATTCGCAGTGAAAAAATATGGCTGCGAATAGCATATGTTTCGCTTTCAGCGCAGCCAATGACCTCCTATGGCCGTGCAAACATCTGTATATCGAGAAACGTTAGCCGATCCTACAGTACACATTTCAACCAGTTCTCACAGTGGCTCTAAAAAAAAAATCGCATTCAGAAGCTTACCTTTCCTTCATCATCTTTTTCAGTCGGAAAAAAGGAAATGTTTTCCATCGGTAAGCGCGCATGGATATCCTGAACATCCTCTGACTCTGGAAAACGTTCTAGAAGGTCCCTGAAAATTTAAAAAATGTGAGTATTGGCACAAAACCTATATTTTAGGCGTGTACTATAGAATAAAATGTGTGATGCGCATCATTCATTGAGAAGACATGGGCAGAGGAGATATTTGTTTTCCTGGATCAAAACAAAGCACTTTTTCTCACTCTATCATAATATACTAGTATTGTATACATAATATAATTCTTAGGTCCCCGCCACTCTCATAAAAGCTCTGGGAGATGAACCCACGGCAGTCAACGCAATCATTGCTTTCACCCAGGCCATCGGCCTATTCTCAAAACTATAACATGACTCAAACTCTAAACATTTAAAACTCACAAATAGCCAATCATTTGTCCCTCAGGGGCCTCGGGTGGTAGAAAAAAAATCTTTTATAAGAACATAAAGAAATCAAAAATTCATGAAAATTGTTACTTCACAATGTTTGAAATGCCAAAAATAACACACTGACTTAGGCTTCGTCCCACCATACTCGGTTAATGTTAGACTCCAGTTAAAGTCCAATTATTGCACGGTAAAAACCGAATTTAACTGGAGTTTAACAGCTAACCGAGTATGGTGGGATGAAGCCTCACACTTCGATTCGGTGGGATTACCTACTGATCTTTGGTGATTCAGTCCCACCATACTCGGTTAAACTCCACTCAAAGTCAGTTTTTACCGTGTAATAATTGGACTTTAACTGGAGTTTAACGTTAACCGAGTCTGGTGGGACGCACCCTCAAGCAAGTAATTTAGGCGGAATTTCACCACCTCACGATAGTGCCTTTTAACGTTCGAATAGCTATCGATTCGAAAAAGCAGACATCCTCACGTTAGATTTTGTTGTGTCAATAGAATTCGCCTGCTTTGTTTACGTCAAATTTATTTCAACAATTTCAAGCTAAAAACGGAAATAAACGTGAAAAAAAACGCTATTTTTTCGGAGAAAGAAGTTAAAATGTTGATTAGACTACATTAGACTACACTAAATGAGTCGCAGGTATGAAGATTATCGTTTTGCTAACGCACGGAAAATCCACTCAAAGGCTAACGAAACGGTAACGGTGCATGGTGAAAGCCGGTTACATTTTTTACTGATACGATAGCGCTATCGTGTACACGATAGTCTTCACGGTAAACTGGTGAAATTCAGCCTTAAGTAACTACCAAAAGTCAGTTTAATAAATTTCTGCTAAAAAAATTTCTGGGCAAATAACACTAGATATGACAATATAGAGCAGGGAGACTACAAAATTTCGAAACAATTGACCAGCAAGAATCATTTATTTATAAGGATATTTCATTTGGGGTTTGGAATAGGTCCGGTTGGCGCATGACGTCAGCAGTTCGACCGATTCGACCGCCGTATTGGTTGATGCCGTTGTTGCTTTAGCAACAATAATTTAAAAACAAATCAGGCGTCAAAAGCAAAGAAGGCGGTCGAACAGATGACGTCATCTCTCATATATAGACATGCGTATGAAATATCCTTATAAATAAATGATTCATGAGTTACGGTACTGAATGAGACTGATAATTGCAATAGCACCATTTGCCGTAGCCGCTCTAAAAGCTAAACATTGTGTGTTATTCGAACGCAAAACAAACGATTGACAGTAGGACTATGATTAGCTTTCACGGGAGAAAAAATACAATCGAACGAGAGAAATTACCGGTCTCTATCGGGAACCGATACAAGAAGTATGCGAGGCAGAATAACTTACCTAAGAATAGTTTCTTGGAAAGTGAATACGAATGGGTACTCTTTCACTAAGTGATATATGCGGAAGTAAAACTGAAAGTCAGAGACGATCATCTTGGCTTTTTCGTAGCAATCTTGCGCATCCCTCCCGCACAGTACCGTTTTACTATCAGCGCTAGAATTTAAATTGTTCTTCTTCAACATAGCATCAAGAGCTCCTTTACAGTAATTCAGCTCATGCTTTATGAACATCTCATTAAGATCAATGTTGGCGGGGTGCTTCCTGAAACATCAAAGATACATAAATTAGGTAGACAGGGGATGTAGCCCAACGACTAAGCTTTCCGTTTGGCTGTAGAAGTCAGGTTTGACGGGAGACGAAAAATTTCCGCTATTTGTTCACTCCTATTCCGAATATTGTTTGAGGACACTGTTGCATATTTAAATGTTCTGAAATATAATATGTTGCCTTAAGGCGGAAATCATAACATAGCCAGTTAATTTCGCCCTTAATAATAGTCACGCATACTTACACAATGCCCCGGCTTAACCATGGCCGAGAGTCTCTCATGTTCGACATCTTCTCCTCCCACTCAAAAGCAAAACTCCAAACACTTGGTTTTTCCCCGTGAATGATAGTAAACGCCTCCAACAACTCGCTTCCACAGCCCCCCAACTTGAATCTTTTGCAGAAACCGAAAAACCTCATCCACAGTTCGTAATCCTCCCTGTAGGTCACCAGTAAGTTTCTGAAAAACATCTTAGTGGTGTCCAGGATCGCGAAATCAGTTTCTGTGTTTGGGATTCCCTGAGGTTTTCTCTAAAAAAAACGTAAAACAAGTGTTGGTAAAAGGCGAAGGGCAGGACAGATCTCGAAGATTAGTTTCACTGGTGAGACAAGGCCAGCCATGCCATTGTAGTGAGTTTGGTCTTGCCCCCACATACAGCTCACCACTGTATCCCGTTTTCTGCTGTCAGACATGAGCACTGCAAGAGTCAGTTATAGTATCGCCACCCTGACCTGCCTGGCCCGAGGGCATTCTGTGAACAGTGCAGAATGCCCTAGGGCCAGGGAGGTCAGGGTGGCGCTACTATACCAAGGATTACCTCCGCGGCCATCCATCCTAAGAAGCTCTAAGGCAGACAGCGCAAGGAAATAATAATTTCATCGAGGCTGTCCTTCAGAGACGGTCAGGGTTCACTTGCTCTGTCAGTGTCTATCTGAGTTTGGGTTTTGCTTCCCAACTATACTCCACGCGCATCTTGGATGACAGTAACTTCACACATTGTTTTCAAAAAACACAGGGTTCCCAACATTATTTTTTGTTCAGAACCAGAAGTAGACTTGAGAAGTAGAGTCACAATGATCTAAAAGAGTTTAGCAACGACAATTCACATATCGATAGCCTATCCACCCTTCGATAAGTCCGAATTTACTATCATCCAAGATGCGCGTGGAGTATAGTTCCAATCTTTATAAAATCATAATGTTGGTGACTAAAAAAACTTATATGACAAGGTTTCTTACAGCTCGCCTGACGGCAAGTCGAATCAAAAAGTCTTGTTCGTGGGATATTATCCGTTCACAATCAGCCCTTTCAGGTTGTGGCTTATTTACTTTCTCCACGAGCTTTCGCCTCTCCCGAAGAATACTCCTGAAAAATTAAGAATAATTTTGTGAGCGGGGTGGGTCCTCTGTAAGAGCAGTACATGAAACCGAAGTCCTTACTAGCACCTTGAGCTTCCCGCCATAGGGTTTGTGTGTTAGAAACTTGTTTTAATTAATTTTTTTAAGCATTTATAATTGCAATTAGGCGCTGTTACTGCATCCATAGCAAGAAGATAACTCATAGTCTAGGTTAAGTTCGTGAAATGGGAAAATCGGACAAAGGGGGTGCAAATGGGGAGGGTTTTTGGAAACATCAAAATTTGGCACCCCCTTATTCTTGATAATAGTGAAATTATTATTCTTTCCTGAGTTGTCTAACAGTGTTTCCTACAACTTTTGTCAAAAACTTTGGTTGGTGTCATTCATAACGTCGTTAGTAGGTATGAGATAGATTTATTTCTTTTAGCTATGAATGTTGTCTTTATATCACCTACTTAAAACTTTTGTAAAATATTGTTATTCGGCCGACGTACCGTTCAGGCAGAGAGATACCACCCGCCTCTTTCTCGCCATCACAGAACCTGCACTGCGTAGAGTTAGTACTTAAGGTTAGGGTATGCGAAAGGGGACAGGTGAAATATTTCGTCAAAGGGCGATTTTGAGATTTTGATTTCATTAGACGTTTCAAGCCATCCTGATTCCAAAAAGCCTAATTTTGAGTTTTCAATCACTCATAATTCTTCTATTTTTAACAATTCGGACTTGGTTTATGAGACTTTTTCGTTTGTCTCTTTGATACCTAAAACTTCTTCCCAGAAAGTTTTTCTGAAATCCCACTTTTTTTCACTTTCATTTTTAGGCAGTCCGTGAGTTTTTTTGCTTTTTCGTAATTCTTTTTTAGGCAAACATTTAGCCAGTGTAGAGGCGAAAAAATATCTCTTGTGAACCATTTCGGAATTTTCCAAAATGAGCGAGTTACGGAACTTCAAAATTTTTGAAAATTAATAAATCCACCATTTTTTTTTTTATATTGTTTATATTGGCACGAAAAAAACATTTTTACATTTTGCCAGTACATAGTAAATCCACCATTTTGAAATGCGTAGAGTCAGTAATCTCAGGAGATGCTTGTGGGTCATTTTCAACAGATTTTGGATTGCTTAAAAATTACGCCCGCAAAAAAAAAAAATCATATGGGGTGAGAAAGTTAAGTGCGACTGTTGCCGGACCCTTTATTTAAATGAGGATGCCACACGACAGCACTGAAAGCGGCTCCCACCCTCCATGTTAAGAAAGGACTCTGCGTGGTGCCAACAAATAACAAGGATACTTACTCCATTTCAGAACGCGTAAAGATATTATCGTTCACTAGATCCATGTACCTCCCCTCAATTGCGGTGAAATCAACGGGAACTGTCCTAAATTTCTCCATATTGTGGATTTTACTGGAAAATTAGCGAGTTAGCTGATGGAAAATCCAACCAAAGCAAAGCATCGATTGACGAGGGTGTGGACGAGGACGAGGGAAACAGCGATGCCAACACAAAATTCTAAAATTTCTAATAACTAAAAAATAGACAGTTTACATAGTTTTCCGTATTTTTCTTTTTAAATAAAAATATTTTTATTGTAATTTTTATATTTAGTGTTCATATATTCATATTTATAATGTATTTCCTACCTTTTCATTTTTGGCGGGTGATCTGGCGGCAGTGTAACCGGTTCAAATTTCTCCTTTTGTCAAAGTAGGTATGTTACAGTAATCGTGATACAACTGGCTCTAAGATAACAGGTCGCCAGGTCCATCTGTCTACCTGACCACTTATAGCTTTGCTAATAATATCTACCATAATTGCTAACAAACCCCCCCTCCCCATTTCTCCATTAGATGTATATTATAGGTACTGCAGATGCAGCTACTTAGGTACCTATTTCTGGTAGTTGGCTACTTACCTAGCAAGAGGTTAAGGCGGGATATTTTAGAAAAAAAAAAAAATCGTGTATCAAGCTGTACTTAATAATAATTTAATTTTGATGAATGGGGAACTCCAATAATTCTTAGATTTGCCAAGGATAACAGGTACATAATTGACTGGGGACTAGGGCAAAGCTGCCAACACAAGATTCCCGAAAGTGCCGTTCTCAACAGTAGGTAGCTAAATTCATGGTAACTCGTTCGATCATTGTGGAGTACCATGGAGCTGGTGTAAAGTAAACAAATGGCACTGGCATCTCGGAAATTGTACGTAGATTCCACCACACTCCGCAATGGACTGATTTTCTTCCGAGTTCAACACGATAAATCTCCCGGTTATCAGTTTTCCCACCCTCGAATTAACTGCACTGTATTGCTACGTAGAAAAAGGGGTTGCATAACTTGCATAGCTTCTTATTTACACATTATATCTTTACTAAATTCGGTAGGTAGTTACATACTATGGTGGGTGTGAATGCACCTTCATAAAGAGGCTCCAGTAGAACAGGAATAGAAGGGGAACATTTAAAGTTTGAAAATATTAAGCACCTACGTATCAAGTAATTATACCAAACTAGACAGTATGAAAAGGGGCTCTTGGTAGTAGAATGGCAGCCAAGTAGGCTTGGTATTCCTACAGTGCGCTTTCTTACGAAGGTTTAATCTTTCTTGGGATTCTGAAATCTCTCCCAGTTTGAAATCTATTGGTTTGTCGTATCCCATAATCTTGGCATAGTGGTGAGTGTCTTCAAACAGGCGAGGGTCAACAAACATGGGTTGACCTTTTACGTGGAATGACGAGAACATTCCGGGAATATCAGGGACGTCTACATCTTCGGGGCGGAACTTTACCTAGAAAAACAAAACGTCCACATTATACAAAATAACAGTAATTTTTCTTGTTTATTTTCAGTATTTTTCGAATTAATGTTATATTTTAAAATAAAAAATATACTAGCCCTGACTTATTCAACAGGTGTTACGTTTATCTTTGGGATTCTATTATTAATGGATATTGTACGGAATTGGCATTGTACTTTATCATGAGGTCGAGCAGAGCAATAAGGAGAGGAACACTAGATCGTAGTTACGACTGGATTAGTTAGTTTTAGTGATGACTGCAGTGCTATCTACGGGTTACAGGGATAACTATTACAGAATCCAGTTTTAAACACGTCTAAAATTAACTAGAAAGTAACTACTTGTTGTGTATTATTAGGTTTTTCTAGTCTCCTGTCGACGATGTTGGGAAAGAGAAGAGGTGCAGCTTGGATCGGGTATGTGAGTGAGATCAGAAACTCCCTTCGTGTTTCCAAACACACTCAGCTTGGTGTGGTAGCGCACTAAAATGTTCCCTGAAAACTGATAAATACAATGGTGTCAGTGCATGCTAGTTGATAAAATAGGAACGTATGTGGGAGTCCTGTGTAATGATGACGCGCCTTGACACTTGATCTTTGAGTGGTGTACGTGTCTCTAGCCTCAGTAGTAGAGGGGTGGGGGAGACAAGCCCAGCAACTAGACCACTTCAAGAAGTATCCATCGTGCTCAGCTGCCAGCACTAGCAAATGCCAGCTCCACACCCATGGTCGAGACTACCGCATCCTCGAGATACGTTTCACCTGACATGCTGGATCTATCAGGGGTGAATACCGAGCAGAAACAATTTGGCAGGATCGGTATGGAACCAGCGCGGTGTGGCCGAGCTGTCAGTGTTCTTTTAAAGACAACCACCAAGACCACACGGCTATCGAGCCTCATCCGAAAAAGGTTACGTACCATGCAGAAGGCGAGAGTGTCAGCCTGGGCAGTGTATCTCCATAATAACCTGTACCTTCTTCAGACGGCATGTCGCTTCTGTATAATTATAACTCTGCAGTCACGAGAAGCACGACACGAATCCCTCTCCTCCCAGAGACCTATAACAACAACACATCCCATTAGCTACGGCTGCCAAAGCATGGTGGGGGGGGGGGGGGGGGGGCGGTATAGGTACAGGGATACTGTTCCATGATTTGAGTGGTAAAGAGACAGATGCACGGGAGCTCACCCATCCCCCTCTTTTCCTCTCTCATCATTTGTAATGATTAATCCAATTGAAAATATATGACTTGAGGAGGGGGGATAATTTGGTTAAAATAGAGATCTGAAAGAAATTGTACGTATTACAGTCAACAGTATTAACGGTTTGCATTACCGGGGAGGGAACCAATTCACCTCTTTTGGTTGTAACCCCCAGGTTTTCCCGATGGTTCCACGTAAGGTCCACAAGGCGGCCTTACACCTCTGAATTGTGGTGTCCATGTGCACTTTAAAATAGGAATAAATCCTTGTAGCAAAGGTGAGAAAGCTAGTGCAACCGTTGTCGCTTCCTTTATTTTCCTATCACTCACCAACATCTTGCCTGGATGGAGCCGTCGTAACGTGGAGCACCACAACAAACTGTTCATTGTAGGCACAGAGAAACAATCCATCAGGCATAAACCCCAGCTCCACGTTCCATTTGGTCTTGTTATACATGAACTGGGTAGAATCACAAACTCCCTTAGTGTTTTCACACCAACTCAGCTTGGTCTGATAACGCACTAAGATGTTGCCTGAAAGCTGATAAATACAATGGAGTCAGTGCTATAGTCGATAAAGTAGGAACGTATGTGGGAGTCCTCTATAGTGGTGACTCGCCTTGAAACTCCCACGATCTTTGAGTGGTGTGTCTCTAGCCCTAGAAGAAGAGGGGTGGGGGAGAAAAGAGACAAGCGCAGCAACTAGACCATTTCAAGAAGTATCCATCGTGCTCAGCTGGCAGCACTACCAAATACCAGCTCCACACTCATGGTCGATACTACCGCATCCTCGATATGAATTTCACTTGACATACAGGATCTATAAGTGGTGAATACCGAGCAGAAACAATTTGGCAGGATCGGGATCGAAGCAGGGTGGCCCAGCTGTCAGTGTTCTTTTAAAGACAATCATCAAGACCACACGGCTATCGAGCCTGGTCCGAAAAAGGTTACGTACCATACAGAAGACGAGAGCGTCAGCCTGGGCAGGGTATGCGTTGCATTCAGCCGTAGGTACATATAGGCCCCAGGATCCTTCGCAGTATGCACGCCCAAACCGCTTCTCGCCGTGAGCTTTTAGAGTAGTAGTATGTAGTTCCCTAAGGAAAAATAAAAAATAAAACATTTTCACCATGTCCTAAAGTCTACTATAGTGCCCCTAAAAGTTGACTATAGCGTTATCCTCCCGGAAAGAAAAGTTGGTGCCTATCACCATCCTGCCGATAGCGCCCTTACCATAACCTTAGCTAGCTAGCCCCGTACCAAAACCGATCGATCAAAATGTCCGCTGAGACATTTTGACTCTGGGAAACTGTGCTCTCCTATATCACCATGGGAGGAGCGGAACAGTTTCCTGTGGATATGATCCTGAATTTTTTGAGCAAGTCCAAAAATTTTTTAGTGGTCGCAACCACTGGAAGCGCCTGCTGGTGCTATATAAGTTCCTCTTTCACCTCTGATATGTTCAGCATGTCCAGTCAAATTTATATCGAGGCTGTGGTGGTTCAGAACACACCTAAAACTGTCGGTCCCCATCTTGTTACTAACACGATGGCTGGGAAGCTGAGAGAGAGCTTTGAAACTAGAGGATCCAGGATCTTGTCTAGGCTTTCGGCCTTTCGGCTTTCGGCCTTCCAAGGAATGTTAGTTTCTTTTTGGAACAAAAAACTACAAATACAGTGGAAGCAGTAGGGGTCTGCATAGAAAAAGTGAATTTACCGATTTCAGGCTTCATAATGCTGTAGTAAACTCGCCACACGGCGTCCAAGCTCATCGCACTATCCAGGAAAATTGCACCCGCTACGGACTTGAATACATCACCCAAAGCTTTCGGCACCTCCACGTCCTCTGCCGCCTCAGAGTCTTCTTCTGCTTCCACCAAGTAACACTGCAACAAACAGAAGACACTACCATTAGTCCAAGAAACAAACTAACCGAACGGGTCTGACATGTGTCATGAAAGGTCCACGTTCGAATCCTAAGCAGAACTTATGTTATACTGCGACGATAGAGTGTTTAGGTTGTTGACAGCCGGGACACACCGTTCTATCCGGATCCAACCAAAATTTTTGTGATCGGCATTCACCTCTTACATGTTCTGTACCTCAAGTAATGAACATCGAGGTTGTGGTAGTTCGGAACCCACCTAAAACTGCAGATCCTCATTGTGCAGTGGACGGATAATTCCTGAAATGGTCTAGATTGGATGTCTCTCAACCCGTCAGATAGCTAACGAACACAGTAGGAGTCAGTTAAAGGTACGGTACCTCATCACAGATGGCGTGATGGCGTTGTTTTCTTCCTGGATCCGCACAAAGCGGTCGACGACATCATGTAGAGCCGGGGAAAGGTGCCTGAAGAACTGGTGGTAGCCGTGGCGCACCGCCAGAGAGGCGAAGATCCTGTTGTTGACCAGAGCGGATCGGAAATCAGTGAGAGATCCAGGAGAATGGTCCCGAAAATCCTCAAACAGGTGCCGCGTGATCAAGTAGTCTGGAAACGGAACTGGTGTCAACTTTCCCGCAAACATTAAAAAGGGCAAATTGCACACAAGTACAATAAAATTTCTATATTCTCAGCCCGATTTAAATGCCATCGTGCAGAATATAGTTTTGAGATTCTCATTGCAACAGCTCCCGTCTTCCTCGGAATTTGAAAGTGAAGCCTCACCGATCTATCAAAAAATATTCATTTGGCTTCTGCCAACAATCAGTTTCATCAGTTAACATCGGTGCCTTCGGGTCAATGGTGGAAGAACCCTTACCAAAAATATTCAACTAGAGTCCCTTCTTGTGCTTAGCATGGCCTCAAGTCCCATCTCCCATATAGGAGGTGAAGTGGAACCGCGGGGATTCATAGCTGATTATGTCCACTGTTGTGCGAGTCTTGTGTTCTCTCACTAGACCACCCCATATATTGCTTACCCAGAACAGCATCTCCAAGGAACTCAAGTCTTTGGTAGCAGTCGGTGAGCTGATTGACAGAGTAGGAGGCATGAGTGACTGCCTGCAGGAGGTAACTTCTATCCCGGAACCGATACTGCAGCTCACCCTCGAACGCATCAAATCCAGTCAGCAAGCGGGCCAGTTCTCCCTCCGGCTCAGCTATGTTTCGCAGTAGTGGCGGCTTTGGAGGAAGCAGCTCTCCAAAACGCGTCTACAAAACAAAGATGCAAAGTCGATGAAACGTGCCTCTCAGAGTTTGACCCGTGTCCAAGAGGTCGGGGTTCGAATTCCAGCGTAAGCTAACAACCGATTCGGTTGATTGGTGTGACCTCCAGCCGCGCTACAGACGAACATACGTACGTACGTTGGATGGACATGACCTAAAAAACCACTTTTTGGTAGAAGCCATTATAAACCGTTCTGCAGAAACTTCTTTTTTTATGCCTCAACGAACAATTTACCTGGCACCACGCTAAAACTCCCGGTAGACCAGTAGGCAAGGGTGCAGTGTGGCCAGCTTCCCGGTTCTTCAGCAATTCCTCACAGGTCACACCGTACACCGTTTCACGGGGCAGCACCTGTTAAATCAAACGTCCTTGGTCATTTCATTCCAGCCAACTAAGGCAACAGACATGATTCGGTCATACTTGCAGAATATTATATGTATAGACCACAACCCTTAGAACAGGAAACATTCCTTTGGTCTTAAGAGTCCCATTATGTCCACATAATTTTCTAGACATAATATTGCAAAACTTTTTAGTTAAAATCAGATAAAACGCTATTTTCCCCAACTCCCTGATTAGTAACCACACTCATATTTCGTCTGTATGCTTCTCAGTGGCCAAGCGTTAAAGGGAGCCGACACATTAGTTATCTGAGACGTCTGAGTTCGAATCCCAGTGTAATCAATATTTTCCGCTTACGGAGTCTATGTCCAGCCGGGTTCTCAAGGACCATCTAGCCGTTTTTAATAGCATGAGGGAAGGATAGCGAACGCAGTGCCTCAGCCGGTCAAGCTCTCTGTCCTTCCACATGCTTTACAAAACCGCGGCGCTGCTAGATGGACGCCTCACCTTTACTCCAAGCCAAGACATAAACAGCAAAGCGCCGCGAGTGCCGCAGGCTACCAGGTATGCTCCAATGAGTGCTTCCACACAGTCAGCCACGCTCTTGTCAGAAATGCTCTGCTGCGTTATTAGGCTGTAGGGGATGAAAGTAGGCACCCCATTCAGGTCGAACATTGTCTCAGTATTCCCGTCTACTCCTGAAAGACCTGAAACCAAGAAGCCGAGTGGTTAGGATGGCTGTTGAGAGCTGGGTCACACCAGTTTGATTCTGTCACCTCTTAAATATTCAGCATGTCAAGTGAAATGTAATATCGAGGCTGTGGTGGCTCGGAAACCTGCTAAAGACTTGCCAGCTGAGCACGATGGGTATTTCTTAAAATGGCGATTTTGTCCACCCACTACTACCTAGTTGTTCAGAGCGCTCCTTGACAAGTCTGGCGACATCTTCACGGCCCATGCTGTGCAGGGCGGGGAGATCAATTCGGTTCCAGCGGCTGGCTGGAAGTCCTGCCTGGATAAGTGCGCGCTCCAGCTCACGCGGGACAAAGTAACACGGAGGCAGCCAGTTGTCGTGCGGCTCGAACTTGGTCGCCACCATCCACTCCGTGAACACCTTCTGCTTCCCCAGCCGGTACAGGCTCAGGTTGCTCACCTGCAATCAACAAATTATTAAGATCCTGAAGTCCAACAGAGTCCCCTTAATGAATGAAGCAAACTGATAGTGCTCTATCTTGCCGTTATCCAGAGAATTGATTATCCAGTTGACAACGGTGAACTGAACACTCTTTTATAATGACAAAACCAAAAAAACTTAATTGAGTTAAAAATTCGAAGTAAACAATGTGCCAAGAGTAATAATGAGCCTCGGCACGAACATTCTAGTTCAACAAATACCTACTGTTGACGAAAAAATTAGTGATAATTGTAATATTTTTCCAGTAAGATCAATGGGACCTTCCCGAGTTATCGCCAAGTTGAAAATTATAATTTTATACGAGCTAAAGCGCAGGCTCCGCCTGCCCTTCACCTCGCCACTGCGTGGGGCTAGACACCTCGGCCTTCGGCCTCGTGTTTTCTTCTGATTTTCAACGGTGGAGAAGTCCGTCCATCTAGCCGTGGCGCACCGCACCCCTAGACATTACCGAACAAACGGCGGTAGAGCCGCACTTAACTTTCTTGCCCCGTATCAAATTTGCGTTTTTTGTGTGATTTTTTAATGATTTGGTTTTATTCATAACGGGGTTATTTTTATGCAATCCAAAATCGGATGAAAATTCCATTAGACCATCTATCTTTAGGTCGTAACCAATCTCATGTCTGTCATCAATCTATTGTTGTAGTGGCAAGTGCGTTCAGACCATAAAAAAACGTGGATTCTCATTTGGAAACATTTTTTGAGAAAAACGGCCGTAATTTTCAAAATAGCGAAATTCTGTTCAACAAAAAATTTTGATAACGTTGTTTTACAGAAACGCAGTAAATTTCGTGGCTATCCGTCAATAAATGGGACTGGCGCCAAATCGATCGAAATTTGATCAAAGACGGCCGTAATTTTCAACTGTTTGAAATTTTATTCCATCAAACCCTCAAGCATCTATTTGCCAACACACTTAAGTATCAGTTTTCAATGTTATAGATTGGAAACTGTGCTTCTCTGACTAAACAAAAACACGAATTTTGAATTATTTTTGCTAGGTTTTAGGCATTCTCTTTCTATAACGAATATTCCGTAACAAAACTCATTTTTCTATTTTTTTTTTGGAATTGGATTTTTTTTTTAAATATCAAGTTTTGCCTAAATTTTTAGAGGTTCATTTCTAAATTGACAAAAATGTATTAGTCCCATCTTAAGTACCTCTACCTTTAAATTTACCTAATAGCCCACATTATGCTGAAAACAAACCACTTTTCACCTTTAAAATCGGACAAATAATTAAAGTGTAGTGTAGTATGATTGTTTTCCTAAATCTCCGTATGGAGTCTATTTTTTGGAATTAGGTTTTTTTTCAATCATCAAGTTTTGTCTAAATTTTTAGAGATTCATTTCTAATTTGACAAAAATCCAACAGTCCCGTCATTTGCCTAATAGCCCACATTATGCTGAAAACAAACCACTTTTCACCTTTAAAATCGGGCAAATAATTAAAGCGGTATGATCTTTTTCCTAAACCACTGTATGGAGTCTAGGGGTTTTGAATTTTGGCGGCAACCCTCCAGTCGTGGCAGTAGACGGATGGTCGGACATCCGGCTAGTGTGTCCGAATCAAAACATGGCCGTTTTTTGCCGTTTTCTTATATTAAAATATGTTTTTACGTGATATTTCGTTATAGTTTCTACATGTGTTGCATATCAAACTTTAGCTAATTTAATGACATCCATTAATTTGCCATTCTTTTTCTTCCTTCTTTCGAATCCGATTTTTTAATGCAGTTTCTGTAGCACTTTTTGTGGGATTTTTGACCAATACTTGTCTTTGAACGAAAAAAAAACTGATACATCTTCACATTTGGCAACTAAAATTTGGTTCACCTGGAAGCCCATTTCATTCTGAATAAAACCAGTATAGAAAGGTACAATGTCACTGACTCTAGCTATGTTTAAAATGTGAAACTAAAGAGGAAGAAAACCCAAGATTTTTTCATGGCTAATTTTCCTCACCCAAAAAGACCCTTATAAACTTAAATGGAAACGTTTTCTTTATATTCGTCTTGTAGCACATCTCATGAGGAGTAAAATGAACCATTTAGATCACGTCTAGCCTCAAAGGTAAAAAATCGCCCCACTAAAAACCGACAGTACTACACTACCCCTTTTTCTTACAGTGCGTCCGCTTATAGGAATCGTACACTAAACCACTGGTCTGCCGCACTCTAACCTGACATAGGAAATAGCGCCATATACGGGACCCTAAACCTTTTTGAGGTCGAGACAATTTTAATATATAGACGAGCTAAAGCGCAGGCTCCGCCTGCTCTTCACCTCGCCACTGCGTGGGGCTATGTCCGTCGGACTGGGGCCTCGTGTTTTCTTCTGATTTTCAACGGTGGAGGAGTCCGTCCATCTAGCCGTGGCGCACCGCACCCCTAGACATTACCGAACAAACGGCGGTATAACCGCACTTGACTTCCTTGCCCTTGCCCCTTGCCCAGTATCAAATTTGCGTTTTTTGTGTGATTTTTTAATGATTTGGTTTTATTCATAACGGGGTTATTTTTATGCAATCCAAAATCGGTTGAAAATTCCCTTAAACCATCTATCTTTAGCTCATAACCAATCTCATGCCTGTCATCAATCTATTGTTGTAGTGGCAAGTGCGTTCAGACCATAAAAAAACGTGGATTCTCATTTGGAAACATTTTTTGAGGAAAACAGCCGTAATTTCCAAAATAGCGAAATTCTGTTCAACAAATGTTGGTAACGTTGTGTTACAGAAACGCAGCAAATTTCGTGGCAATCCACTGCGTGGGGCAAGACAACTGGGCTTTCAGCCTCATTGTTTTGATTTTCTACCAAGGTCGTCCATTTAGCCGCGGCGCGCTGTAGCTAGATGAACGACCTCTAAACATTCATTAAACGAACGGCGTTAGAGCAAATTTACCTCACCATACCTACCTACCTACCTGATAGTAAAAAAAAAAAAAAATCAAGGGTCCTACAATATCCGCAATTACTTTCTCACCCAGTATCGAATTTTCGTTCTTTTTTTGTGATTTTATTAAGATTCAGTTTGAAAATGCGTTCCGAGTTCCGACCATTCAAAAACGTGGTTTCTCATTAAGAGCAATTTTTTAAAAAGAACGGCCATATAGGTAATTACGAAATTCTACTCTACAGAGAGAGTGTTGTAGATTATTAAGTGGGAATGTTCGTTATAGAGAGGGACCTCGTTATAGAGAGAGTGTTGTAGATTATAAAGTGGGGGTGTTCGTTATAGAGAGACACCTCGTTATAGAGAGTGTTTTAGATTATAAAGTGGGAGTGTTCGTTATAGAGAGACACCTCGTTATAGAGAGAATGTTGTAGATTATAAAGTGGGGGTGTTCGTTATAGAGAGACACCTCGTTATAGAGAGAGTGTTGTAGATTATAAAGTGGGGGTGTTCGTTATAGAGAGACACCTCGTTATAGAGAGTGTTGTAGATTATAAAGTGGCGTGTTCGTTATAGAGAGACACCTCGTTATAGAGAGAGTGTTGTAGATTATAAAGTGGGGGTGTTCGTTATAGAGAGGGGCCTCGTTATAGAGAGAGTGTTGTAGATTATAAAGTGGCGTGTTCGTTATAGAGAGACACCTCGTTATAGAGAGAGTGTTGTAGATTATAAAGTGGGGGTGTTCGTTATAGAGAGACACCTCGTTATAGAGAGAGTGTTGTAGATTATAAAGTGGGGGTGTTCGTTATAGAGAGACACCTCGTTATAGAGAGTGTTGTAGATTATAAAGTGGCGTGTTCGTTATAGAGAGACACCTCGTTATAGAGAGAGTGTTGTAGATTATAAAGTGGAGGTGTTCGTTATAGAGAGGGGCCTCGTTATAGAGAGAGTGTTGTAGATTATATAGTGGGGGTGTTCGTTATAGAGAGGGGCCTCGTTATAGAGAGAGTGTTGTAGATTATAAAGTGGGGTGTTTGTTATAGAGAGACACCTCGTTATAGAGAGAGTGTTGTAGATTATAAAGTGGGGGTGTTTGTTATAGAGAAGACACCTCGTTATAGAGAGAGTGTTGTAGATTATAAAGTGGGAGTGTTCGTTATAGAGAGGAACCTCGTTACAGAGAGAGTGTTGTACATTATGAAGTGGGAATGTTCGTTATAGATAAGGACCTCGTTTAGAGTGTTGCAGATTATAAAGTGCGAGTGTTCGTTATAGAGAGGGACCTCGTTATAGAGAGTGTTGTAGATTACAAAGTGGGCGTGTTCGTTATAGAGAGGGGCCTCGTTATAGAGAGAGTGTTGTAGATTATAAAATGGGAAACATCGTTATAGAGAGGGACCTCGTTATAGAGAGTGTTGTAGATTATAAAGTGCGAATGTTCGTTATAGATTAAGTTTTCGTTATAAAGAGAAGGTTGAAGATTATAAAGTGGTAAGTAATGTTTGTTATAGAGAGGGACCTCGTTATAGAGGAAGACTTGGATTATAAAGTGGGAATGTTCGTTATAAAGAGGGACCTCGTTATAGAGAGTGTTGTAGATTATAAAGTGGAAGTGTTCGTTATAGATTATGACTTCGTTATAAAGAGAAGGTTGTAAATTATAAAGAGGAAATGTTCGTTATAGGGAGTGAGTGTTTGTTATAGAGAGAGTGATCGCCAGGACTTCCTTACCGTATATACTTACCTAATACTTATCGGTGAAAAAAAAAATGAAATATAAAAAAAAAAGTCCCGTCAGTATTCGATCCCTGACCCCCACACATGATAGGCTACTGTTGGAACCGCTGCACCAAAACCACATAGCTGAGTTTGGAAGCCACAGTCCCATATAACCAATAGCATACGTTTTTTGTAATCTCTGTCTCATCTGTAAGTGAAGTGAATCAAGTGTCTGTATCCACTCCTATAATGAAATAGAACTGAGATCTCGGCGCTTGCCCGACTAAGAATGAAAAGCACGAATTTTGAATTATTCTTAAGAAATTTTCTACCTATCGAAAAATACTTTAAACTTAAAAGGATCCCTCGGTCATGATCTTAGACAGGTGCACATCAAATTTCATCAAAAATGGATCATCAATATACTTACCTACTTGTATAAGTATAGAGGCTGTGTGTTTGTTATAGAGAATATTCGTTATAGAGAGTTTGTTACATGTTAAAGTGAATGTTCGTTATAGAGAGGGACCTCGTTATAGAGAGAGTGTTGTAGATTATAAAGTGGGAATGTTCGTTTATAGAGAGGGACCTCGTTATAAAGAGTGTTGTAGATTATAAAGTGCGAGTGTTCGTTATAGATTAGGACTTCGTTATAAAGAGAAGGTTGTAGATTATACAGTGGTAATGTTCGTTATAGAGAGGGACCTCGTTGTAGAGGGAGAGTTGTAGATTATAAAGTTCGAATGTTCGTTATAGAGAGGGACCTCGTTATAGAGAGTGTTGTAGATTATAAAGTGGAAGTGTTCGTTATAGATTAGGACTTCGTTATAAAGAGAAGGTTGTAGATTATAAAGAGGGAATGTTCGTTATAGGGAGTGAGTGTTTGTTATAGAGAGAGTGATCGCCAGGACTTCCTTACCGTATATACTTACCTACTTATCGGTGAAAAAGAAAAAATGAAATAAAAAAAAAAGTCCCGCCAGTATTCGATCCCTGACCCCCTCACATGATAGGCTACTGTTGGAACCACTGCACCAAAACCACATAGCTGAGTTTGGAAGCCACAGTCCCATATAACCAATAGTCTCTGCGTCATCTGTAACAAACTCACTTTTCTATGACAAATTTTGAAAGGTTAATTTCTAAATTGTCAAAAATTCAATAGTTTCATCTTTAGTAGCCTTATTTAATTAAATTTAATTAAATAATATAAAAAATTAAATAAGTAGTTTTTATTTTAATATAATTCAAGGTTTCCAAATTCCTTTGGCATTTCCTTTGACCGCGCTTGGCGTCTGCTAGAAATGGCGCGAAATCAAATATCCGAAAATAAATCCGTTTATTTTTTTATTTTTTAAATATTTTTTTTTCTGTATTTTCTCAAAACATTTTATGCATGTATTGTATATCAAATTGTAGCTTAAACCATGACATCCATTAATATACCTTTTTCTTTCGTTCATCTTTAGAATTCGGTGTGATATGTTAGTTTCTGTAGAATTTTTTTAGTGGTTTTCAACGTATGATGGTCAATGATGCGCTTAGAAATGGATATTTCTTCATAGTTTGAGGTAAACTTTGCTGTGTCTTAAAGCCTGATTCATTCCGAATAAGAAATGTATAAAAAAATACAATGTTATCGGTTTGGCGTGTGTTTAAATTGTAAAACTAAACAGCGCTACAAACAAAAAAATTTCCGAAAATCATTTTCCTCAATCAAAAAGTCGTTTATTTCGTTAGCTGGCACGGTTTAGTTTGTGTTTATCTTGTAGTGCATTTCATGAGGAATAAAATGAGCTATTCAGATCAACTGTAGCTCGAAAGATGCAAAAAGCCACAAAGAAACCCCGAAACCCTACACTACCCCATTTTCTTAGAGTTCCGCAACTCGTAACTTTTGCACGGCCTTTTAAGGCTCAGCGATTTTACGTTTATTATAACTTGACATGCGGAATCTCTGTAGTGGCAAACACAATTTTGGGACACCGAGAGGATTTTAATATAGTGGGACGAGCTAAAGCGCAGGCTCCGCCTGCCCTTAACCTCGCCACTGCGTGGGGCTAGACACCTGGGCCTTCGGCCTCATGGTTTGTTTTGTTTTTCTATGAAGGTCGTCCATTTAGCCGCGGCGCGCTGCGGCTAGATTGACGCCCTCTAAACTTTTATTAAACGAACGGCGTTAGAGCAAATTTACCTCACCATACCTACCTACTTTTTAGTGAAAAAAAAAAAAAAAATCAAGGGTCCTACAATATCCGCAATTGACCTTCTCACTCAGTATCAAATTTTCGTTCTTTTTATTGTGATTTTATTAAGATTCAGTTTGCAAAATGCGTTTCGAGTTCCGACCATTCAAAAACGTGGTTTCTCATTTGGAGCACTTTTTTAAAAAGAACGGCCATAGGTAATTACGAAATTCTACTCTACAATTGTTTAAGTACTTACCTACCTAACGTTGTTTTAAACAAAAGTATAACTAAATTTCAGAATAATCCGTCAGTAACTGGAATTGGAGCCAAATCGATCGAAATTCAGTCAAAGACTGCTGTAATTTTCTAGGTAGGTACTAATTGTAATTTTATTCCAAAGAACCCTCCAAGATCTATTTCCCAACATACTTATTACCTAATTCCTAATGTTATAGATTGAAAACTCAGCTCTTGTTGCTTATCCGACTAATCAAAAACACGAATTTTTAATTATTCTTAAGTAATTCTCTACTTTAAACTTAAAATCCCTCGGCCATGATCTTAGACAGGTGTACCTACATCAAATTTCATCAAAATACTTATATAGGCTGTGTGTTTGTTATAGAGAATATTCGTTATAGGGAGTTTGTTACATGTTAAAGAGAATGTTCGTTATAGAGAGGGACCTCGTTATAGAGAGAATGTTGTAGATTATAAAGTGGGGGTGTTCGTTATAGAGAGGGACCTGGACCTCGTTATAGAGAGAGTGTTGTAGATTATAAAGTGGTAATGTTCGTTATGGAGAGGGACCTCGTTATAGAGGGAGAGTTGTAGATTATAAAGTGGGAATGTTTGTTGTAGAGAGGGACCTCGTTATTATAGAGAGTGTTGTAGGTTATAAAGTGGGAGTGTTCGTTATAGATTAAGACTTCGTTATAAAGAGAAGGTTGAAGATTATAAAGTGGTAAGTAATGTTTGTTATAGAGAGGGACCTCGTTATAGAGGAAGAGTTGGATTATAAAGTGGGAATGTTCGTTATAAAGAGGGACCTCGTTATAGAGAGTGTTGTAGATTATAAAGTGGAAGTGTTCGTTATAGATTAGGACTTCGTTATAAAGAGAAGATTGTAAATTATAAAGAGGGAATGTTCGTTATAGGGAGTGAGTGTTTGTTATAGAGAGAGTGATCGCCAGGACTTCCTTACCGTATATACTTACCTAATACTTATCGGTGAAAAAGAAAAAAATGAAATATGAAAAAAAAAAAGTCCCGTCAGTATTCGATCCCTGGCCCCCACACATGATAGGCTACTGTTGGAACCGCTGCACCAAAACCACATATCTGAGTTTGGAAGCCACAGTCCCATATAACAAATAGCTTACGTTTTTTGTAATCTCTGTCTTATCTGTAAGTGAAGTGAATCAAGTGTCCGTATCCACTCCTATAATGAAATAGAACTGAGATCTCGAAGCTTGCCCGACTAATGAAAAGCACGAATTTTGAATTAGGTATTCTTAAGAAATTTTCTACCTATCGAAAAATACTTGAAACTTAAAAGGATCCCTCGGTCATGATCTTAGACAGGTGCACATCAAATTTCATAAAAAATGGATCATCAGTATACCTACTTGTATAAGTATAGAGGCTGTGTGTTTGTTATAGAGAATATTCGTTATAGAGAGTTTGTTACATGTTAAAGTGAATGTTCGTTATAGAGAGGGACCTCGTTATAGAGAGAATGTTGTAGATTATAAAGTGGGGATGTTCGTTATAGAGAGGGACCTCGTTATAGAGAGAGTGTTGTAGATTATAAAGTGGGAATGTTCGTTATAGAGAGGGACCTCGTTACAGAGAGAGTGTTGTAGATTATAAAGTGGGAATGTTAGTTATAGAGAGGGACCTCGTTATAAAGAGTGTTGTAGATTATAAAGTGCGAGTGTTCGTTATAGATTAGGACTTCGTTATAAAGAGAAGGTTGTAGATTATACAGTGGTAATGTTCGTTATAGAGAGGGACCTCGTACTTATCGGCGAAAAAGAAAAAAATGAATTAAAAAAAAAAAGTCCCGCCAGTATTCGATCCCTGGCCCCCACACATGATAGGCTACTGTTGGAACCACTGCTCTAAAACCACACAGCTGAGTTTGGAAGCCACAGTCCCATATAACCAATAGTCTCTGTCTCATCTGTAACAAACTCACTTTTCTATGACAAATTTTGAAAAGGTCTAAATCGTCAAAAATTCAATAGTTTCATCTTTAGTAGCCTTATTTAATTAAATTTAATTATTTATTTAATTAAATAATATAAAAAATTAAATAGTTTTTATTTAAATTCCTTTGGCATTTCCTTTGACTGCCCTTGGCGTCTGCTAGAAATGGCGCGAAATCAAATATCCGAAAATAAATCCGTTTATTTTTTTATTTTTTAAATATTTTTTTTTCTGTACTTTCTCAAAACATTTTATGCATGTATTGCATATCAAATTGTAGCTTAAACAATGACATCCATTAATATACCTTTTTATTTCGTTCATCTTTAGAATTCGGTGTGATATGTTAGTTTCTGTAGAATTTTTTTAGTGGTTTTCAACGTATGATGGTCAATGATGCGCTTAGAAATGGAAATTTCTTCATAGTTTGGGGTAAGCTTTGCTGTGTCTTAAAGCCTGATTCATTCCGAATAAGAAATGTATAAAAAAATACAATGTTATCGGTTTGGCGTGTGTTTAAATTGTAAAACTAAACAGCGCTACAAACAAAAAAATTTCCGAGAATCATTTTCCTCAATCAAAAAGTCGTTCATCTCGTTAGCTGGCACTGTTTAGTTTGTGTTTATCTTGTAGTGCATTTCATGAGGAATAAAATGAGCTATTAAGATCAACTGTAGCTCGAAAGATGCAAAAAGCCACAAAGAAACCCCGAAACCCTACACTACCCCATTTTCTTAGAGTTCCGCAACTCGTAACTTTTGCACGGCCTCTTAAGGCTCAGCGATTTTACGTTTATTATAACTTGACATGCGGAATCTCTGTAGTGGAGAACACAATTTTGGGACACCGAGAGGATTTTAATATAGTGGGATGTCTCATATTTAGTTATATTTTTATATCATTTGTGTCATTAGTGGTCCGATTTTTGCCATTTCTTTCACTCCTAGTCCAAAAGCTGAAAATTTTCTTAAGTTTACTTCTTGTTATCAACAAGTTTGGAAAGCCTGTGTCGCTACTCTCATCCAAGAATCAGGTGCACTATAGTAAGTAAAGTAGATAACTTATTAACAGATATACTTACATACAAATGTTGATCGTACAGGTACGAGTCCAGGAAGATGACCAAGTTTTCGTGACGGAAATCTTTCAAAATTTTGATTTCGTTGAGGATGTTTTCCTTTTTGTACTCTTTGGAAAGATCAATCACTTTGATAGCCACTTTAGCGCTCGTCTTGTAGTCAACAGCCGTGTACACAGTCCCAGAGACACTAAAAACACAACAAAGTGAAATGATTAATAATATTTATAAACAACAAGAATAAGGCCCAAAGAGCTTCTTGCATGGTTTCGAATTTGGAGAATCTATCAGCCTCGATAATGGACTTCTAAGCGGGGTTAAAGAACTCTAAATTTGTTCCAAAGGTCTTCTCTCTTCGAAGATATAGGGGTTGCAAATTTTGATTTCCGGTTTCGTAGATGACACTGACACAGTAGAGTAGCTGCGTCCTTAACAGATTACGTCACCTTCTGTCCGATACATCGAAATCTATAATTGGTAATCAAAACAATAAGATATTTTCCAACTAAATAGGTAGCAGAAGGTGCAGAGCTTACGAGAAGCTACATCATTGTCGAGTGTAATAACTTTTTATGCAATGGTTACAATCTAAAATGCGATAATACAGAAGCTATGTCAGCCATCGGCTACATAATACAATCATTACCTGAGGCACAGACCTGAGGTATTGATTTTTCAACATTCCTTTCTTTTTTTAATTTGATTAACTTATACATCCATCTCCATACACACTGCTTTTGGTAGCACAAACACTGAATATTTACCTAACCATTTTCAAGATGTTATTTCAAGAAAATAGCCAATGACGGTTACTTAGACCCACTAAAAGACATCTTTGCTCTCAACAGAATATCTGCTAGTACCGGGATTCGAACCCGGGACCCTGCGACTGCAACTCTATGTATGTATGAAAAAAACAGTTGCCACTTTCAATAACGATCTATTTACCTATCTATCTATCTATCCAACACGAGCGAACCCTACAGTCTCTTGACAAATCCTGCCTCATTTTGAAACTCTGTAGCTAGCAAATTTACAAATTCCTTTGATGGTCATACACTGTATCAGAAAAGATATGACCCTTATGGTGGATTTAGCTAACTGTGAACGTTCCGACCCCAAGTGTTGAGCTGTTAAGTTAAATATGGGTGCCACATCGTTCCTACGAATTCCGGTTCCAATTTTTTCGCTCATGAATTTTTGAACCTGGTCTGAAAAATACGGGCATTCCGGCCCGATATTTTTTTTTATTTTTACTTTCTGTGCATTTTTGTGATATCTTGTACATCCAGCTTCATTGTTGTGCGCTGTTTTGCCTGTAAACACGGAACGAAAATTCTGAAATTAGGAAGTTGAAATTATTCAACTTTTTTTTGTAGAACGTCGTGGAATGTCCAAAATTTATACGATTATTAATTTTATATTATAAATTAACATATAAATTATAATTAGGTTCCAATAATAATGGGTAATAAAGAAATAATACGAAAATTAAAATTTAAAAATAACAGAAATTCCCCGCGCAAACCAAAAAAGTTTCAAACTGTTTGCAACTACCTTCTAAACTGTGTGTTTTCACAAAATGGCCGGATCAACAGGTTCGTATTTTGTATTTATTTTTTATAATATTTCAGCGAAGTGAAAGTAATAGGAGTACATTATACTTGTGAATACGATAAGAACTACTAATATGAAGTTAAACCCAAGTTGGAAATCACAGAATTTGGAAATCGTAGTAGAAACTGTTTAGCATTTTTACCATTATTTCTTTTTTCTTTGATATGTTATGTTTATTGTTTTCGCAGCCTCTGCCTTTCATAATGAAGAATGGAGTGGAGCGAATAGTGGCTATGCGGATCAGTTCCAGATTTGAGTTGGGTACGTTGATAAGTAATTTTAAAATTGATAGATAAGGGTGAGGGTGAGGACCGACGTTGGTCGGTATCGTACTTCCTCCCCCCACCCCCTTTCAAAGGTAGGGAGGAGTGTATACCTATAGTTGGGTGAGATGTAAGTATCTAGGAAAGGGTATTGTTAGTGGATCCATTGGCTGAGTGGATAAGGCGTTTGGTTTGGCAAGCCGCACTAGCGGTTCCGATCCCGGCACAGAAACATTTCCTAACTCGCACTTCTGGGTACTGATGCCGAGACAAAAGAAAAGTACTGTATACCTCTCCTTCCCATAGCCGTATCGACGGGGTGTTTAGGGTTAACCCCCCCCCCCCCCCCCCCCATGAGCGGAAAATTATTAACATCACTGCCAACGTGAAGCAAAGATAGATATAGAGTATGACCCCCCATGACCGCTTTCTGGATACGGACCTGCTCCTTCCTTACAAATAGGTAGGAGGGAGAACTTATTTCAACAACGTAACAGCTGGGACACTGCTACCCTCAATTACTATAGTGTGTCTCTATTGTTACAGACTCCGCACCATCGAAAGGAAGGATATCGAGGATTTCAAATGACTGGCCCCCTTCACCAAGAAAGAAGAAAGAAATAATTAGTTGCACCTCTTGATATTACATACCTAAAAACTGACATTGCATACCTATTCGTCGCAGTACCACTTAATTATCCCTTTCGTGTGGCCGGTATAGCCAGTGACGTCATATTTCAATGAACTGGGACCTGAACAACATAAATTGATGCTTATCCTTTGCTTGTGAGGAATCGAAAATGTGTACCTACCTATTTCTCAATACTAGTATTAAGTATTTTCCCACGAACAGAGCCATGTAGGTACCTACTTTTGTAAACTGTTACCTATATGAAATATTCGGGACAAAACGAGGTGTGCTGACGTGGAGCTATTTTAAGTTTAGCCCTGTACAATAGCAGTGGACCACTCAGCCATCTATAGGGGTCTCAAACAGTGAAATATGACGTCATCGGTCACTTGGTCTCAGTGAGTTGCCAAGTAGGTATATATCACCAAAAAAATATTTGGCGTAGGTATACCTACAGGTACTATAGTTCGGTGTTGTACGAGAAGTACCCACAGCTGGATTGATTTCCAAGAGAATCAGCCGTTTTCAACTTCCTAGGGCCACTCAGGCAGAAAAATATCTTTCATCTCGTCCCTCCGAAGCATTTCTAAATACTTAAACTCTATTTTTGAAAGATTTCGAATCATTCCAATTTTCAATATTATGAGTAAACACAAACTGTTACCAGGTTACCAAGGTAAGTTTGTGGATCAAAAGTTCCTCTTGGTTTTTATGTTCACATTATGTTGTTATGAGAATGGAACGTCCAAGGGCGTTCCGTTCGCAACTAGCTAAATCCACCATTACCCAGCTCCAAGTTCCTTCTTCATCGCAAACTGATTCTTAGGGTTTCCTGGGTGAACAATACTCTGCAGTTCGCTCATGATGTCTTCATCAGAACGTTTCGGTGGAGGTTTGTAGATTTTGGTGCGCAGCACGGGGCTTTCTGTTTTTTCCTTAGTTCCTTCCCCAGGTTTCACCTTCAGGCGCTCCATGGCGTTTTTAAGACTATCATCATCCTGGAAACAAATTATACTATTTATGGATTTTTATTTAGGTTGGCTTTCACAGTTCTTTATACCCTTCTGATAAAGTTAGTAAATTTATCTTCCGGAAAAATTAGCCAAAAACTTTATCTTGATGTTAAAAATTCATTAGTTAAAGTTATGACATAAGCGCTATTGGCAGGATGGTGAAACGGACCAACTTTTCTTTCGGGGAGGATAACGCTGTATTGAAAACTTAGGAGACACTATAGGACTATAGCACACTTAAGGAACTCTTGAAACCCACCCTTAACCATAATTCTCCAAGCCTCACCGGGTTCGATGGTTTAATAATTATAACAGCGCCATATTTGACACAGACATGGCCTCAAAGTGATCTGGCGGGAAAACACTAGACTCGCACGACGCAGGTCCTGGGTCGGAATCACGGTATCAGCAATTTTGTGTTGGTAGCATGGATGTCACACCAAATATTCCTTTGGCTTCGGCCAACAATCAGTTTGTTTAATTAATCTGTGCCTTCGGGCCAAGGGTATGGGCTGTAACCATCAATGGGTGTTCCATATACCCATATCTAACTACCTAATTTAGACACATGTACTGGTTTTTAGAAGTTAAGACCCCACGCACTTATTGGAGGTGACAGCCCATACCCGTAGCCCAGAGGCTCAGATGTTACATAAAGAAACTGATTGTTGGCCGAAACCAAATGAATAGTTGGTGTGAAATTCATGCTACCACCAGAACTGACCAACCAACGGAAAACTGGTGGTACCGGGATTCGAACCCAGGACCTTAGTGGTGCAAGCGGATCGTAGCAGTGGGAATCGAACCCACGACCTTACGTATGAATGTGACTCACAAGCGTATGTTTAGGTAGTTTGTGGTCCTCAGGCGCAGGTACGGCAGTATTACGAGGAGTGCTGTCCCCACTCCCTGACTCGCTCCTCAGCCCTCCATCTGAAACAATAATAAAAAAATTCAGTTAAAAATTGAAAGGTATATTTAAGGTACCTACATCGCAAGTCCCCCTCACTCTTCGATGAAAGTAGCGAGACCCATTGTGCTAAAAAAACACAGAGTTTGCCTGGAGTCACTAATTGGTCCATGCACGCATGAGTGGGGGAAATAAACAGTAGTTTACTGAGAGGGTCACCCATCCAATAGGGGAACCATGGTGGAGGTTTCTTGGGTTTGGTTTTGAATCAGGCAAGAGAAAAGTCGCTATATTGGCATCCCTTTTCAGTTATATACTCACCTCACGTTGAAAAAGGTTAGAAGGTCAGAGCGAAGACAGCGGTGAAAGGCCTTTCTCCTGAGATTCGAGACTATCTAAGGAGAAAGACTGTCCACCGCCGGCATCACCATCAGCAGAAGCTTCATCACTTCAAGCAGATACAGAAGTTTCGTCGTTTCTCAGTATTAGCAAAACTATGATACTAGAGATGGGTTTAGAACGGTTTTTTATTCAAGTCAATAAAAAACCGTTTTATTTAAACAAAAAAACCGTTTTTTTGTTTTTTATTGTTTTAAATCAATTTTCAACGATGAACAATATACAATTCGGGTTTGTTTACGTTTTTTATTTTATTCATGTAGGAACCGTTGAATTTATTTGTTCTGAAGTAAAATGCATCTTTTTAACGTCAGAAACTAATGCAGGTGCCTAAAGTTCCTCAGAAACCAATGCAGGTACCTAAGTTCCTACCAATAGAATAGTGATTACACGATCGGGTATTTTTGCCAATAAAAAAATTGTCCAAAATCACTCGATCGCAAAATCGCTATTCTACACCTCAGCTTCGGACGTTAAAAAGGTTTATTATTTCAGAACAAATAAGTATCCAAGAAGTTCAAGCCACTGAGGGGGACAAGACTGAAAGCGAGGAGGAACAAGATGCGATGAGTGTTGTATCGGTTGATTATTCATCAGACTCAGACTCTTCTGAGTCTTCTGAATAAAGATTTAAAAAAATTTGTTCTTTTCATTCTGTTAGGTCAGTGTTTTATCAATATTAACTATCAAAAAAATAACAAAAAAAACAAGGCCTCGTGTTTTTTTTGTTTTAAAACCCGTTTTTTTAATAAAAAAAACATAACGGTTTTTTATTACCGCCCATCTCTATATGATACCTTCAGGATGGATTTCACCACTATCTATAGTGTCCCTTAAAAGTTGACTACACCGATAAACTCCCGAAAATATAAGTTGGCGTCTGTTAGCATCCTGCCGATAGCGCCCTTATCGTTACTTTTAACGGCAAGTTATAGTTTTCAGCTGCTTTTTCGGTAAGATAAATTTGCTCTTTTATTTAATAACTGATGAAACCCATCCTTACAAGAAACAAACTTAATAATACAAATAATTACAAATCAAATTTCTCACCTCCGGTCAGAATACTCGCGATTTCCTTGGACTCTTCGGCAATGACTTTTTCTGTGACTAGGGGCTTGAAAGGTTCGTCTTTCTTCCTCGCAATGGAGTAGTTGTAGTAGAGCAACGCCTTCACCGCTGCCCCAGGGTTCGATTCCTGTTCGGCTTTACTGAAAGCATATATAGAAAGAGTTAAATACAATTTTTTTGATTTTATTTGATTGTACTGGGCACAACCCAGTTACTTTCTCTAATGAAATATTTTTTCTGTGACTTACGATTATGTTCTTCAATTATCTTATAGTAAAAATATGGTAAAAAAAAAAATCAAAATTTTCGATACCGCTGGCGTAAAAATTGCGAGAAAGTCATGTCCATTGTCGGAGCATTTATTACACTTGATTCGGTGTAATCGAGTAGGTCGGTGTGTTGGAGCAACTTCAATTTGTTTGTTTACGTTCTATGTGGTGGAATGAGATGGCGGTGAGAATAAAATAGCGGCTTTTTAGAGTTAAGATGGCAGTGGCGACTGATGCCCGTCTTTGTGTTTGTGGTCTTCGTATTTGTCATTTTTTACCATTAAAACATGCATAAAACCAGGAGAATGTATTTTGATATCGAACAAGGTGGCTATGGTAGATGCAATTAGTTCAGGCATTTTCCCGTTGAAATGTAGGTGCTCATAGTGGGCGGAACGATAGCAGAAATGATTCTACCGACTATACCGATCACAAGCTGTCTAATCCGACTTATTTCGGGTAGGTACCTTCTGAGTAACACTGTTATCTATAGCAGAATATTTTCGGGAAAAGCTGTCACCGACTTGTCCTATATCAAATGATACACTGTTAATTGAAGGAAAGAAAATGTTAACCAAACAGTTGCACTCCGTGATGAATACCTACTGGATGGCATGGTCTTATAGTCTCACCTGAAGTTGAGGCGCCACACTGTGGCCCCTACTTCTCCGCAAGTGTGGCTCCAGCACTTGCGCCAGTTCCTACACGAGCTGCTTTGACATCCTGATCAGGCTCCGGAGAAACTTTCTACCGTACCGATGATTGAATGAATACCAAGGTTATCTCCCGAAACGGACGCGGTCCCTAGAATGTACAGTAAAAACAAAAAATTACTTGAAGGCTGAGAAAATAGCTGGTGAACAAGGTTAGGATATAAATGGGGCACCTACCTTGTCAAATTTACAATGTAAATACTGCTATGACTTGCAACGTCTAATGAAATGGAAATCTCAAAATCGCCCTTTGACGAGAAAACATTGAAATATTCGGCTGACCCCTTCCCCGCACGCCAACCAAACAGTGACGCCTGGCCGGTACAAAAAGACCAATAATCACCATTCAAAGTTCCTTCCTAAGCTTCTCAGATAACAAAAACAAAACTCTGGTACACCCAAATAATTTATAAATACCTTAGAACACCGTAGAACATTTCTTCCTCCCAAAAATAATAAAATAATCTTGCAAAAATTGCCTCGAGAAACCCTTAGCCTCCATTTTGAAAGAACACGAACCGGAAATGCAAAGGATGTGTCGCCGTCATTGTCGCCAGGTCTACAAATATGGCGCGAAATTCAAACTGACTAAATTTGATGGTCTCCACCGGCACCGTAACTTTGTGAGACTTTGACATTTCAATAGAAATAAAATAACTCTGCACTTGTATCACACTGAATTTAATTAGGGTAAGTAGACGAAACTGGTTTCCCTTGTTAAATTTAGTGTGATACAAATGCATAGGTAGTTATTTTATTTCTATTAAAATACAAACTGGCTCACTTTCATTATTCATTTTGTTTATTTTGTTAGTTTTTCAGCCTTATTGAAAGCTTAACGGTTATTCTATATTATTTTTACTTTCTCGCTAGCCATAATATGGCGAAAAAGTAATGTTTTCGTGCAAAATTTCGAAATTGAGATTTTGGGTTTCCCATGATCCTGGGGGTCCCCTGAGTCCAAAAAAGTGGTTTCTGGAAAAAGCCTGTCCGTCCGTCAGTCCGTCCGTCAGTCCGTGCGGTGCTCTAGCGCCTATACCGTTCGTCCGATTTTGATGAAATTTGGTATGGACCTGTCTAAAATTACTATCGAGACATAAGTCCAGGGATTTTTTGATTGGTCAAAAATTGCGGCCGCTATTGTCAAAAAACCGCCAAAATAATTCAAAAATCGTGTTTTTGGTTAATCGGACAAGCGCCGACGGTACACTTTTCAATCTATAACACTGAAAATTGGTAAGTGTGTTGACAAGTAGATGCTTTGAGGTCATTTGCAACTAATATTGAATTGGTTGAAAATTACGGCCGTTCTGGACCAAAGTTCGATCCTTTAAGCGCCATTCACATATATTGACCGATTGTCATGAAATTCGGTACATTTGTTTAGAATTAAGTAACTTAAACATTGGTAGAACAGAATTTTGTTATCTTGAAAATTACGGCCGTTTTTGTCAAAAAAGTGTTGAAAATGAGTTGAGAATGAGAAACCACGTTTTTGAATGGTCGGAACGCATTTGGGACTACAGTAATAAAATGACAGCCATGAAACCTGGTAGGAGTGATCTTAGATAGATGCTCTTGGGTCGTTTTCAACCGATTTTGGATTGCTTAAAAATTACGCCCGCAAAAAAATCTCAAAATAATCCCCCCCCCCCCCCCCCCCAAAAATAAAGGGTCCGACAATGGTCGCACTTGACTTTCTCGCAATTTTTACGCCAGCGGTATCGAAAATTTTGATTTTTTTTTTACGTTATTTATTTTTTTTGGACCAAAATTCTAACTTTTCTAATAAATATTTTGCCATACACCGGACAATAATTTAAGGCACATACTCACCGGATTTCAAACATATCCGTCAAATGGTGAAGTGACTGAAGTGTCGTTCGACGCGCAAAGTACCTACGTGTTTTCTATTTTCCATGTCACGCACTTAATTTTCAAGTAATTGAAAATCTATTGAAAATAACCTTGAAACATCTATCTGAGACCATTTTCACCAATTTTCAAGGAAATCTGTTGATTAGGGTTGTTGCATATCCGTCTTAACCAATCAAAAACGTGATTACCATTTATGGAAAATTTTCGTACCATAATGCCAATATTGGCCATAATTATTATGTTGGATAAATTTCGTTCGGTAGAACATCACACTAGGTTAAAGTACACCTCCCTACCAATTTTTATTGAAATGATCGAATAGTGCTACCGGAGTGACAACCAACGCGTTTGGGCCAAAACTGGGCCAAGTTATTGGCCCACCTCCAAATGATTGTAAAAGACCTAAAAGCATCTATCCAAAAACACTTTCGCAAATTTTCAAGGTTCCAACTTGATATACGTAGCTTCCAGCCCTTCTTAACTGTCAAAAAATACGATTTTTCGCCTTTTTTTGACCATAGCAGGCGCAATTTTTGAGTTATCAAAATTTATCAAAAGACATGTCCAGATATTTACATTAGGTACATACATACCGAATTTAAGCAAAATCGGACGAACGGTGTGACGTCCAGTTGCGCGACAGACTGACGTACGTACGTACGTACGTACGTCGGACGGACATTTTTTAAAAACCACTTTTTTGGACTCGGGGGACCTCCAGGATCATGGGAAAACCAAAATCTCAAAATCGAAATTTTGCTCGAAGACATAACTTTCTCAGCCCATGTATACATACGGGCGAGAAAGTAAAAAAAAAAAAAAAATCCTACGGGGCGAGAAAGTTAAGTGCGACTGTTTTCGGACCCTTTATTTCTATGCCGTTACGTGATATCAACATGCACGGCAGTGCATGCAGCCAAGTTTTAAAGAAAAAGAAAGCGCGACAAAGCCTCGAGCACTGCCAAGCATGTTATACAGGAACCAGAGTTGTGCACTTTTCGTGCCTCTCTACAGGAGGCAAGGGGGCGTGGCTCGAACAGTGGGTACCCTTCTCCTGTAGTAGGGTCCCACGGGACCTCCAAAATTAAATTTCAAACTTCTACGTCCAACCGTACCTGAGCAGTGACATCCCAAACTTAGCTGTTTTTGAGGGTCACTCACTGACTCACTGACTCACTCACTCACCTATACAAATTATTAGCATATTCCAGCAGTGCGATAGAGCTGAAACTCGGCACACTTGTAGGTACCATCCCGTGGACACCCAGAAAAATCGCAAACCCGAAGTACCTTCAGTATTATAGGTTCAGGTTCGATTCAAAGTTCCCGTACTAAATTATGGCAGATATTTACAAAACAAACACTGCCTCCTGCTCCTTGTCCTAACAATAAATACCTACCTACTTACCTCCAATGTTATGAAATGTGTATATGTCTCCTTGTTCCTGTCAGGTACGATTACGTACTACTTTCAGGTATCAGGTACAAGTTGGTACTATACCTTCAGGGATGGGAAGGTAATTTGTGTAGATTCGTCAGGCAACTTATTTTCAGGTACGAGTAGGTACATTTCAGGTACGGGATAATAATTTGTGTAGATTTGACAGGGAACTGGTTTTCAGGTACAGGTAGGTACTTTCCAGGTATGGCAAGGTATTTTGACTCCATTCAACAGTCAACTTGTTGTCAGGTACGATTAGGTACATTTCAGGTATGGGAAGGTAATTTGTGGAGATTCGACAGGGAACTCATTTTCAGGTACGAGTAGGTGCTTTTCAGGTATTTCAGGTATTGTACCACCTTACAAAAATTATATGATATCCGACAAAACACACTCCGTGTAAAAAAAACAGCCAAGTTTATAACCCTCCAAAAATTAGCCTAACTCAACAGCCCTTAAAAGGGTTTGATATAAAAAATGTTGGCCAAGTTCTCCACATTCCCGCTATCACTCGGCCCCCAAAATTAGTGATATCACTTATTACAGGGCCAAGTCCTTGGCGCGAATCACAAGGATGTTGGCGACATATTTTGTCATACCTGCTTTCCAATACCCCCGGACCGCAGCCCCCATCCAACCTTAAAGCCTGTGTCTATGACCGGCTGTGACGCTTACGTGATTTGCGCCAAGGTCTTGGCCCTGTAATAAGTGATATCACTAATTTTGGGGGCCGAGTGATAGCTGGAATGTGGAGAACTTGGCCAACATTTTTTATATCAAACCCTTTTAAGGGCTGTTGAGTTAGGCTAATTTTTGGAGGGTTATAAACTTGGCTGTTTTTTTTACACGGAGTGTTTTTTGTCGGATTACATTATACAGGTAATAACCATAGTTCACCGACGCTTTTATGCCGAACGGACACTTCGCCGACAGGACAATTAGCCAATAGGACATTTGGCCGACTTTTTACTTTCTCGCCCGTATGTAATACATGGGCTGAGAAAGTTATGTTATCGTGCGAAATTTCGATTTTGAGATTTTCATTGCAAAAGGCGTTTCAGAGGTCCTAGATACCAAAAAAATGGTTTTTAGGTCATGTCCGTCCGATACGTACGTACGTCCGTCCGTTTGTCTGTAGCGCGGCTACAGGTCACACCAGTCAACCGATTTGGCTCAAATTTGGAATATAGATGTCTAAAATCAGTTCCGAGATACATTTTTAATATAATTTTGATTTCTCAAAAATTGCGCCCACTATTGTCAAAAAAGTGTCAAAAAAAATTCAAAATCGTGTTTTTGTGTACTCAAGATGCATTTCACGGTACGGTAATAATGTTAGAACCTTCAAATTTTGCAGTCGTGTTCCCAGATAGATGCTCCAGGATCACTTTTATTGTTTTGGAGACGGGCCGAAAATTTGGGCCAAAATTGGCCCATACGTGAAAACCTTGGCCCCATGAACAGTATTAGCCGGAATTTCACAAAAATCCATAAACTTGTGCTTAATAACATTACTTAAAGCTCTGTCGAAGAAATATTCAATCATTTCGAAATTGCGACCAATATAGGCAAAATAAAGTCAAAAATAGGAAAAAAAACTAGAATCTCGTTTTTAATTGGTCAAGACGGATTTGGCACTACAGTTATTAAGTTAGATCCTTGAATTTCGCAATAGTGTTCCCAAATAGATGCTCCAGGATCATTTTTATTCTTTTTGACATGGGCCAAAAATTTGGGCCAATATTGGCATTATCGTAGGAAAAATTTTCCAAAAATGGAAATCACGTTTTTGATTGGTTACACCACATTTGCAACAACACTAATCGACCGATTTTCTTGAAAATTGGTGAAAGTGGTCTCAGATAGATGCTTCAAGGGCATTTTCAATAGATTTTCATTTACTTAAAATTTAAGACGGTGACATGCAAAATAGAAAACATATACTTTGCGCGTCGAACGACACTTCACTGTTTGACGGATATGTTTGAAATTTTGTATGCTGGTGCCTAAAAGTATCGCCCATTGTGAGGCAAAATACTTTTTAGAAAAAGTTAAAATTTTGACAATTATTTACGTAAAAAAAAAATCAAATATTCGATAAAAATTGCGAGAAAGTCAAGTGCGACCATTGTCGAACCCTTTATTTATTTTATTTTTTATTCATTTATTTTCTTTTTACTTTTTCGCCCGTATACATGGGCTGAGAAAGTTATGTTATCGTGCGAAATTTCGATTTTGAGATTTTCATTGCAAAAGGCGTTTCAGAGGTTCTAGATACCAAAAAAGTGGTTTTTAGGTCATGTCCTTCCGACGTACGTACGTTACGTACGAAACTATGCACTAACAACGAGTACCTACCTACCTAATCCTTTGAACTATAGGATTTAATTTGTCATATACGAGGTGATGGGTTTCGGACGGCCGTTCTGGCGAGTTGCCATCCCCGGAAGTATGATGCATTAGTGGGGACGGATAGCGGTTTTTTGTAGGTACCCTCTGTTGCCATTCCAGCCCCTCCATTCCAGACCGCATGGTAGGTATGTGGCCAGCTTTACGGTGCGGTCCTATAAGTGATTAAGGTGCAATGGTATAAGGAAGTGTCTGAGGAACGAACGACCAAGATGCGATTGGTAGATATACATTCTACGGATTAGGGGTTTTAATCTGTACAAATGGACTTTTTCAAAATTTTGTAGATGTTTGAGAGTAAAGAGGGTTCAAATTGTGGTTTGCTGTGTCAAGACGTCGGTAAGTGCGGTGGTGAAAGGAATGTGGTGAGATTTGGCAGTGGCTGTCTAGACAGGGAACTCGTGCTGTGGCCTATCCTATCCTTGGCTGTCTATGCCTCCTCGCAAAAAAGGCTCTAGAATATTATTTTCAGTCCACTCCAGTCAGGCTTCAGCTGACTCTTCGGCTTCGGCCAAAAAATATATCTGACCTAACTACCTATTCCCATTGGGTGCTCATGGCCTAGACAAAAAATCAAAGCTGAAACCGGGTGAACCTAGACACATACCTACAGACCTATAACTGTGTCATATTTGATAGAAGACTTTCAAGCTTAAATATGGCAACACTGGACATTTGTTCGTCACTGTTGCTGACTCATCGCATTCCTTCGCACTTCTTCAGCCGCCTGTCTAGTCTGCAACTTCTGATGACTCATGCTGAAGGAATTTTAAGGTCAAGTTTGGCAACACTGGAGATAGTCGCTTTTTGACACATCGCATTCCTTTGCCCTACCAATCAGCGGCCTGCTTGTCCGCTGACTACTGCCTTATAAGGCAAGGAATTTGATGTTGACGTTTGGCAACACCAGACAGGCGCTCACTGACTCACCACATTCCTTCCCCCTCCTAACCAGTCTTTATGCTTCTCCTGGCCACAGTCTGCCATAAGTTGACGGACTTTCGCTGACTGAAGATCGGAGTGATCGGAAAAGTGCGTGGTTCTTGGTGTCGGATACCTGAAAATCTCCGGTTTCAGTGCGGGGTATGAAAGAGGCAGTCGAAGTTCTTGATGTTTTTCTGGAAACCAAAAAGGTAGTGTGCTTTTCTGCAATACAGTAGCTATGACGTAAGTGGGGTGGGGTCTTTTGGTAATGAAGGGTTCTTTCGTTTGCTGAATTTTCGTGGTGCGTATGAGCCAGCAGCCTTCGGTCATCTTCAGCTCTCTCCGGCCATCTTCACCTATACCTTCGATCATGTTCACCTGCCTTCGTTCATCTTCAGCTCTCTCCGGTCATCTTCAGTCTACCATCAGACTTCGACGCCAAGACCTGAGTATCCTTTTCTCTCCGAACGGTAAGTGCCAACTTTACATACCTAACTCTACACAGCTGACCTCCGATATTTTAATGAGATATAAACCTTTCTCGAAGAAAAATTCTAGACTTTTTAGGGACAGATTTTTCTCAAGTGAAATGTATATCGGGGCTGTGGTGGTTGGGAACCCATCTAAAACTGTAGGTCCCCTTTGTGCACTAACACGATGGGTGGGGAGCTGGTATTTGGTAGTGCTGTCAGCTATGCATGCACAATGGATAATTTTGGAACTGTTCTAGTTGCTGACCCCCCCCCCCAACTCTACTAATGTTACGCCGTTATGGACTACTTACTACATTGTACCTACTCTTATTCCAAAGTTAAAAAAAAATTTTCATTATTTTTGTTGTTGTATGTTCTTTGTTGTTGCTATTGTTTTGGTATGAAAATGAAATCACTTGGAATTTTTGGGTTTTTAAATTTTTTTTTTTTTTTTTTTGGAATACTGAACATCTAGCGACCGTCATTTTTAGAGAATCAACTAAGGGTAGATGTCACCAGTTCCTAAAGTCTCCTAAAAGTCTGCCTGTCAGTGCCTGTACCGTTCTTCTTTCGAAAAGAAAAGTCAGTGCCTTTTACCATCCTGCCGATAGCGCCCTTACCATAACGTTAGCTAGTGGAGTTTTATAGGCAAGATTATAAGTTTTGGACTACTTTCTTTGGGAAGATAAATTTACTACCTTTATCTACACGGTATGGAACTGGTGAAAGCCACCCTAAGTAAGTGGGTCCTTGTCTCAAGGTCAAGGAAGTGAAAGTCAGAGTCATACAGTAAATTTTTACTTTCTCGCCCGTATGTAATACATGGGCTGAGAAAGTTATGTTATCGTGCAAAATTTCGATTTTGAGATTTTCATTGCACAAGGCGTTTCAGAGGTCCTAGATACCAAAAAAATGGTTTTTAGGTCATGTCCGTCCGACGTACGTCCGTCCGTCCGTCCGTCCGTCCGTCCATCCGTCCGTCCGTACCTTTGTCTGTAGCACGGCTAAAGGTCACACCAGTCAACCGATTTGGCTCAAATTTGGAATATAGATGTCTAAAATCAGTTCCGAGATACATTTTTAATATAATTTTGATTACTCAAAAATTGCGCCCACTATTGTCAAAAAAGTGTCAAAAAAAATTCAAAATCGTGTTTTTGTCTACTCAAGACGCATTTCACGGTACGGTAATAAAGTTAGAACCTTCAAATTTTGCAGTCGTGTTCCCAGATAGATGCTCCAGGATCATTTTTATTGTTTTGGAGATGGGCCAAAAATTTGGGCCAAAATTGGCCCATACGTGAAAATCTTGGCCCCATGAACAGTATTAGCCGGAATTTCAAAAAAATCCATAAACTTGTGCTTAATAACATTACTTAAAGGTTTGTCGAAGAAATATTCAATCAATTCAAAATTGCGGCCAATACCTATATAGGCAAAATAAAGTCAAAAACAGGGAAAAAAACTAGAATCTCGTTTTTGATTGGTCAAGACGGATTTGGCACTACAGTTATTAAGTTAGATCCTTGTAATTTCGCAATAGTGTTCCCAAATAGATGCTACAGGATAATTTTTATTCTTTTTGAGATGGGCCAAAAATTTGGGCCAATATTGGCATTACCGTAGGAAAAATTTTCCAAAAATGGAAATCACGTTTTTGATTGGTTAAGACGGATTTGCAACAACCCTAATCGACGGATTTTCTTGAAAATTGGTGAAAGTGGTCTCAAATAGATGCTTCAAGGGCAATTTCAATAGATTTTCATTTACTTAAAAATTAAGACGGTGGCATGCAAAATAGAAAACATATACTTTGCGCGTCGAACGACACTTCATTGTTTGACGGATATGTTTGAAATTCGGTACGCAGGTGCCTAAAAGTATCGTCCAGTGTGAGGCAATATACTTTTTAGAAAAAGATAAAATTTTGACAATTATTCACGTAAAAAAAAAAATCATATTTTCCATAAAAATTGCGAGAAAGTCAAGTGCGACCATTGTCGAACCCTTTATTTTACTTTCTCGCCCGTATGTAATACATGGGCTGAGAAAGTTATGTTATCGTGCGAAATTTCGATTTTGAGATTTTCATTGCAAAAGGCGTTTCAGAGGTCCTAGATACCAAAATAGTGGTTTTTAGGTCATGTCCGTCCGACGTACGTAAGGTACTTACGTTTGTCTGAAGCGCGGCTATAGATGTCACACCAACCGATTTGGCTCAAATTTGGAATATAGATGTCTAAAATTAGTTCCAAGATACATTTTTAATATAATTTTGATTACTCAAAAATTGCGCCCACTATTGTCAAAAAAAGTGTCAAAAAAAATTCAAAATCGTGTTTCACGGTACGGTAATAAAGTTAGAACCATCAAATTTTGCAGTCGTGTTCCCAGATAGATGCTCCAGGCTGATTTTTATTGTTTTGGCCAAAATTGGCCCATACGTGAAAATCTTGGCCCCATGAACAGTATTAGCCGGAATTTCACAAAAATCCATAAACTTGTGCTTAATAACATTACTTAAAGGTTTGTCGAAGAAATATTCAATCATTTCAAAATTGCGGCCAATATGGGCAAAATAAACTCATAAATAGGAAAAAAAACTAGAATCTCGTTTTTGATTGGTCAAGACGGATTTGGCACTACAGTTATTAAGTTAGATCCTTGTCATTTCGCAATAGTGTTCCCAAATATAGATGCTGCAGGATGATTTTTATTCTTTTTAAGATGGACCAAAAATTTGGGCCAATATTGGCATTATCGTAGGAAAAATGTTCCAAAAATGGAAATCACGTTTTTGATTGGTTAGGTCACATTTGCAACAACACTAATCGACGGATGTTCTTGAAAATTGGTGAAAGTGGTCTCAGATAGATGCTTCAAGGGCATTTTCAATAGATTTTTCATTTACTTAAAAATTAAGACGGTGACATGCAAAATAGGAAACATATACTTTGCGCGTCGAACGACACTTCACTGTTTGACGGATATGTTTGAAATTCGGTATGCAGGTGCCTAAAAGTATCGTACATTGTGTGGCAAAATCCTTTTTAGGAAAAGTTAAAATTCTGACAAAAAAAATTATTCACGTAAAAAAAAATCAAAATTTTCGATAAAAATTGCGAGAAAGTCAAGTGCGACCATTGTCGAACCCTTTATTTTCCTTCGTAGAAGGGGGTGGGTGACATGAATAGTTCCGGCTGGAGATTTTCTTGAATTCTCACTCGGGTTCTATTTGTGCCTTTCACCATCTTCAATTCAAAATTCCACAAGAACGTTAACTGTAGGTACTTATACCTTCATCTTACATGTGAAAGTTTAACAACCGGACGTGGGTGACATAAATAGTTCCTATTGGAGATTTTTTTAAATTCTCATTAGATCCCATTTGTGTCTTTCACCAACTTCAATTCATAATCCCACAAGGATGTGAGCTAAGCGCGCCTACCTATACAGAAGTTAACTAACCGGATGTTCTGACTGGGAGGGGGTGGGTGACATCTCCTGATGGAGATTTTTTAAAATTCTCATAAGGTTCTATTCGTGTCTTTCACCTTCTTCAATCCAAAATTCCGCAAGAACGTTAGCTATCAATGAAAGTTACTTAACTGACCAGATATTTTGCTATACGGGATGGGGTTACGTAAATATTTTTGATTGGAGATTTCCTTGAATTCTCGATCAATAATTATATATAGGTACGTGACACACATCTATTAAACATTCTGCAAGTTGCCCCTACCTACCTACTTCTGGCAGTACCTGCAGGGGACGGTGAGGGATTTGTATATTTTGGGCATTAGATTTAGTCAACACTTGACTTTCAGCACAAGTTGGACTGGTGAAGGCACCCTAACTACTATATAGGTACTTCAGCACAAGTTGGACTGGTGAAGGCACCCTAACTACTATATAGGTACTTCAGCACAAGTTGGACTGGTGAAGGCACCCTAACTACTATATAGGTACTTCAGCACAAGTTGGACTGGTGAAGGCACCCTAACTACTATATAGGTACTTCAGCACAAGTTGGACTGGTGAAGGCACCCTAACTACTATATAGGTACTTCAGCACAAGTTGGACTGGTGAAGGCACCCTAACTACTATATAGGTACTTCAGCACAAGTTGGACTGGTGAAGGCACCCTAACTACTATATAGGTACTTCAGCACAAGTTGGACTGGTGAAGGCACCCTAACTACTATATAGGTACTTCAGCACAAGTTGGACTGGTGAAGGCACCCTAACTACTATATAGGTACTTCAGCACAAGTTGGACTGGTGAAGGCACCCTAACTACTATATAGGTACTTCTACCTTAACTAATTTCCCATTGCAGATTTTGTCTTTCCTACAAGAAAGTAACTAATAGTTTCGACAGCTATACAAATAAGGAGCAGGGTGAGTACATGCAAATATAGATCTGCAGATTGCTGTATTGTTCTCAACTCCTTTACTCAACTACAGCAGATTCCCACCATTCCTGGATCTACTCCACACTTGGTGAGATTTGTCCAGGGCCTACCCAGACCGGATATAGGTGACTCAGCTGTATTAGCTACTATGGTACAGAGATATCTGCTCCAAAACCTTGAAGAAAAAATTGCAGACTTTTTTCTTTTACTCAACAAGGAAACCAACCAACAGCAGCTTCTTCTGCTGGAGGAGGTAAGTGACTTACATATTTTGATCTGCAGATTGTTGTCATATTCTGAGATCATTATATGTAAGTCGTTTATCATTCTTCCGTAATTTATGGAGAAAAGCAGAAGAACTTTGGGATTGAACCACACATAGGAGACGGTGAAAGACGGGGATGTTTTAAACTTCAGTTATTTTTACAGTTCCCAAGATTACAATATTCCCGTCATTCATCTTCTCAAAAACATCCAGCAAGAACTTCTGCAACTTCTACAGAAAAGGTGAAACACTTAAATATTTTTTGTTACTGCAGATTTTTTCTGTTATTCAACGAGGAAATCTACCGACAGATTCTGCTAGAAGAAGGAGGTAAGTGACTTACATATTTTGATCTGCAGATTGTTGCCATATTCTGAACTCATTTATCATTCTTCCGTAATCCATGGAGAAAAGAAAAACTTTGGGATTGAACCTACTTTTTGCAGTAAGTACTTACAGGAGACGGTGAAAGACGGGGATATTTTAAACTTCAATTATTTTTACAGCTCTCAAGATTACAATATTCCCGTTATTCATCTTCTCAGAATGATCCAGCGAGAACTTCTGCAGCTTCTACAGAAAAGGTGAAACACTTAAAAATTTGTTACTGCTGACTTTTTCTTTTATTCAACATTGAAATCTACCGACAGCTTCTACTGCTACAAGGAAGAGGTAAGTGACTTGCATATTTTGATCTGCAGATTGCTGTAATATTCTGAGATCATTATATGTAAGTCATTTATCATCCTACGAGATCTACAGAGAAAGGATGAAGAACTTCAGTACTTATACAGGAGACGGTGAAAGACGGGGATATTTTGAACTTGAGATATTTTTATAACTCTTAATATCACTATATTCCCGTAATTTATCTTTTCAGCAACATCCGGCAAGAACTTTTGCAACTTCTACAGAAAAGGTGCAACAATTACTTAAATATTTGTTACTGCAGATTTTTTCTTTTATTCAACAAGGAAATCTACCGACAGATTCTGCTAGAAGAAGGAGGTATGTGACTTGCATATTTTGATCTGCAGATTGTTGCCATATTCTGAGATCATTATATATAAGTCATTTATCATTCTTCCGTAATCTATGGAGAAAAGAAAAACTTTGGGATTGAACCTACTTTTTGCAGTAAGTACTTACAGGAGACGGTGAAAGACGGGGATATTTTAAACTTCAATTATTTTTACAGTTCTCAAGATTACAATATTCCCGTTATTCATCTTCTCAGAATGATCCAGCGAGAACTTCTGCAGCTTCTACAGAAAAGGTGAAACACTTAAAAATTTGTTACTGCTGAATTTTTCTTTTATTCAACATTGAAATCTACCGACAGCTTCTACTGCTATACAAGGAAGGAGGTAAGTGACTTGCATATTTTGATCTGCAGATTGCTGTAATATTCTGAGATCATTATATGTAAGTCATTTATCATCCTACGAGATCTACAGAGAAAGGATGAAGAACTTCAGTACTTATACAGGAGACGGTGAAAGACGGGGATATTTTGAACTTGAGATATTTTTATAACTCTTAATTTCACTATATTCCCGTAATTTATCTTTTCAGCAACATCCGGCAAGAACTTTTGCAACTTCTACAGAAAAGGTGCAACATTTACTTAAATATTTGTTACTGCAGATTTTTTCTTTTATTCAACAAGGAAATCTACCGACAGCTTCTACTGCTACAAGGAAGGGGGTAAGTGACTTGCATATTTTGATCTGCAGATTGCTGTAATATTCTGAGATCATTATATGTATGTCATTTATCATAGTCCGTGACCTACAGAGAAAGCATGAAGAACTTCAGTACTTCAGTTCTTACAAGAGACGGTGAAAGACGGGGATATTTTGAGCTTGAGATATTTTTACATTTCTCAAGATTACAATATTTCCGTATTTCATCTTCTCAGAAACATCCAGCAAAACTTCAGCAACTTCAACAGAAAAGAGATGAAGCACTTGAATATTTGCTAACAGTTTCTACTGCTACAAGGAAGGGGGTTAGGGACTTGCATATTTTGATCTGCAGATTGCTGTAATATTCTGAGATCATTATATGTAGGTCATTTATCATCGTCCGTGACCTACAGAGAAAGGATGAAGAACTTCAGTACTTCAGTACTTACAAGAGACGGTGAAAGACGGGGATATTTTGAGCTTGAGATATACTTTTACAATTCTTAATATCACTATATTCCCGTAATTTATCTTTTCAGCAACATCCAGCAAAACTTCAGCAACTTCAACAGAAAAGAGATGAAACTTTTTTTCAACAAGGAAGTCAACCTTGCGCTTAAAGAGTTCTCGAGGGCTCTGGGGCCACCTGATTAGCCCCCTACAAGGAAGGGGGTAAGTGACTTGCATATTTTGATCTTCAGATTGCTGTAATATTCTGAGATCATTATATGTAGGTTATTTATCATCTTCTGTGACATATGAAGAAAGAAAGTGGAACTTCCTGCGGTAATCAGGCTTCAACTTACTTCTTACTTCTTACAGTAACATGGGAAGATACAAATAGATAGTATTTAAAGTACAATAAAAAATGCATAACTTACACTTTTATACACTCATGTACAGAGGTTCACAAAAGCATTACAAGACAGTAAGGATACAAAAACTACATTTTATACTCTACATAAACTTGCTGATTATAGAAAACCAAAAAAGTACAAAAAAATGAGACAGTTAGGTATCTGTGCAAAAAATACACTATAGGTACATGAATATAGATACGTACATACACTTGCGATAAGCTGAACATACGCTTGCTCTGTTTATAAAATAAATCTAGCCGTTAAACTGGAATGGTGAAATCCACCATAATAGTACAATACACATACTATACTTCAAGACAAGAAAATGTTTTTCAGAGAGGTCCTGGCTTAGTTACAATGCTCCGCGGCATTCGCGTCTCTGGCCCAGACCTCACCGCTTGTGTCTGGATGACTCCCCACCATCATGATGAGGGCTCGGCGTTGTTTGTCCTGTTCGTAGTTGCAGACTACTGCTTCCCTCTGCTTTCCACTTAATGGCCTTGGAATACTTAAGGCCCGAAACCACTAAAAAAATAGATAAGTGCAGTAAGTTGACATTTATATTTTAGAATCAATATTTTATGAATAATAAATGTAGACATGAAGAAAGTGCAACCCCCGGTAGTCTCGATAACCGAGTAGTCTCTATGTAATTGTCTGTCGAGGAATTCTGTAAGCTGGCTCACGCAGACTCGATCCCGATCCTAACAGTGTTTTCTGTTCGGCATTCACCTCTGAAATGTCCAGCATCACCAATTCAAATTAATTTCGATCGAGGCTGTGGTGGTTCGGAACCCACCCACTGCATTTCCCAGTCGTACACTATGGGTACTTCTTGATCAGAGTTTGAGAGAGAGAGAGGGATAGAGAGAGAGAGAGGGGGGGGGGGGGGGACTCACCCAAATCCACAATGAGCCGAGAAAGTTGACGAAGACCTTGATGACGTAAGGTACCAGGCTGGAGCATAGACCAACAGCCTGAGCGAGGAAGTTGTCACTAGACCCGATAGTGGAGAACTGCAGTCTCTCCCAGTTCGAATCATGACAAAATCTGGAAAAATTGACCGTACTCTCGTTTCTGGCAGTGCAAAGTGACAGAGCTGAACAACGGTATAAGTGAGGAGCAGGAATAAGTAGGTCTCAAACCATGAAGTCTAATTTACATGACAGGTACAATTTTTCTTGTGTCAATTTTTCTCATTATACAAATGAGACAACTTACCGACATTTCTCTTGATTTGATTTTTGACTGACGACCCGACAATTTTTTCCAATACCTTTTGTCACTGGCTGCTGGTATCTAACAGAAGTAAGTTGTACCTATTCTTATTTCAAAAGGTAGGCATGAGTGTTCGGCGTAAAAACGTAGTAACTTATAACCTACTCTTAAGTAATTTGACAAACTTTTATCGTATTTGAAAGAAATAATTACATAAAAAAATGTCGCGCGAAAAATGCGAGAAAGTCAATTGCGACCATTGTTGGGCCCTTTATTATTGAGGATGTTAATAATTTTATTCAATGAAAGTGTTTACGTTCCGAACAGTTTGGCTGTCTCACACCTCGCAATCACAAGTCAAACTTAGCTTGATAACCTGTGCACCTCTAATTTTTACTTTACCTTTATACGGAGTATACGTAAGGTAAAGTATTGTATTCGTGCGGGCCAATTTTCGGCAAACCTCAACTTTGAACCGTCATTGCTCCCAGAACTGAAAACAAACTGAAACTTGCATATATATTTCGGAAACGTCCATTCCTTCGGAATACGAAAATCATCTCATTTTTTTCCTGTGACGAAAAGTTTGCCCCCAGGAATTTTTAGAAGAGGTCAGGTACTCCGTGTCAGTACGTATATTTGTATGTATGTAGCTAGCTAGCTAGCTATGTATGTGGCATTGACATGGACGATACACTTTTCAACCGATTTTCTTCAAAATCGGTAGTGGCCTTTCTAAAATTGGAAGAAATCAGAATCCGGAAGCCCAGTTTCCCCCCTTTAAGTGAGATTGTTCTGAGGCAATTTATTTGGTCAAAATGTTTTTTTGCCACCCCCCCCCCCCCCCCCCCCTATGGGGAGAGTTTTGGTTACTTTCCTAAGTACGTTGTATGGGGTATCAAAATGCTCGGGGCAACATTCTGAGGCAATTTATTTTGTCAAACAATTTTTCCGAGATTTCCCAACCACCCCACCTCCTTTTAGGGGTTTGTTTTGGGTGGTGGCCGAAGTACGTCGTGTGGGGTCTCTAAATACCCGGGGGAACATTCTAGGGGCATTAATTTCGTCAAAAAGTTTTTCCGTCTCCAATCATTTAACCAAGGGTTTATTTCTAGGAATCACGCAAATAAGCAGGTAAAGTTTTTTCCGACCGTGTCTTACCGCTTGTTCCTCTAGCTGGCCACATATGATGCGTCCTGGAATGGAGGGGCTGGAATGGCGGACTTGGAATGGCAACTCAGGAATGGTGGGCCCCCACAAAAAACTGCCATCCCTCCCCACTAGCGATGCGTCCGGGGATGCCGACTCGCGAGAATGACCGTCCGCAGCTAATCTGAAGTCATTTAAGTCACAAGTTAAATATTTCAATGGAAAAGCGTGTAAGTTTAAATTAATTTTGGAAGCAGGTGAGGTGATAAGTGATAACTAATAAGAGATCTGCGATTAGGCGGCTTAGGAATGGGAATTTTGAATAATTGAGATGTAAGCGGTTCGAGCGTTCAGCGTTTCTCTTTGTCGCTTAATTTCAAGCTTGAGGATTTATTTCTATGGAATTATCTTCATCGTAGTTACCGCCTAATTAACTTCAACTCAACTCGACCACATTACTTTTGTTTAAATCGAGGTTGTGGAATACTCAGACAGTAGGAGGAAGCTGAATTCCAAATCAATTTACACCTCACTGAATTTCATGTTTTGTAATAGAAATTAGAGAAGGAATGATTGTAAAGTGCTCTGCTGCTTCCGAATATTCAGAATAGAGAAGCGCAGAAACCCGGAGGTGTGGGAGATGCATTGGAGCGCTCATCGTCCGTCCTATACGAATTATCCAACCATTTCCTCAACTTTCAACTAATTTTGTTCTTAGGTCGGTGACAACTGTGTTGAGAAGAGATTACTGGCGAGCGGAGTGTGTTAAGAGGAATCGATTTTCGGAGGGGTTGCATTCAAGGGGCCGGGAAATCAGTCACTGATATTCCATCCCCTTTAATTTATTAAACTGAACTGTGTCTGTCAGTGGCCGAGTGATCAAGGGCCCTGACTTTTCTCCTGAGAGATCTGGGTTCGAATCCTGTTGTAAGGATTTTTTGTCATTTTATCCCACTCCTATCACTGTACTAATACGGTGGGTGGGAAGCTTGTATTTTGTAGTGTTGCCAGCTGAGAACGATGGATAATTCCAGAAATGGTCTAGTTACTCGTTGCTGGGCTTGTCCCCCACCCCTACTACTTCAATTTGGTAGTATTGACAACCAAAGCAGCTCAAAAGGCAAAGCAGCAGATGACGATTCACCCCCCTCTGACATGTATCAAAGGATTGATCATGTTGGATCCATGCAGGAAAATCAGCGAAGCGGACATGCGGTGAGGAATGAATAGGGTGCAATGCATTAGTATAAATGAGCTACTACGTCAGACCACCGACATATACATACCTATATAGCTCAACCAGGGACAAATACATATTATACATGATTTTTCTTTAAACCAACGCAACATTTTTGATGATTTAATAAGTTTGTTACTCCAATATGGCGGCCCTACTCACGCAAACGAGGCCAGTACCTACGTATAACTTTAAATAGCTTTGAAGAAACGTACCTTATCAAGCGTCCTCAATTCGGATTATCTCAGGGGCGGGTGACAAGGTTATGTAGCCGTCATGAAATGTAATTATGTGAGGACAGCGGAGTGAAATTTGTCCGTTTAATAACAATCGTTCTCCACTAGGAAACTCATAACTCCTAAATTTATTCAAGTGAATGTTAGAAAAGTTTGAAGGTCTTCTAAATTGTCCTGGGTGAATCAAACCTCCCAGTCGAACTTCAATGCTATTGTGCACATAACTTAATCTAACGATTTTATTAGTACTATTATAAAAAATACCGGTACCGTCTCCGTGTCTAACTGGCCTTAACATGTTTAAAATTAAACACTATACACACGTATAAAATGAAAAAGTTTTAAAGTAATCAGAACATTAAAACAACTAAATAATCACTATGTCACACGTACAGCACTCCGGGCTGGCCCTCGAACAAAATACCCAGGACCGTGTTAGGATATAAGGTACCGGGAAACGGGTGACGTCACACACTGCTTGTAGCAGCGTATAGGGGAGGCGGAGTCGAACTGCCTCGCAGGAGGGGGGGGGGGGGGGGGGGGGGGAAGCAGCGCGGAAAGCAGCGCAGGGAGCAGCGTGGACTGCAAAGCCTCGCCAGTCTATCTCAGAGTTCAGAGTGTTAAAAATTAATCATTTAACAGACACAGTTTAAAAATAAAGGGTTCGACAATGGTCGCACTTGACTTTCTCGCAATTTTTATCGAAAATTTGATTTTTTTTTTACGTAAATAATTGGCAGAATTTTAACTTTTTCTAAAAAGTATTTTGCCTCACAATGGGCGATACTTTTAGGCACCTGCATACCGAATTTCAAACATATCCGTCAAACAGTGAAGTGTCGTTCGACGCGCAAAGTATATGTTTTCTATTTTGCATGTCACCGTCTTAATTTTTAAGTAAATGAAAATCTATTGAAAATGCCCTTGAAGCATCTATCTGAGACTACTTTCACCAATTTTCAAGAAAATCCGTCGATTAGTGTTGTTGCAAATCCGTCTTAACCAATCAAAAACGGGATTTCCATTTTTGGAAAAATTTTCCTACGATAATGCCAATATTGGCCCAAATTTTTGGCCCATCTCAAAAAGAATAAAAACGATCCTGTAGCATCTATTTGGGAACACTATTGCGAAATTACAAGGATCTAACTTAATAACTGTAGTGCCAAATCCGTCTTGACCAATCAAAAACGAGATTCTAGTTTTTTTTCCTATTTTTGACTTTATTTTGCCTATATTGGCCGCAATTTTGAAATGATTGAATATTTCTTTGACAGACCTTTAAGTAATGTTATTAAGCACAAGTTTATGGATTTTTGTGAAATTCCGGCTAATACTGTTCATGGGGCCAAGGTTTTCACGTATGGGCCAATTTTGGCCCAAATTTTCGGCCCATCTCCAAAACAATAAAAATGATCCTGGAGCATCTATCTGGCAACACGACTGCAAAATTTGAAGGTTCTAACTTTATTACCGTACCGTGAAATGCATCTTGAGTAGACAAAAACACGATTTTGAATTTTTTTTGACACTTTTTTGACAATAGTGGGCGCAATTTTTGAGTAATCAAAATTATATTAAAAATGTATCTCGGAACTGATTTTAGACATCTATATTCTAAATTTGAGCCAAATCGGTTGACTGGTGTGACCTGTAGCCGCGCTACAGACAAACGGACGTACGTACGTACGTACGTACGTCGGACGGACATGACCTAAAAACCATTTTTTTGGTATCTAGGACCTCTGAAACGCCTTTTGCAATGAAAATCTCAAAATCGAAATTTCGCACGATAACATAACTTTCTCAGCCCATGTATTACATACGGGCGAGAAAGTAAAAATTATTTAATTTGGGGGGCCAGCCCTAACCCTAGGCTCGCTGAGGGAGCTTGGACGTGCGGCTCCATGCGGCGCTGACCCTAGCCTAGAGTGCATTTAAAAAATGTAGTTTAAAACTTATTAAAGAAAATTAATTTTTCTTTGCCTTCACATAACTGTGTGTAGCAGGTCCAAAAACCTGAGGGGGGGGGGGGGCTAAGCCCCCAGACCTTCTCCTCACCTAGGGAGTATAGGCATGGCTTTATGTGACGTTATGTGTATAGGTCAGAAAAATCCTGGGGGTGGCTAAACGGTTTCTGGGGGGGGGGGGGGGGGGCTTAAGCCCCCCCAGACCCCCCCTTGCTACGCGTATGTGCGTGGGTTGATCCATCATAAGCCCATAGGAAGAGAACGTATCCCAGCTTCGCCCTGCAGCTCTATAGTCACTGCTGAGGCAACACATCTCAACATCAGCTCAATATCTTGACAAACACCTCAATAATGGCACTGGATGAGCTGTTTGTTTCAAACATTTGAGTGCTGTTGAGATTGATTAATAAGTTGAAGTACCTACTTTGGTGAGTTAAGTGAGTGATCAGGGATCTTTCCCTTCTCTGGAATTGTCCATGATTTTTTTCTTACTATACGAATAAGTAAAAATAAATTCAGCCTTTCCTACGTATGCATATTTCATTAACATGGTCTTGGTTTCCTTAGCCATGTGATGAAGCAGGGCCAATGAGGCGATGCGTAGGGCAGGCCAGCAAGCAGGCAGGAGGCTTGGGGCAGTATGGGGCCGAGTAGATTAGGACCCCCTACTGTGGTCGGAATCTAAAATACGATACGATAATATAGAAACTATACTCGTATAAGTCAGTCAGCCATTAAATAGTGGTTGTTCTGCCCATTAACTCTGAAAAATTCTCACCGAGTTTATGCGCTGTCGATTATTTCTGGTTGGGCATAACACCACAGGAGTTAGTCCGAAGCCACATAGAAGTGGGCCGAAGCTGCAAAAAATATTTTTCAGACGACAGAAAATAATCCCTGAACACCATAGCTGAACCCTTCATTCAAGACTTGAAGTTCCTATTGCAGCAACTGTCGCAATGACTCTAGAAATGGCTCAGGCTGGATTTCACCACTTCTTGAACTATGCTATAGTACGATTTCACTTGTGATAACCTAAAAATACGATATGATAAATCTGTTCGTTAAAACCGTTCGATAGGAGACAGCAAAGTAGACGTTACAGATATTTCCACTTAAGAGTGCCGCTACCTTTTTTGCATATATCAGTTTCCAAGGAGTATATAACTGAACGGTTGGGATTTAAATTTTATCATTATGAATCGAACATTCAAGCAGAAGATTAATTCAAAAGAGGAAATATTCCTCTTCCGGAAAAGTTTTAAATTTTGAAAGCGCTCTCTATAGGGAAATTCTGATGACAATAAATTGTAAAGGATTTTCGCCAGACTTGAGAGTGAAGCAGCTTCTGTCAAAGGTGGAATTCTAACAAAAGTGTTTGGGGAGGAAAGATCACCGGATGTTTCGCTTGGCCTGCGGCACAGGTAATTCCTATATTCAGTACCGCACAAATGCCATCTCTTGTCATGATTTTCATGAAGAAATTCTGAGCGAGGAATCCAAAGTCAGCCAACAAAAAGATCCCGAAGTACGGGAAAACTTGTAAATAACTTTAGAAATTTCTTCAAGCTGAATATTTAAGAACCTGGATAAAAATCACCAAAGAAGGATTTGAAAAAAATTGGATCGAGGTACGGAGAGCGCAGGGGCGTCATTTCAGTTTTTCTTAGGGGGGGGGGGGGGGGAGTAGTGACTATACTTAGAGTGCGTCCTACCATACTCGGTTAACGTTAAACTCCAGTTAAATTCCAATTATTGCTCGGTAAAAACTGACTTTAACTGGAGTTTAACGTCTAACCGTGAGAAAACACACGGAAGGGAACAGCTTGCGAGCGAGCGAAGTGAGCGAGACGAAAATGTCACTAATCTCTGTAAAATCTCCATATTTTGCAGAAAGAACTTTAAATTCACTAATTAATTATTACGTTGGAAATTTGTGTAGGCCCCTGCAGAGCGTATATAGGCCCCAAGCTGTAGCTTATTTAGCTTAATGGTTAATCCAGCACTGTTCGCAAGGAGTTGTCCCCGGTTTAACGTAATTTTTTGCCTACACCTAACGACCTTTCCACATGCAATCGACATCAGTATACAATAGTCGGCAGAGTTTTCCCTTAAAAATACCATCCATGGTCTCTACTGGATGTAACTCATGGGTAGGTAGATAAATCGTCCTAATTATTTTTATTATTTTTTACGTTTTTCACTGAAAATGTAATTTTTCAATTCGTTCTTGGGGGGGGGGGGGGCAACATCCTTCTTGGGGGGGGGGCAAGTGCCCCCCCTAAAGAGGGCCAAATGACGCCCCTGGGAGAGCGACATAAGATTTTTTCTTTTTTTTTCGAAAAAGTACGTATATGCAAAGATCCAGAAGCTGGACATATGAGAATCCACCCTAAGTGAAAAATTATTTTATTACTTATCGTCATATTATCCAAATATCCATGCCCAAATATCCACAAAGTTACTGTGGAGAACATCACCCTATCTGAACGGGCCAATCGCTCAATACGACACCGCGACAAGAGAAAAAGGAATGAAAACACATACCCCGTCATTCGTGTAATCTCTCCCTCCTCCTTATTTCTCGACATCCGCCGGATGAGGCTGCATGAGGAGCCAGCGCGAGAGCCTAATGTATAGTCCCCGAGACGTGAAAGCAAAGCTACGCCTCATTGACGTTGGTTTGTTGGTCCTCGAAGCGCACCGTCTTCGTCACCGTCACTGTCTTTCTTTCCCATCTATGTACACTCAGGTCCCTTCTCCTCTCCCTCATGTACACTCAGGTCCCCTCTCCTCTCCCTCATGTACACTCAGGTCCCCTCTCCTCTCCCTCATGTACACTCAGGTCCCCTCTCCTCTCCCTCATGTACACTCAGGTCCCCTCTCCTCTCCCTCATGTACACTCAGGTCCCCTCTCCTCTCCCTCATGTACACTCAGGTCCCCTCTCCTCTCCCTCATGTACACTCAGGTCCCCTCTCCTCTCCCTCATGTACACTCAGGTCCCCTCTCCTCTCCCTCATGTACACTCAGGTCCCCTTTCCTCTCCCTCAGGAGGACGACAAACTGGATTCAAGATGAGTGGCCTTCGCTAAAAACCAATCAATTAATTTTTTTGGGAAAACACTGGACTCACACGACTCAAGTCCTGGGCCTTCAGGACAAGGCAAGGGTACGGGCTAAACATGGTGTCTCAAATACATGCGAATATGGTAGGATCCACCATTCACCTTGGTATCATACAACATACTCTAAAGCCACTTACTATGCGTCCTGAAATGTAGGGGCTAGAATGGCGGGATGGAATGGCGGGGATGGAATGGCGGGCTGGAATGGCGGGATGGAATGGCGGGCTGGAATGGCGGGCTGGAATGACGGGCTTACATTGCCAACACCCGCAAAAAACTGCCATCCCCCCCACTAACCACGGGTACGCCAGTTCGCCAGAACGGCCGTCCTGGACGCTTTGTGTGTGGAAACATTTTTTTGATGAGTGGATTGTGAGACTTTTTTGGCCAAAGCCGAAGAGGAATGGGCCGAAGCCGAACAAAAGTGGGCCAAAGCCAGTGTAGGAGTGGGTCGAAGCTAATACATCCATGTCGTAAGCTAACAATTTTTCCCTTACGCCGGGATACGAACCCGGACCTCTCAGGACACAAAGCGGACCCCTTGACCGCTCGGCCACTGAGGGGCACATGTGGCAACATAACGTCAACATATATTATATTATACTTACTTCATGTAAGTAATTCCCAGAAATGATGGGCTGGGGAATTTTGGTTGCGTTCCGGTACTGACCACGGGAGCAGAGGATATTCCACGGCTGGTGTACCTTTTTGACCACGGATGCCACAATAATGTACTGGTTACGCTTATAATGGTGTAACACTACCTTCCCTGAGTAGCTTGTATCCAACTGATGCCGCAGCGGGTTGACTGTCCTTTGCCGCGTCCCGTGGATCATTGGTACTCTGCAATAACACTCCAAATTATTTTGAAATGGGCACACTTGACTTTCTCGCACTTTTAACGCCAAAGATGCCCGTACAGGATGATTTAGGTTATATCTGATGGATCGATGTGTGTCCGGAAGTGACAATTAGTGACGGTTACCAGCACACTTTTACTAAGGTTTTTGGGTGAGCTTTCCAAATCTGTCATCGTTTTCTGAAAATTCAGTTGAGAACATGTAGAAACCTAAATCAGGTGAAAATCCAGCCTTATAGGTCATTAAGGAGTTATGACAAAAGACTGGACTTGAATAAGTCATGACCAAAGTTATGCATAGACATAGACATTTCACCTCATCACAAAGTCGATTCAGAAGATTCCACTCTATGGTTTTTGGAATGATCTGTTGAAATTTATTTACAATTATTCAAACAGGGTTAAGTAAGTACCGAACAAACCGAAAAATTATTTGAAAAAATTAAAAATAACAGCAACTCACATGTATGTTATACTGAAGTCCGATATAATAATGACGGGCCTTCCTGGATACAAGGCGCTCTTGAATAAGTCCCAAATAATAATTTGGGTCTCGTCCTGCCACCAGTAAATCATTGTTTCTGAAACTAAAACACGGTTGGTTATTTGCAGGGCAGTTGACGAATGACTGAGCGTCAGCAGTAGGTACATGCTCTGGGTGCTGATCCAAATGACAAAAACCCTTTTTGCTTTCCCGCTCTCCATCCTCTTCAGTCATGGATACTGAAAAATCTGTCTGCCTACCCCCACCATCTATGTCACACTCACGTCGTTCACAAAGAAGCCGTGCATGGGAAAAACAATTACCTCAGGAAATGATTGGATTGTGTAGTCTGATGGCTGACTTAATAACTGTATTATCGTATTTTAGATTCTGACCCTCAAATAAAAATCTATTACACTCTAAACTGGCCGGATTTTATAGGTTGGTATAGGAGGTGAAAATACCGAAAGTGACGTAAGCTTTGGCTTCTTCTGCTAAGCTCCGCATCATTTGCTTCCTATCCCACTCTAAGCTAACTGGTGGGGGCTGTCAAAAAAAAGTACCAATGTATCAAAGTCTGACAAGGAGACAGCTACTCTACTGCCTCAACTGTATCTACGAAGGGAGAAGACCTTTTCTCCTACAAAACCAGTTATACCTAGGCCTGGTGAGCTTTAAATAAATTCGATGTACAGGTATGCTACGAGAAAGTAATATTCAGACTTTATATTATCAACTTCGTTTCCAATCCATTAGTACATTGTTTAACCTACCTCGAAGCGAGATTCAAACTTTTCGTTTTCTCAAGACAAAAACCCCGTTATTAGGAATTTGGTTGTTATGTCTTATTTTTTTTTTCAATTTGTCGTGATGAAGTTAGTTATGGTCTTGTTCCTGTGTTTGTCGTATTGTTAATGCTATTGGTATTGTTTATTTAATTTTGTTGTAATATCATTTGTTTACTGGCGGAAAGGCGTTCATTGAACATATGCGCTGATGAGTGTGTTGTGAATATTTTTTGACCGAAATCGTAGAGTAGAAAAGCCAGTTTAGGAGTGGGCCGAAGCCAATACACCCATGTCGTAAGCCGAAAATTTTTGCATCCCCCGGGATTCGAACCAGGACCTGGCAGGACACAAGGTGCACCTATCGACCGCTTGGCCGCTGCGAGAGGCACTGTTTTTTTCCGCTATAGAAAACAGCATAACAGAGTTTAAATAGAAAGGACAGAATAGAAAGGACAGAAAAACGAGCTGAACAACCCTTTGATGACTCAAAACAATTTCGTACGAGGGCACTTTGGTCATTTAACCGACCAATTAAATTCTGCTGAGCTCTTCAAGTTATGCATGTCCCATCCCTCTCATAATTATTTTGTATTCGCATTTATGAACAGAAGAATAGGAGTGGCACTTGAACCATCAACTCTACCAGTTGTCATTGTCAATTATTACTGGAATATCCCTTTGTCATTGCAGCAATGGTACTTGGGCCGCATATTGTTTGAGCGCTCTTTTAGTTAATAATTGGAATATATGTGTGCTTTTGTGATCCGAGAAGTAGGAGTGGCACTTGGACCGTACATCCCTTGACTGTTTTCATAGTTACTTATTCGAATATACCTACATCCTACATTGCTGTTTTTAACATTATTTCCGACCATTTTTTGAGGAAACTGTGGGATATTGAAATGTTCTGAAATATAATTATTAATGTCCGAAATTAGTTCGCTATGTTGTGGTTTTGAACAAATTTTTTATCACCGAATACTTATTGATCAATACTAAAATCACAATGTCTCCAACTGGTTCTGAAGTTAAAAAAACATACAGAACGTATTACAGAGTGCCAACAGTTTCCTCGAAAAATGGTCGGAAAAAACAAAGAGAGCTGCGGCCCATGTGTGATATGTGTTGTTTCAAAGCCTGGCAATTTTTTGTGGTGCCCCTCACGGGCCGAGTGGTCAAGGGTCCAACTTGTGTCCTGAAAGGTCTGGGTTCCAATCCCAGCATAAGCAATATTTTAAACTTATGGTAATGGCATGGGTTCACTCCTATTCCACTTAGGCCAACTCCTATTTCAGTTCGGTCAACTGGGCAAATCAAGCAAGAGCGCCCAGGTGCTAGTCCATGGTTTTCTGGTAAATCTTGACCGACCTGCGGGCATACCCAGCCCTGATGCCCAGCCCTGATGCCCAGCCCTGATACCCAGCCCTGATACCCAGCCCTGATACCCAGCCCTGATACCCAGCTCTGATACCCAGCCCTGATACCCAGCCCTGATGCCCAGCCCTGATACCCAGCCCTGATACCCAGCCCTGATACCCAGCCCTGATACCCAGCCCTGATACCCAGCCCTGATGCCCAGCCCTGATGCCCAGCCCTGATACCCAGCCCTGATACCCAGCCCTGATACCCAGCCCTGATGCCCAGCCCTGATGCCCAGCCCTGATACCCAGCCCTGATATCCAGCCCTGATACCCAGCCCTGATGCCCAGCCCTGATGCCCAGCCCTGATACCCAGCCCTGATACCTGATACCCAGCCCTGATACCCAGCCCTGATACCCAGCTCTGATGCCCAGCTCTGATACCCAGCCCTGATGCCCAGCCCTGATACCCAGCCCTGATACCCAGCCCTGATGACTAGTTGCTCTTCACTGGCTGGGGGAAAGCTCGACTACCCGGTGTGATTTTGGCCAATCACTCCCTTGTGTACAGAGGTCACAAATAGAATCTGTATCCCACTGGCCCTGGTTCATCTGAGGCTTTTGCGTGACGGAGTTTAACTTTTTTAAAGGGGAAGGAGTTTTCCAAACGACGGGCTCCGAAACGTTTTTGTGATATCTATTACCTGTGGAAAGGGGAGACAGACCTGGCTGAGGGGATGTGGTGGGGGGGAGGATTAACTTTCAGCATATTAGAGCTGCGGAAAACTGCTGAAGCTATTGTTGAATGAGGGATTTGGAGGAGACGTAAGCAGCTTCCCTATCAGCGCAAGGCTTTATGTTTCACTTTATTATCGTCAGCAAAAGCAGCCATGTGACATGTGACATGTGACATGCAGACATGTCAGTCATGTCCAATTTAGATTAGAACCGCGGAAAGGCTGATCGGAGCACATCCATACCATACCTAGTTAAACGTAGTCAAGGGTCTGAAAATCTTCTGAAAATCTTATTCCCTAGTTAAGTTATTATATTATCGTTTTAATTTTCCGAGAGGTTCACATATGAAAATCTTTTTATCCTTTTTGAATTTTGAGCAATGAGACATTCATCTTGTTCTCCTTCCCTTTGTGGCCATAGTATTATGTGAGATTGATTTTCCAGCTTACTGCTCGTCCGTATATAAGAAGATTATATTGTCGCCGGACGAAAAGAAGACCAAAATACAAGATGGCAGCGGAGGGGTGGGTGCCCCCTCTACGTGGCACCAGTACCTATGAGGCTGAGCTGCGACCCACACTATTGGCTATATCACACGAAATACTGGCAAAATCTTATAGCCGATGCTTAGCTTGTGTCTAGTGTGGCTCGCAGCTCAACCCTCATAGGTACTGGTGCCACATTGAGGGGGCACCCACCCCTCCGCTGCCATCTTAGATTTTGGTCTCCTTTTCGTCCGGCGACAATACATCCCAGGCCCGTATCCAGAAAGCGGTCAGGGGGGGAGGTGTAGTGTCATGGGGAGGGGGGAGTTTATCGAATATTTTTTGCTTCACGTTGGCATTATCATGTTAATATTCCGTTCAATGGAGGGGGGGGGGGGGGGTTAACCCCTTAACCCCCCCCCCTCCCCCGGTGGATATACGGTTATGATTATCATGGAATATAATAAGATTTATTATATATAGTTGCAATGGTGAAGATATGGTTGGTAACCGAGCCCTCCGATGCTGTATGGGGGATCCTCAGCCAGTGTGAGCCATCGCCAAAGTCCTGCAAATACCCACCCGAGCATACCGATCACCTACAACTTCATTTCAGAACTCAATTCACCAATAACTTTTAACCCCTACCAACCTAAAACCCGGCCAGTTTTCAGTAGGTATAATAATTTATTACTCAGTGATATGAATAAATAATACGGTAATATAAATACCAAGGATTAAGAGAAAACTGGAGATTTTCTCCGATGTTTACCATGTTACATTTTTGAGAAAATCGGCGTTTTTCTCTTAACTGAGTATGATGAGACGCAGCCTAAGTCTGCCGTCAGACAAAGCCCAATGATTTTTGGAAATATTAATTTTCCCCCATTGCATTGGAGACCTGTCAATATTGGCTCCATGTTGTTATAGGCCTTAGCGAAATTAGAAGTGTCCTTCAGTTCCAAGAGAGAAGTATGATTGCTCAGATTGCTCTATAACTGCTTTTTTAAAAAGAAAAATGACTTTATCTAAAAAATAATAATAAACTGGTTTCGTCTAATGACATCTTCCGGTAACTGAGGTGCGAACAGAAAACCTTACCTATATATACCCATGGATATATATCCATGGTGGGGTTTGAGCTTTGCGGCCTGGTCCAATAAGGGAGAGTGGGTAATAAACAGACTGGTTGAAGAAATATTCAATCAATTCAAAATTGCGGCCGATATAGGCAAAATAAAAAATAAAAAATTGGAAAAAAAAACTGGAATCTCATTTTTGATTGGTCAAGACGGATTTGACACTACATTAATAGACCAATGATCTTGAAAATCGGTTAAAGTGATTTCAGATAGATGCTTTAGACTCAGTATCAACAGAATTTCGAATTTCCAAAAATTACAGCCGCTATAAACAAAAGAACGAGAAAGTAATTAACAAGTAGTTTGCGCGTAAGCCGAAACTTCACCGTTCAATGGATATGCTTGAAATTCGGTATGCATGTTCTAAAGTTATTCTCCGGGGGTGTACAAAATATCTTTGTAATAAAATAATAATTGTGGCAAAAGAAATTAATAACAAAAAAAATTCAAATTTTCAGTAGCGTAAAAAATGCGAGAAAGTCAAGTGCGACCATTGCCATTGAATGCACAGTGGAATGACCTCCACCAGGTGGTGGCCTCCCCACTTATAAAAGCTGTACCTACGCCTTTGCCACGGTCGTAAAAGTCCTGACCTCTAAATCAAAGAAGGGGCGCCTCAAACTAGGTCAGTAATGCAACTGTGTGCAGGTACAAGGCAGCTGCAGTGTGGTTTGCCAATTCGTTCTGCAGTCGCCTTATCGCAAATAATACCTATGATTCGACTTCAGCTCAAGGACGTAAAAAATCACTGGCTGCCAACTTACCAGACTTGTTATTCTGTCGTCTGCTGCTAAATGACTCGGCATTTTTCAAGGGAAATGATCCAAAAATTGTTTTCTGGAGTTTTTTGCTCCTGTTCGGGGTGGCTTCTGTTACAGGTACGTTCCAAAATCACTTTTAGGTTTGAAGCATTTGTGGTGATTGTTTTTTTGCTTAGTTTTCTGATGGAAACTTCGCCCAACTGACCATATGGTTGAGCTTTAACCCCATTCTTTTTACCCCTAAAACAGGTTTTGGTGAGTTTTGTTTTCTTGCCCAAGTATTGATATTGATAGGATGCGTTGGTGAACTTCCCAGAAGTATTTTCGGAGTCTCTGGTGTTTCTACTTGGTGTAACAGGAATTCAACTGAGGAATACAAACCTTCAAAGCTTTTGGCCGAACGGGAACGGGGTTCCACTCCAATCACAGAAATACGTCAGAGAAACTTTAAAATCAAAATTTCAGAGTAGTTTTCAGTCGGTTTAGGTTAAGCCTTATCAGTGAAATATTTTTTGTTGATAGTAGGTAGGTACCTACATTGTCCATATCCGGTCGACTAAAAAAATCAACAACTTAAGTAAGTTAATTTTTCGTCTGTGGTTCATTGACGTGGAAATTTCAAGGAAGATGATTGAAAAATGAATATTAGCAGCATTTTTGCTCCTTTTTGGCATACCCTTCGTTACAGGTATGATAAATATCGCTGTTAGTGTTGGAAATCTTGTTTTTGTTGCTTTTTTGCTTATTTTTTGTTCGGAAGCCTTTCCTGACTGGTGATGTGGTCGAGCATATGTTCCTTTTTTAGTGCTTGACTGCTCTATTTTGGGGTAATTGTGCTTAAGGTATGTTTAAAGACAGCTTTCGGTCTGAAAATCTAGATTTTGGATATTTTTATAGGTACTTTTCTAGTAATTCAACCTTAAAACATACACATATGGACAGGTACCATTTGACGTGGTCAAAGCAGCCATATGGCCAGATCAAAATATCGAAATTTTTTTCTTCTTGACCCCAAAGTGCATCTCAGTGGCAAAGCGGTGAAGGTTTTTTTTCTCTGAAAATCCGGATTTTGAATGTTTTTCTAAGTATTTCTCTTGCAATTCAACCTTAAAAAATACGCATATGGATAGGTAGGTACTGTTTGACGTGGTCAAAATAGCCATATGGCTCAATAGAAATATTCTTTCATTCTTCTTGATTCGTACTTTCCCCAAAGTTGTTTGTAATTTTCAGGTTAGGTTTTAGGATGACGTATAGGAATAAAATAGCTGCAGCATAGCATAAGCCTTTTCGGTGACCTTCGCACCATTTCCGCTCAAATGCTGCCTGTAGTAATTTGGGCCCAGAGGGAGCCCAAACACCGAGAGATGGGGGTGTTGTGCTGGGTGGTCTTACCTTTTGCAGCGGTGAGTCCGAAGAAACGGGCGGTATCGCACGGCAGCTGGAGACGAGGGGACCACTAGCACAACAGTTTATAATAACACAGGGGGTGGCCGAGTGCCTTGATAATACGAAAAATGATAAGAGTCCAAGAAGGTGCTGTTCGATCGAGACTGCTAATACAAGTGCGAGAGTTCGTGTGTGGCCGAGCCCACACACGTAGACAGGCGGGATGGTGCATAAACCTGCAACCCTGTTGCAAGCTCATGCCCAATCCAGCACACTTCCCCCGGGCAATTGCGGGAAGGGAGAAACAATAAAGAAAAAGAAAACAACACGATTATTAACAGTAAGCTTGTGGCAGCTTCCAATACTAACTAACCTACAATAAAACTAACTATTAACTAACAAAAAGGGGGTTGGGGATGGTTACGCCACTGGAGGCAGAAGTGCCAGCCGATTGATACTACGCCTAAGCACTCCTCCAGTGGTCCTAACCATCACTATACGTGAGGTATTCACGGAACCCGGCAGCAGCTCCTCCACAATACCTAGAGGCCATTGGCCTGGGGCACACTCCTGGTCGCGGACCCAGACCAATGACCCAACGGTGATGTCAGGCTTGGGGGACGGCCACCGCAGCCGCTGGACAAGTGTGTGCCAGTACTCTACCCGAAACCGGTTCCAGAACCCTCGAAGTAGGTTCCGAACACACTCCCAGCTGCGGCGGAGAGACGCCCCTTCGTCCAACCAGACAGTAGGTGACGACATTGGGGGACCCCCCGCCAAGAAGTGGTGGGGGGTGAGGAAGTCAAGGGGATCCCGTCCGTCGGCGGACAGTGGGACATAGGGGGAAGAATTGATCAGAAACTCCACGTACGAAAACATATGGTGATACTGATGAAACAGTAGGGATTGATCACCAATGAGTCCACGTAGGAGTTCCTTAGCACTCTTGACACCCCTCTCAACTAGGAAATTTTTGTCAGGGGAGTAAACATCAGGTACAAATTTGAAGTTAATCGACCGTGAGGCCAGGGAGGACAAAATAGTGTCTTTATTTGAAGTTAATCGACCGTGAGGCCAGGGAGGACAAAATAGTGTCTTTATTTTCCTCAAGAAATTGAGCACATTCCATGAGAACTTTCGAACCTTTTATAAAATTTCCCCCCTGGTCACACGTGTAGGTACTTGCCAGCCCATACTGCCAAGTGAGTCTTTCAAAACAGGCAATAAACTCGTCTGCCGTGAGACTAGTCATAAAGTGTATCGAGAGAGCGAGGGTGGCGGTACACTTGAAAATTAGCGCGTACCCTTTTGAGGTTGCTGCATTGCGACGGGTAGAAAGGCGTACCTTAAATGGACCGGTCCACTGCCACTGTGGCTCGAAAGGGGGCGGCAGGGTCAAGGCGAGATTTGGGTAAATTACCCTGAATAGGCTGAACCGTACGGGGGTAAAACTTAGCACACGGCACACAGTAGTGGATTATTCTGCGCATGAGAGAACGGCCTGAAGTAATCCAGTACTCTTGCCGAACAAACGAGAGGGACAAGTGGGTGCCTGCATGGCCCGCCTTATCATGAACAAAACGACAAATTATAGTAGACAGATGGCATTTGCCCGATAGAATGATCGGACATTTGTTTGCAAACTCTAAATCCGCAGCCTGCAGCCTACTACGCGCGCGAAGCACGCCCTTATCATCAATAAAGGGGGTAAGAGTAAGAAGTTGACCTGACAATATATTTTTGCCTTGTCGGAGAGACGAGAGTTCTTTAGGAAAATTAATTTCCTGTTGCAACTTCATTAAGCGCAACCTGGCACATTCGAGCTCCTCCACATCGAGTGGCTCGAATGTGGCTGGTCGGGGGGTGAGACGACGACAATAATTAACAAACCTCACAACTAAGGCCGTGATGCGGATTAAACGAGGGAAGGATGAGTACCGCTCCAAACAGATTAGACGCAAACATAATTACAAGTTACACTTTTTCTTTATACAATTTTTTAAACTGTCTAAAATATGAGGCTGTAATTGTCACCATTGAATTGAAATAGGTAGGTAATAGGTTCAATCTCGGAATTTCAAAATTTGAAAGTGGTAACTCAAGAAACTTCCATAATTTGGCATTATGACACCATATTCGGCTTTCATTTAAATCTAGTTTTTTTAATGTTTTGTTAATTATGTTGTATAAGTTTTAAATGTTAACCAAGGATGATGCAATCGAGCCTTTGGATCAAAACGAACGGCACTGATCTCAGGTCAAATGGGATCATCGTCGAAACAACGTACCAGGTACGTCCGGAACATACTAGGTACGTATGTATAAAAACCTGAATATGAGTTTAATTTGGGAAGGTTAGTATAAGGTTACCATAGGTATGAAAGCGTGGGATATGGTTTTGATGGGTTTCGAACCACCACCACCTCGATATACCTTTCGCTTTGACATGGTTGTGGCGTGGTGAAACCGCCACTGCTCTCGGTGCCTGCTGAGTACCTAGGCAGCCATCACTTAGTGCTGTGCTGACCATGGTGGTACGAGGACGCAAGCTCCCCTGAGTAAGTATCGCAGTCATAGTCACGATCTCATTTCAGGTGACAGATATAATTTTTTATTTTAGCTGTTTTATTTTTTTGATCTTTAGATAAGGGGAGTTAATTTTGGGCGAATTTCCGGACTATATACTGCCATGAGCGGCTAGAAAGCTAAATCGGCGCCCTCCAGGGCGATGCCCCACCAACTCTTTTCCAATCACCTTCAATTTCGGATGATGACAGCAGCCTACTAAATTTTAAGACCATCATCCCTCTTCTCCAAAGTTTCAAAATTTGCTACTATCCACTTCAGATCCTGCCTTACGGTTCCACTGGTTTCCCTATTCCAGTGATTTTCTCCAAATTGTGCAGCTAAATAGGGTGGCGCCCAGAACTTCCGGAAAAGATGTATTCTACATATAAGAAATTCTCAATATGAAAATTGTAATGGTACTGACTACTAACCCTGAATCTTCGTATCAAATATTATAATAAAACAGCAGCATCGTTCAAGTAATCTATTCAAAACTTAATTTTATAACCCACTTGTCCCTGATTAGAGCTAGCCAGGATAGTATAAAATTGTCTAACCCGACATGGTGCACAAATCACAGGTGAATGGAGATCAGAAAAACTTTGATACGATCGGAATGGAACCGGTGTTAGCTGGCTTTCGCGGTGTTAGCTGGCTTTCGCGGTGTTAGCTGGCTTTCGCGGTGTTAGCTGGCTTTCGCGGTGTTAGCTGGCTTTCGCGGTGTTAGCTGGCTTTCGCGGTGTTGCTCTAATGACCACTGGGCTATAGAGGCTGTTGTAAGCCCCCTACCTATGCACGCCTATGATCCTAGCAGCCATAGCCTGTGCCCGTCTTGAGAGACCATGGTAGCAGCGCTCAGGCTACAAGGCCCCAACATGTATGAATACCATTGGCCAAGCCTTATCTCTAAACTTTGCTAGGTACTGTACAATCTGCTAACATTCCGACGCCATATTGGTTTCTACTGTTGAACGTGGACGTTATCAATGGCGAAAAAAGCTCGTTTTAGTCGTTTTGGTGTTATTTTGCTGCTTTTTGTGGCTGTTTTGGCTGAAGGTAAGTCAGAAAACTGGATTTTGGGTGAAACACGGGCGGAATGAAATCCTGCCCCACGGCAGCTATGGAGGTTATAGTGGATCTCCCACCCCTCCACATTGCAGTGGAAACGGTCGCGCAAATGGCCACGATCAGGATAGTAAACAGTGGCATCAGGAGGAGCTGGCATGCAAGGCAGCGGGACCTTGTCACACTGTCTGCGTGCCCCATTACCTCCACAGGAGAGGGGACTCGAGGAAGTGCTAAGCACCAGAAGGGGGCACAATAAGCCTATAGGTTTCAGTGCACTTATCCCCCCCTAATAAAAAAAAAGAAAAAAAAATGGCGAAAAAAGCTCGTTTTAGTCGTTTTGTTGTTATTTTGCTGCTTTTCGTGGCTGTTTTGGCTGAAGGTAAGTCAGAAAACTGGATTTTGGGTGAAACAACTTCGGCTGCTCCCTTTGCCCCCGGTTTTGGTCCCTGTTCCGTTTAAAATGTGTGACCTCGCCATATGGCTACAGACGAGGTCTTGAATCTGTAACCACTTCAACAAGAAATCAGCAGTTGTTTCCAAATTTCGTATTAAATACTCACTCACACTCATTCATACTCTGGATTGAATGTAAATATGTACCTAGTACCTAGGTACCTGCTATTATCAATAAAAATCGTGTGAAGAAAATGCTGATGTAAAGTTCCATTCTTTCAAATGTTAGCTTCAATTTTTTTTAATTGTACAATATTTATCCATATTTTGAAGCCAACACATATTCTGAACATTTGCCAACTTTATAGTAATGAAATAAAAACTTAACTTGTGTCTTCCCCATATTGGAAAAAGACTTTGGTCAGCTGAAATAACTTCTATCAAGATAAGTGTGAGGTGTTATTGGGTTATCCTCAATAAAACTTAACTGCCAGATAAGTTGATACAAGAAAAATTGTACCAGGAATAACCAGGCACGTGTTAAAGAAGGTTAGGTTAGGTACCTCCTGAGTTGCATAAAGAAAATTCGTTCCGCCTTCGTCTTATCGCAAATAGGTATTATAGGTAGGATAGGTATTAGTAGCTTTGCCACCTCACACTTCGTTCAATAAAAAGGTACAGCAGGCTGCCAACTGTATAGAGACGAAATTTCTTGTACTCTGTGGTGCAGTTACGTGGAAATTTCTAAGGAAAGATGACGAAACTGATTTTCGGAGCTTTTTTGCTCCTTTTTTGGGCTCATTCGGTGGCGGGTAAGTTGAAAAATCGCATTTTGGAGTGAAACTAGTGTAGTTTGACTAGTTTTTAGGTAGATTTCGAATAAAAATCTACCTATTGTAGTCGTACCAGTAGTCTCACTTTTGAAAAATTTCTTCACAGTTCTTCTTTTTATGACCCCTGGATCCCAAAACCACCGTCAGTTAAAAAGTTTATATATATATATATATATATATATCTATATATATATCTATATATATATCATTTTCACTTCCTTGTGAACACGCTAGGAGCCGTATTTTTTAAAAATAATTGGTTTTGACTATTTAATAAAATATAAGGATCTAAAATCTCGGTCGAGTTCGTTAAAACTCATTAGTGCTCAGAATTATTTCAGACTTCTCCTTAAAGTATGTTATTGCTAATTTTTTTCTAAGAAAAAAGTTTCAAATAAGTTTTTTGATAGGATGCACGGTTCTCGAGATAATGGGGTGGTCCTGTAGGAACAGCTGAGCACAAGTCCTAGTACATAGGCACTGCCAAACATTAGTGCTTTTTTTTATTTCCATGGGCTTCATTATGTATACCTATATACATTTAGGACCTACATGTGTTTTTACACATAAACATATGTACATATACATAATATACACAATGTACCTACATCCATTATCATTTTGATAGTTGCAGCTATAGGTATAGTCGGTGCCAGAAAGCTGGAAATAGGCCTTCCAAGGTAGCGTAAGGTGGCAGGAAGGGTGAGTATAGGTGGTTGTCACGGCCGACTTCTTAGCGTGGGAGCTCAGACGTTAGCGCAGCCTTAGAAAAACTATGGCTTGCCGTGATGAGCTTGCGTCACACAGCAGCTTCTTATAGAATAACGTCGTCCACCGCCCTTTTCTGAACGCAACTTTACCAATTTTGGAACTGCATGTGAAGAAATGAAGAAGCAGTCCAGGTTCAGGTGACATACCTAGGATGTCCGTTTCTTAACCTGCCCGTCCATTGGGCAGAGGTGCACCGAGGCGCCGAAAAGCGCCGAAACGGCGCGGCGTACGACGGAGGGGCCCAATGGGATATCTTACGTTTCTTCGCCTCGCTGCGCTTCGGCCGCTTCACTGCGCGTTGGCAAGCCTCTGCCCAATGGACGATCAGCTTTACACTGTCAACACGTGGCTTTGATTTTCCGGGAGCAGCCCACAAGGTTGCAGTGGGTGTTGACGGCATGGCACCTGATATTTTGGCAGGTTGTCCGTAGTTCAGGAGTAAATGCATTGCGGGGGCACTTCGCAATTCCATCAGAGATTTCATTTCGGGGAAGTTTGACTCAGCTTCGTGGATCTTTCGTCCAAGTAACCAACACTGAACGGCTCATGTCATCCTTGACTCTTAGTAGTCTTCATCGTGTGGTATTTGGTATCTCCCATGTGACTTGGGATGGAGCAGCCATAAGACGATGAGGCAGATGGGCAGGATCGCCTTCATCTTTTAGGTCAGATTTTTCTGAAACCACGTCCACTTCGGCGTTTTCATGTTCACTAGGAAGCCCAGGAAGACACTCTGACGTAATCTCGGGAATCATCCAGCAGATCTAACTTTGTCCCAGATGTCGTTTAAGTCAGCATTTTTCGAGAATCAGACAATAAGCAATTGTAGAAACATAAAAATATAATAAGAAAGTATAATAACGCCTGTACAATCAAATTTAACATGAAGTCCAATGAGTAATTATGTCTGTCTCGGTATCAGGACTTGTGCTCAACTGTCCCTGCAGGGACAGTCCAACTTCTCACTCACATAACTCAGGCTCTAATGCTTGTAAACTTATTCTGTAAAGCAAGTCTACTAGCTACATCCTTCTTAAATGCTGAAAAAAATATATAATACTCTAGGTAAACAAATAAAAAAGGTACATACATTTCTTTGAAGCAATGTTTGACCTTTTTCGAAAAAAACCGAACATTGAATGACTGCACGCAGAATAAAACTGCGGAAAACAACAGGGCATGCATTTTTAGAATGCAGCGATAGAGTCAAAACATGACACCTGCCTACAGCTCTTGAATCAGTGACGTAGCTGCAATACGTCCCGAGATATCTCTCGGCAAAGTCAGCTGTCCCTGTAGGGACAGCTGAGCACTAATGAGTTAATGGGGGAAATCGGACGAAGGGGGGGAAAATGGGGGGACTTTTTTGAAATCTGGTTTTTTGGCCATAACTCCCTTAATATTGCAGCTAATGAAACGTGGTTTTCTCTGAGGGTCGTCTAACAGTACTACCTACAACTTTTATTTGTAACGTTTGTTTATCCCACCCTTAATGGTTGAATAAGGGTGTAAAAACAGGGTTTTGCACACAAAAAAAATCATAACTTTTGTCCTAGGGGTGTTATTGAGTTATTTCATATTGTAATGCATTTGCCTCAATATTACCTTCAACTTTTGTCTGAAAAAGTTTTTCGTCCGACGCACCGTTTAGGAAGGGGGTGGGGGGTTGAATTTTCAAAACGTCATAACTCACTTATTTAGTGAGATATTGAGTTTATTCTTTTTGCTATGAGTTTCTATTAATAATATCTACAACTTTTGGCTGAAATGTTTTTTGTAAAATCACTTTCATTTTCTTGTTAAGGGGGGAGGGGGGGTGAAATTTCAAAACTCAATTCCTCCGTTGTTATTGTAGAGAATGCATTTGGGTCAACTGAAAATCTTCTTAACCGTCTTTCTGAATGATTTTAGACTGCTTTTAGTGGATGGAAATAATCTTCGAAGTCTACCTACGCCTTTCGGGGCTGCCGAAAGGGATTTTTTTATTATTTCATGTGAATTGCATTCAAGCCCTGAAACGCATCATGATAACAAAGAAATTAGACAACATGAGGAAAAAAAACATATTTTAAGAAAACATTTTTTATAGCCTACCCTAAAATATGTATTCGTAAAAACTGAAGCCTTTTTTTGTGGTCAGTCTTGAAGAATTATTGTGGCTCGACCGCTGGTGTTTTTTCTTTGTCAATCTTGAGGAACGTTGTTGTCCCGTTGTAGTCCTCGGAGAATCCATAGCTCAAACATTGATGTCCCCACACAGTCCTTGTTCAAAAACACAAGAATTGTGTTTGGACAATCACTGCCTGGAGCCATCCGCCGAATGCTGAGTCGTCTCCTCCGGCGGGCCGCGCAGGTGTCGCTCGGTCGTAAAATCATAACATAGTCAGTTAATTTCCGTTGTTAAGGCTGAATATACATTCGCTATTTTTTACGTTCCGATTTCAAACTTTGTGAGAAAACTATTGGATATTCAAATATTCTGAAATATAATATGTCTTTTTAAGTGGACGACATCCCATCTCCCCAACTAATTTGTGGCTAGTTAGTGCGTTGTTGCGTGGAGTCCATCCAATGTTTAACTTATACGCATAAGCTAAGTATGCAATTCTGTCTACCTAGCGAGCCTGGTGGGTGCCTACATACGAAGCAGCTGGCGTGATAGTTGATTGCCTCGTCAGCATTCGCTGTCTGTTCATTATGATTATTTCAACTTCTGCCCTGTTCAGTCTTTATGGCGCGAAGATAGCTATGGAAGTTGGGGGCTTGAGAAGGTTTCAAACACGACACCACCCTTGAAATAAAGGGTCCGACAATGGTCGCACTTGACTTTCTCGCATTTTTTGCGCTACTGAAAAACGAAAAATGTAATTGTTTTTTTTTTTTTTGGCCACAATTGTGATTTGCTCACAAAGATATTTTGCACACCCCTAGGCAATAATATTACGCATATGCATACCGAATTTCAAGCATATCCATTGAACGGTGAAGTTTCAGCTTACGGGCAAACTACTTGTTTATTCTTTTATTTATAACGACCGTAATTTTTGGAAAATCAAAATTCTGTTGAAAATGAGTCTTAAACATCTATCTGAGATCACTTTTACCAATTTTCAAGATTATCGCTCCGTTAGTGTACTGTCAAATCCGTTCCGACCAATCAAAAACGGGATTTTCGTTTTTTCCACTTTTTGACATTATCTGGCCTATATCGGCCGCAATTTTGAATCGACTGAAAAGTTCTTCAACAAATATTTAAGTAATGTTATTTAGCACAAGATTATAGATTTTTGAGAAATTCCGGCGAATGCTGTTCCCAGGGCCAAGGTTTTCACGTATGGGCCAATTTGGGCCCAAATTTTCGGCCCATCTAAAAAAAAAATGGAAATTGACCTGAAACATCTATCCGGGAACACAACTGCCACATTTGAATGTTCTAACTTGATAAATGTACCGCCAGAAGCGTTCCAAGTAATCAAAAACACGATTTTTAATTTTTTTTTGACACTTTTTTGACAATGGTGGGCGGGATTTTTGAGTTATGGAAATTATATTAAAAATTGTATCTCGGAACTGATTTTAGACACACATATTCCAAATTTCAGCCAAATCGGTTGATTGGTGTGACCTCTACCCGTGCTAGTGACAAACACAAACCCGTACGTACGTCGGACGGACATGACCTAAAAACCACTTTTTTTGTGATCTAGGACCTCTGAAACGCCTTTTGCAATGAAAATCTCAAAATCAAAATTTCGCACGATAACGTAACTTTCTCAGCCCATGTATTACATACGGGCGAGAAAGTAAAAAGTGGGGCAGTGGGAAGGGGAATGTGGCAGTGGGGGGGGGGGGGGGGGGGGGAAGGGTGACCAGTCGGGGGGGGGAGCTGACCAGGGGCGTAGTCAGATTTTCATTCAGGGGGGAGCTTGGTTTTTCCTGACATGATTCATTACCAAAACTCACTGAACCTCTTGCCTACGAGTATATCCCACCGCCAGGGAGGGGCAGCTGCCCTCACTGCATGCGTAATATGTATAGGCAGGGTCACGAGAGTATGCGCTCAGGTTGATACATCTACCCTGTCATAAAACTTTACACTTCACTTTCACAACACATATGTAGGTACCTACCTAACTATAATCGCCAGTGGCATGGCCAGAGGGAACTCAAGCCCTCCTAGCTGGGTTGGGCACAGGTCTGGTCCAAGTTATGTACCTACATAGGTACTTACATACCTAAATAAATGGGTGTGTTGATTTTATTTCGCGCGCAGGGTGAGTCCACTAACGCGCGACGGCTTCATTGATGACCACAGATGACCTCATTTTCATTTTGTGTAGTTATATAGCCACACATGCAAGATAATTTATTGTTTGTCCGGCATAGCAAACAAACATTTTATAAGGCTATACCACCAGCATGGAAGAGAAGGCCAAGAAAGGCCAAAGTATCAGAAAAACCAGCCCCAGCGTATGGGTTTATGAACAACCGTCGAAGTTAGTGTACTGATTCTTAGGTAGGCCGAAGTGATAACTGGTGGTATGTTGGAGCACGAGTACCTTTCCTTTTCGAATGCCAGTTCTTTAGAACATTTTTTTTTTGCTCCCATGCAAATAGGTTGCAAACGAGCGTACTCCCTAGGAACTGGTGTCCGAAAATAAACGGTACCCATGCTCGAACCATACATTCAATTGAAGTGTTGGTCGGTGAGGTATACACAGGTATATATTTAAGACTGTATATACATTCTCGACGAACTCCACCAAAACCACTGTGCGGAAGTAAATATTCGACAAAACTAATGTTAACATATTAGTACCGCCGGAGACTGGTAATTGCAATATCGTATTGGTTGTGTCTACTGTAAAAGCTAAACATAGTATGCTATTTGAACGCGACACGAACGAGTGAAAGTAGGACACTATTTTTAGCTTTTACAGGAGAAAAAGTACAGAAATAGTGTTGCAATTACCCACTTCCGTAAGTGAAATAAAAATTGTCAACATGTAACATGGCAGCGGTAAATATTACAAACATTTATCAAGCTTTTCTACTAAATGTGGCGATAAAATCATACTGCTTTAGTCCGAAACGTTACAAAAAAATATTTCGCGTGAGGTATTGTTGTGTTTTCGCGATCTGTCAAAAAAACATGTGGACTGGTAGTTAACTGTTTAAAATCGCTCCTGTGGGCTTATTACTCCTTTTCATGCAAAAATACAACACTACATCACGACAAAGAGTCTCAGGTTTACATCCCCCTATAAACACTTTTCACTCGCCCATGTAACTTCGGAGTAGGAAGTAGTAATGTACCTAATTATGTAGCAGCCAAATGGTGCAGCATGTGCTCCATATAAAATCTGAAAGGAAAAAAAAAAAGAATTTTTTTAGTATTTTCAGTAAGGCCTACTTTGCAATTTGAAAACACTGTAGGAAATGTGAAAAAAGCGACGTACCCTTGTAGTGTCTTTACATTTTCTTCCCATAGAGGGTCTCGTGGCACCGGTATTGTGACCGCCCAGTTTTCGGTCCACACATACAGGTAGCACAAATTTTTGTTTGTGGCAAACAACTGCCCTTGAATCTGATGATAATAATTATCCTTTTTTCGGAGTGTCACCTCTCCATTCCGAATTTCAAGGTATTTTATCTGGAAATTTAAATACAAAATAAATAGCATCAGCAGACATGCTTCTCTCAGTTCAAAATGTTTCTGTCTCTACATCTAAAGAAAACTTACATAATTTTGTTGTTTTTTTATGATTTTTTCGTATCCTCATTATCAGCTACTGAGTACATACCTAAAGCTAACTGAACACAAAGACACTGACGTTATTCCACATGCCCTCCTTTTGCCCTAATTATAGCCGTCAGTCGGTCCCAAAAACAAGCGGCACGGATGTGGTTTTGAGGGATCTTGGGCCCGTTCTCGAATGAGACTTTCTTTCAGGCTTTTGAAGGTGGCACGCCTTGTAGTGCAAATCTTCGCTTTTATCATGCTCCATATAGAAAAGTCCAGAGGGTTTGTGTCGGGGGAGTACGGGGGTGAGAGGTCGGCAGAAATGAAATGGGGCACCGGGGCCGGGGCACATTAGCAGCCAGCCATTCCTGCGCTTCACTACCCTTATCCGTGCCACGTGTAACGCGTTTTGGGTCATACTGACGGCGATAATTTGGGCAAAAGGGGGGCATGTCGAATAACGTCAGTGGTTTTGTGTTCAGTAACCTTTACTCAATAGCTGATAATGAGGATACGAAAAAATCATAAGAAAACAACAAAATTAAGTAAGTATTGCCTGGTTACACTTCAAATGGTTCACCGTGTACCTACATATACTCATGGGACAGACTACAAGAAAGTGCATTTATTTTATAAATAAAAGGTATGCTAACCTTCCTGTCTCTAACCAGTGGCGCGCTTATGGCAGCACTCAGCGAAGGTGTGTCCCTTGCGGTGTAGGGGCACTTTATTTCAAGCAAGGAGTCCCACACAAGGCCGTCTAAAACAAACATTCCGATGGGGTTCAGGTTAAATTAATGTAATATCTCTTGATAGGACGTCTCCAAATTATTACATTCCTAAGAAGTGCTTTAGAAATGTCATTTACCGGGACTGGCTGCTAAGCAAGGATGGTCTTCACTGACCCACAGACCAGAAGGTAATACATCGACGTCCCACTCCCGAGCGAAGTCCTTTCTCGCCTCTTCTTCGTGGTCCTTACCCCATGCTATAGCTGCATTCTTGGACAGGTCAGTGACAGTGAGTATCCTTTTTGCCATTTTCGATTTGTCTGCCCTTCTTGCCTTCAAAATAACCCCGAAGTTACTGGCAGTCAGTCTCTTGGCCCTTTCCTTCAACCAAAAGCTATTTTCTGCCTGCCCCCTCGTGCGCCTTTCGATTGCTTCTCTGTCTCCTCTGGGGAAAGAGAAGATACAGGTACAGGTACCATATACCATAATAACAGACCAGTTTTAGGATGATCCTGAACTGATTTATGACCTCACTTCCCTTTTCATTGAAGAGTAGTAGGTAACTGAAGTTAGCAGGAACACGAAATGACACAACCTGTGGGCCGACCGGGAAAGAAATTTCTATGTGTGTTGCGAGTTTTACATTGAATTTCTCATAAGGATACAGACACAACACAACTACAAACGTCGAAGTTCCTTTCCTAGTCGCGCCCCTGAACCCTCTTGACAACTTCCCCATGGTTTTAGTTCCTCAACTAGAGCTCGAATATTCATTATTGCTTACTTCAAGCTGTCTAGGAAGACCTGTAGCTAGGAAGAGCTGTAGCTTTCGAGTTATACAAGATTGGTTGAGCAGAACCCCGGAACACGTAGGTGGTAGCATAATCTACCAAAATCCAAGACTAAGGGCAAAAATCTCCGGGCTTATCAAGGTAATATATTCACAAATGCCAATTCAGACTTAGTTCCTTCAAAACGGTCCTGGGCATTGATTCAGGGTGCGTGCAAAATCCCCCATATACATATATATATTAAATTTCAAAACTATGGCTAGCAAGGAAGTAAAAAGAGAAAATGGGCGGTGGGGGCTACTTATAAAAAATATGACGCCCCTCTACTCTTGGGTACTTTTGGGTTGCCTGTATTGCAGCTTACTCTTGGGTATCAATCTGAGCTTATCTGTCCAACTGCATGAACAGGGTGGCATGAGAGCAGGGTTTGGTCACCCCATCCTGCTCTGATATAGGAGCTACCATAGAGATACATACCAGCAAGGAGCTGGCCTTCCACTGGCGGCTGAAGGCGGAATGGCTGTCTTGCTGAGGAAAGTCCCGCTGCAGAGAATCAAAGTAAAAATTACTAGGCAGGTAATACACCTGATAGTAGCCAGCTGTTACACAGCACTGTAAATTTTCCTGTTCCAGTTTTAATAAGGTGCCGGTACTTACGTAACGGAGTACCTTCTTCGGACTGTTGCTGATCATCTGTGTCATCATGCGTCAGAGTGGAGGCAGGTCCCGCTGCAGAGAATCAAAGTAAAAATTACTAGGCAGGTAATACACCTGATAGTAGGCAGCTGTTACACAGCACTGTAAATTTTCCAGTTCCAGTTTTAATAAGGTGCCGGTACTTACGTAACGGAGTACCTTCTTCGGACTGTTGCTGATCATCTGTGTCATCATGCGTCAGAGTGGAGGCAGGTCCCGCTGCAGAGGATCGAAATGGGAATTATGAATTACATCTGCAGGTTTCGCTTTTTGATAACTTGATAAGCAACTACCTACCTATAGGATTAGGATGACAGTGCTCACTACCTATAGGATTAGGATAACAGTGCTGTCAAAAACAAAATCAGAGTAGGTAGTCACCACAGGATTTTCCTTTGTTTCAGTTGGTACCTACACCCTCCTTATATGTAGGCAGGCACTTAGGTAGGTACCTACCTACCTTCTTTTTCTTTCTTTCTTGAGTTACCTACGTTCGGTAGATAGGTGTATAATATGTAATGTAGGTAGGTAGGTATAATATACAATATACTCACGTAATGGTGAGTCGACTGAGTGGTTTCCTTGTTCACCCCTAGCTTGTTTCCTTCTTTGTCGGTTCAGTTTTCTGTACGGAAAGAAAACCCATCATTTTCAACCTTCTTAGCTAAAGGCCAAGGCTTTTTTTTTTACGCCCATGGGTGTATGCACCAGCTTTTTTGTCCAAAAACACCACGAGTGGCAATGTACCCAGGAGCCAGGATAACCTGTATCCAGCTCTCATTATAGGTCAAGGTGCCCATAGGAGCTGGTATAGCAAATGCATACTACAAAATTTTGAACCTAACCTATCACAGACACTGTAGGTTGGTAGGTAACCTACTTACCTGCTAGCAATGAACCGCTTTTTTTCCCTTACCGTATATTGGAACCAAGTTTCTTCTTACTGCGGCCTCGCGTCTAGAAGCCCGGCCCATCTCGCACAGTAGAACACTATTACACTAACACACTTTACACAAAAATTATCACTAAACAACAAAAATAAATATCAGAATACGGCACGCGGCGCGTAACGCTTTGCGCGGTAGATTAGCATAACCTCCCGCTGCCACTCGCTGAAGGGTACTAAACGCTCCAACCGCTTAGAGTTAGAACGGCATATATCCATGTTGACGAGCCGTTGCAATTTCCGAAGCGAATTTGAATATTTTTTAAAAATATTTTGGCGTACATTTATAATTTAAATAACTACCACATTCCATTACAATATCTTTTGGCAAATTAAAATCGTTTTTTTCACCCTCGTAAGGATAAATGCTTAGGCTGTAGAGGCCGTAATACCTGGGAGGGTGTAAACCACCCCTGCGTCAATGGCATCAGGGTTTCTTTTATGTTGGCGACAAGTTTCACACCAAATCAACTTTATACACACGTACTCAACGAATCGTATCAAGATTCGTAAAATTCTGGGAGCAGCAAGATTTCTAAGAGAAAAAAATCTACTTTTCACCCCCTAACTTCTCAAGGGGGATGAATTTCACAATTTTACCAGCAAAATGAACTAGCTATACATTTTCTTAAATTTATGTAATTTTTTTCGTGGAATTTCCTCCAAAACTAAAAGCGTAGCAACGTCCTAAGTCCCCCAGCTATGAGGCTATGTTAGGTAGATTTCGAAGAAAAATCTACCTATTGTAGTCGTACCAGTAGTCTCACTTTTGAAAAATTTCTTCACAGTTCTTCCTTTTATACAACTTTTCTTTGTAACGTTTTTTGATCCCACCCTTAATGGTTGAATAAGGGTGGAAAAAGAGGGTTTTGCGCACAAAAAAATTCATAACTTGTGTCTTAGGGGTGTTATCGAGTTCTTTTGTTTTGTAGTGCATTTGCCTCAATATTACCTACAACTTTTGTTTGAAAAAGTTTTTCGTCCGACGCACCGTTTAGGCAGGGGGTGGGGGGTTGAATTTTAAAAACGTCATAACTCACTTATTTGGTGAGATATTGAGTTTATTCTTTTTGCTGTGAGTTTCTATTAATAATATCTACAACTTTTGTCTGAAAAAGTTTTTTGTAAAATCACTTTCATTTTCTTGTTTGGGGGGGGGGGGGGGGTGAAATTTCAAAACTCAATTCCTCCGTTGTTATTGTAGAGAATGCATTTGGGTCAACTGAAAATCTTCTTAATCGTCTTTCTAAATGATTTTAGACTGCTTTTAGAGGATGGAAGTAATCTTCGAAATCTACCTACGCCTTTCGGGGCTGCCGAAAGGGGTTTTTTTTTTAATTTTGTGAGGGAAGGTGGTGGATAAGGACATACAGATGTGACTCTCTATAAGACTCTATCTGTAACTAAAACCCCTTTATAACGAGCGCACCCTCTGCGGTCGCTTTACAACCCCTCAATCACTTTGAAAGCCTCAATGTAGGCAATTTAGGGAAGTCTCTTTGCTCCCTTCAAGGTCATTATAGAGGGAGACTAAGTACGTACCTACCTAATGTATTTGTCTAACCGAAAATATTTGAGCAGAGGGCTAACTGATAACTTTAATAAAATAAGGTTAAGATGTTGGACCACAATTCGTTCTGCTTTCAATGGCCTGACCGCTTTTAGGTATTGGTAACGTATATACTTACTTAACTACGTATTTCCGTTTCACATAAAAAACCAAGGTGCCAACCATTCAGGTTGGAAACTTTTCTCTGTGGTGCAGTTACGTAGAAGTTTTCACGGAAGATGGTCAATAAAAAACTGATTTTTGGAGTGGCTTTCCTCCTTTTGGGGGCTGCTTTTCCTAACGGTGAGTGTCGAAATTTGGATTTCAGGGTCACAGAAACTGAGTCGTGACTTTTTTTGTCCCTTTTCTGGTTTTCTTGTTCTAATAACGTCAGTCTCGACACTGCGTAGTAATGACGTGGTACCATATGTTTCCAGAAATTCCAGTTTTATGTCGAATTTTGAAGTTTCTTGCTGCTTTTTAGTACTAGTGGGTTACATTTTTGTTTCTTTGACAATTTTTTGGCGTTTGGGGAATGGGGGGTTACTTGTGTGGTCAGAAATAATTTTCAGGTTTGAAACACAGTGAGAAAGTAAAAATAACTGTTTAGTCTGAGAAGTTATTAGAAATGAATATTATGATGTAACGAAAGAAATTAAATTATTTCTGCAGCTGTGTACTTTAATAAGTGTTCGTCTGAAGTGAGAACCTTCACGCAACTCTCAATTAAGTATACATGTTTTACAAAGCGCGAATTGTCGAAATTAAATTTTTGAACCCTCGCCTCCCCTCCTCCAGCCCCCCCTCCCTAATTGGGCGTCTACAGTCTCTTTATTGTTTTTGAAGGTAACCATCTGAAAACATCATACTGGAACAAGAGAAAAAGAGTTTCGTTCTCTCATTATTATTTTTTTTCTCTTGTTTTTATGGGTGGGAGAGACCGGTAGGGCCACTGGCCAAGGCCGAGGCCGAATAGGTGCGGGCCGAAGTCAGTTTAGGAGTGGGCCGAAGCCAATACATCCATTCTGTAAGCCGTAAATCATCGGTTACGTTGGGATTGGAACCCAGACCTCTCAGGACACAAGTCTGACCCTTGACCACTCAGCCACTGAGGGGCAAATATGTATAACGATATTATTTTTAATTCGGTAGAACCAGTTGGTCCCTCGAATATTCAGCAAAATTCGTTTTCGCTTCTTAAGTACAGGTAACAGGTACCCATTAGTATGGGGGCAAGTACAGGTAACAGGTACCCATTAGTATGGGGGCAAGACCCCCTAGCCTAGTTAGCCTTACTAGGCTATTCCAAGAATTCTCCATCGTGCTCAGCTGGCAGCACTATCACCGCCTCCCCTCCCATAATGTCAGTACATGACGAGGACCTACAGTTTGATGTAAGTTCTGAATGACCACAGCCTCGATATACATTTCATTTGACAGGTTGAACGTATCTGAGGTGAATGCCGATCAGAAAGACTTTGATGGCTTAGTGAGCCGGGGCCCAGTTTTCCTCCAAAGACCATCTGTATTCTATATAGACCACTCGGCTATCGGGGGCAAACACCAATCTTTTGTCGTGGTTTTGAAGTTTCTTATACTATTGTAACTAAATGGTGGTGTAACTAACTCCCTAACTGACTATTTAGAGGGGAGGGAGGTTTGGGGGTTGGGGTTGATCTACATATTTGCACCCCTGTCTATGGAAATGGCATAGAACACCAGTAACACCACCCAAGTGCTAAGAACAAAAAATCGAAGAAAAATTGATTGGTGATTGGTGAAATTTGGTTGCTGAGTTGGAAGTTGACTCGCGTCCTGACGTCACAGTCCTAAGTGCAATAAAAAATCAGGCTGCCAACTTATAACTTATAACAATTGGAATTTTGTTGATTGTTGTTGAGCTACGTGGAAGTTTTCAAGGCCATTGTTTCCAAAACTAGTTCACGGGGCATTTTTGCTCCTTTTAGGGCAAATTTATGATTGATATCTGGAAAATTAAATTTTGGGTAATTTTTGCATTAGCGATAGGTGAAGAATTCTGGGAATTTGGTAGGAACACAGGTTTTTCTCCCGCGAGAGTGGGTTTTGTTCAGTCCCCCCCTGGATTTTAGGAACTCGATGACCTGCACTTATTATCCTACCAATAATTATTATAGGATATTGAAAATATCTGACTTTGGGTGAATTTCAGCAGTTGCTAAAATTGATTGTAGTGTCCCCGAAAAGTTCGTCATATAGCGTTATTCAGCGTTAGCATTACAAAAAGAAAAGTTGGCGCCTTTTACCATCCTGCCGATAACGCCCTTATCATAACGTTACCTAGTGCATGGACTTTTTCGAATAATATGACCGTTAAAACAAAAGAATAAACAAGAAGTTTGCATGAGCTGCCCCCCCCCCCCCCCCCAGTTTTGAAAATGTTGTCTCCTAATGCTTACTTTTACTTTTTTAGGTCGCGGCATGCGGCGTGGGAGCCATGGAAACAGCAGAGCAGAAACTGCGCTTTCTACTACCTACTTCCCGATTCTTGGCAATATCCTGAGTCCTGATGAAATGTGGCAGATCTTATATGACAGTCGCACGGTACTTATACCTACCTCTAAGTTATACTCACTTATTTATCATGTAAATAATTATTTATAAATATTTACGTATTTATAGGGTCTTCTACAGTGCCCCTAAAAGTTCACTATAGCGTTATCCTCCCGAAAAGAAATGGTGCCTTTCACTATCCTGCAGATAGCGCCCTTATCAGTGGACTAGGTGTGGCAGCGGATTTAGTAACTATATCTTCATGGTAAGGAACTGGTGACAGCTGACAGCCATCCTTAGGGCGCATCGGCAGGATGGTGAAAGCCACCAACTTTTCTTTTCAAGAGGATAATGCTATAGCAAAGTTTAGAGGGCGCTATAGTAGACTCAAGTGTCGGTGAACCCTTAGTGCAATGGGTGCCGTGTTTCATATAATAGTACGACGTTTAGGCTGCTCTCTGGTGAGCGTAACGGATTCCCTCTTGCAGCTGTCATGTCATGACTTATGACCACACTCAACCTTGCATGGCCACGTCACCTGCTCGTAGGGAGACCTTCCAAGTGAAACACCACTGACTGCTTCTTACTACTTTCTACTCCACAGACTTGCACTGAGAGAGCCTGTAGCGATGTGCATGCACACTCTCTCTGTAGCCCCCCCACAGCGATGTGCATGCACACTCTCTCTGTAGCGCCCCCACAGCGATGTGCATGCACACTCTCTCTGTAGCGCCCCCACAGCGATGTGCATGCACACTCTCTCTATATCGACTGGGACCACGAAAATTTGGTCGCTATCCGGGAGTTCGCTACAGAGAGGGTTTTAAAATGAGTCAATTGTGAAGTTAGGCTCGTTCGTTTTGGTGACGTTATATTATAGATAGCAATTTTGGCAAATCCAAATTTGGTTGGAAGTGAGTCTGAGACGTCTCACTTCACTTTCACCCATTAAAAATCATCGGTTCATTAGTGTAGCCACAGGTGTAGCCAATATTAAATTGATTTAAAGTTTTTTTTCAACAAATATTTATGTGATGCATTTAAAAAACTATTTTCAATAATTGTGAAATTCCGGAGAATAGTGTTCACGTTTGGGCCCATGTATTACATACGGGCGAGATAGTAAAAAAAAAAAACAATGGCTTATAGCCAAATGTTTTGAAATCTTCCCGTAGTTTCGTAAGTGAAAATGAGTATAAGTTATTGTTTTTGTTTCTTGTTTTTCTGTAGGATGCGGATACGGTCCCCGTCACGCCGCTGCCGGCTCCGGTCATAAAACCTGTCACTGACAAAAAACCTGAGAAACCAGGGAAGAAACCCGGGAAAACTACGAAGAAACCCAAAGTTATTCCGGTCAACTCGACAGCCAACACCAGCTGCCTCGTTCATCCTGACCAGGGAAACAAAGGGAACGCTCATCCTGTAGGTCGTCGTACACAGGAAACAAAAGGGAAATACCACCCAGAGGAGGACTCACTGGACTGGATTTTATACCCTGGTTACAAGCCGGACACAAAATATGTTTATCACCCAACTCGAGTGCAACTGGTGTGCCTGAAGGCCTGTATCCCCGGGTTCAAACCCCCTCAGGGGCCCAAACCATAAGTGGTCGTCTAAACCGCTTGCCCAAAACCCTACATAAATATATGTAGGTACCGATTCAGTCCGATTTTTCTTTTAAAAAACCTTTCTGCCCCATTTGAGAAGGTATATAAATATGGAAAAATCATAAATTCTGAAAAAAGTTCCAAGTTACAAGGCTAAACGGTTGGGAATAAAATTATTCTAAAACTATTTTCTTTAGACTCGCAGAGAACATTTCAGGATTTTTGTTTGGCAAATTTTCCATTTGGTATAGGTATACACCTGTTGGTGCTGGCATCTTACAGTCTATGTCTAGGTATACCCTTGGCCCGAAGGCACAGGTGCCAATTTAAAAAAAATCAGTGAATAATGGAAAAACTACCAATAATTTTATTTCCGACCCTAAAGGCCTTATCACACGAAACAAATCCCGGGTAGGTTAATTAGGTAGGAAAATTATCTCAATGTGGATAATGGAATGTAGCACATCAATTAACAGGGTAAGTTCACTTTTACTCATAACATCCCAATACAAGGTCCTAGGCCTCAAGGGGAGCAAAATATTTGTAAAATTAACTGTGTAAATACAATAAAAATACTACTATACTATGTACTATACTATATACATTTTTATATTTTTAATAGTCCTGGATACCAAAAAAGTTGGCCGAAGCCGAATATGAGTGAGGTGTTTAGGATTGGGCCGAAGCCATTATTAGCTACGCTGGGATTCGAAGCTAGAAGCTCTCGGGGCACAAGACCCCATGACACTACAACGGCCCTTAGCACGAACAGCCATGCATGGCTCAAACTTGAACTCCGGTTATTTTTCTATGACGGGCCTGGAGGGAATAATAAGTTTCGTTCTTTATTTTCAGGTAATGAGCCAGGACGAAAATTATAAAAGAATAAATGATGCTGGCATCTCTCCATGTACAAGCTTCAAGCTTCGAACTTGTCACTTTCACACACTGATTTACTAAATCAAAGGTAAGCTATAGGTTTGCTAGGCAATGTTATTTTAAGGCTCCACCAATTAAGGCTGTGCTTTATCTGATGATGCATATCTACCACCATCAATAAGATAAACATTATTTTTCTTTCCATTTATTTTCCCCTACGAGTATTTGGGGAAACTCTGAATTTCGCCTAGACGTAGTCTTAGGGAGGGATGTCTCTGGACAGATTCCCCAATCACTTAGTAGCTTTTTCGAATTCAACAGTTAAGGAGAAAATTGGGAAATTCCGAATAACACTGGAAATTTGGGGAATCTGCCTTGACCTGTCCCTATAGAACATTCCGAAGAGTTTTTAATCAAGGGAAGAAAATTAGAAATAATTCACCACTCGTAATGTTATAAGTTCTATGGGTGGTAGACATGCGTCGTCAGCTTAAGCTGACCCACACCAAAGGAAAATTGAAAATTTGCAGTATGTGACTCCTGTGTTTCTTTATAAGATACAGAATAGTAGGAAGATGGCATTCATCAGTTCATACCGTGCAGATTAAGTCAATAGATTTATCTTCCTGAAATAGTAGCCAAAAACTATATGTATAACATTACGGTAAGGGCGCTATCGGCAGGATGGTGAAAGACACCTTTTTATTTTTGTCCAGTCGCACGACAGACTGACGTACGTACGGACATTTTTTTAAAAACAACTTTTTTGGACTCGGGGACCTCCAGGATCATGGGAAACCCAAAGCCTCAAAATCGTTATTTTGCACGAAAACATAACTTTCTCAGCCCATGTATTTCATACGGGAGAGAAAGTAAAAGGACCAGGACTATGGGTGGATGTGCTCGAGGTGAAATCCTATCAGTCTCTCCCCTTCTATATTCTAAATTAGACATGAACGTCAACTGTCAATAATGGCTTTTGCTCACGGTAATAAAGTCGATAATAAAGCCATGGAGTGTTAGGGAACTCTCTTACGTCTACAGGAATAGGTATAAGCCGCTTAATTGTAACAGCTGCTTGTACGTCAGTAGGCACGTTCGCGCGGTCCTTTACCAGGCACTTTTGATCAATAGTTGCTGCTCTTATAGACATGAAAGGGATTCGTAGGGTAATAGGTGTTTTTCCTCTCGCTCATAAAAGTTAAAATCGTATTTCCTAGAAAATGTTTTTTATAGTTTACAAGATTTTCTCAATTTGTAAATTTACTGGAAAGCCATGCGTTTTATTAATCCCAACTGTTTGAGACGGGCAATGTCAACGAAAAGTTTGAAAAAAAGAAAAAACCAAGGTCGGACACATTTTTACGTTTTTCAGGTGAATAAGAGTGATAAATCATTAGTGAGGTGAATAGTTGCAATGAATAGTGTGAATAGTGTGAATAGTCAACAATGAAAGATTTTTCAGTCATAATCCCTGTACGATGAAGAAACAACGACTCGTTTTTAGTTTTTTTTTTACCTTGGCATTTTTCCTTTAACAAATTCGACAAGCTTTCACATTTTTAGATCGATTTGTCCACTCCTATTGCGAGCATAACATTTTATCCAACCAAAAACACTCCGTGTAAAGAAAACAGCCAAGTTTATAACCCTCCAAAAATTAGCCTATCTCAACAGCCCTTAAATCAAATCAAAAATGTTGGCCAAGTTCTCCACATTCCAGCTATCACTTGGCCCCCAAAATTAGTGATATCACTTATTACAGGGCCAAGTCCTTGGCGCAAATCATATTCCTACTTTCGTAGTCTGAAAAGCTGAATCTTCTCTCTGGGTTTCATTATTCTCCTCACCATCTCGACGCATTCGCCAGCAGTTCTCCCAGTCGGATCAGTACTTTCCCATACGCTGTGGAAGTGAAAATACGGTGACGGTATTTACGATTGGACTTTGCTGTTCAACCCCTGTTCACTAAGCTGCTCGCCGAGGCTTCTTATTCGGTAAGTTATTAACTCCAACTTGTCGATCTACTTCTGAATGTCTTGATAATTTCTTAGGGTTGTTGAGTAGAATTCGGACGTAAGTGGTCACCAGAATCGTGAGCTATCCTTTTCAAAGGATTCTTAATTTTTGTTGTTTTTTGAAAAAAGTGTTGTAAATGAGAAACAACGTTTTTGTGAATAGTCTGAACGCATTTGCGAATGCAGTAATAGAATGAAAGTCATGGGTTGAACGGATTTTGGATGGCGTCAAAAAATAGCAAAGAAACGAAAATTTGATATTTAATAAATTTAGGTGCGACTACTTATACCTACATATACATATATATATTATCGGACCTTTTATTTTTTTTGAGCAACGTTTATTGAACGTATGCGCCGGTGAGTGGACTGCAAGATTTATTGGCCGAAGCCGAAGAGGAGTTTAGGATTGTGCCGAAGCCAATACACCCGTGCCTTAAGCAGAAAAAATCAAACCCGGACCCCTTGACCGCTCGGCACTCCACTGTCAGTTATTGTCATTATACATATTATAACTTTGTATAATTTCAATATAAATTTTTAATAAAAGTAAGCGGGGGATGCTAAATTTGGAGGAGGATTATTCTTATTGCCAATTTCGCTCATAGGTCAGGTGTGACGTCACTGGATTGAGCCAAAACAGATTCATTCCTCATTTGAATTTCGTGTGTATGCCCCACTAAAACTGCGGACCGTAGTAAAGGTGCATGAGTTTACAATGTTATTATTTCAATAATAAGGTTATTTTTACATTACCTGTATACGGAGTATGTATATGTAAGGTAAATAATTGTATTCGTGCGGGCCAATTTTCGGCAAACCTCAACTTTGAACCGTCATTGCTCCGAGACCTCAAAAGCAATTGATACTTCCATATAACATTTCGGAAACGTCCATTCCTTTGAAATGTGAAAACCATCTCATTTTTTTCTTCCAACGAAAAGTTTGCCCTCAGGAATTTTTAGAAGAGGTCAGGTACTCCGTGTCAGTACGTATGTATGTATGTATGTAGCTAGCTAGCTAGCTAGCTATGTATGTGGCATTGACCTGGACGGCACACTTTTCAACCGATTTTCTTCAAAATCGGTAGTGACCTTGCTAAAATTGGAAGAAATCAGAATCCGAAAGCCCAGTTCCTCCACTTTAAAATTAAGGGGGGTTACCCCCCCCCCCCCAAAACGCCCCCAAAAAGTAGAAAAAAATATTTGCTCAAAATTGGCTCGAACGATTTTGATCAAATTTTAGGCAATTATAGAACAAAAAATTACAAATCCAATGATACACCCAATACTCCCGCATAACTCCTTTGCCAATAAAAAAAAGGGGGGAACTCCCCCCTGGACC